>OV725078.1:78217110-78540460 GCA_928085145.1 Nezara viridula
TCTAAGCAAAGGATATATTCAATAATTAATTGTAAACAATTTTAAGGGCACCGGTGACCTTGATCACACAGAAATAATTAAAACTAAACTCAGATGCCCACCTGTTGCCGGCTTTCAAGCCTTATTAATACACATAAATACCCTTAAGACAAATATTATTTATAGTAATAAAAATACATAATATTATGAATGAATAATAATAATTTCATAGTAGTCCAGTCAATAAAGGAGTTATTGAGTGTGTGAGCAGAGACCTAAGTGATTCCTTCAGAACTTGTTCAGGGTGCTTAGAGTATGAACATATCAATCAAAAGTCCTGACGTCTAGATCTAAGTGTTGAGCCAGGAGAGTGAGGAGGGAGTAAAGGTCACAATTTTTGGATTTTCGCTTATATCTCGAAAAAGGTGAATCACAGAGGAAACTTTTTGTATAGTAAATTAAAGTTTATAAAATTATTTAAAACTTCTATTCTATAGGATTTATCTGGACCCTAAACCATTTCGAGCAACATGCTCGGAAAAAGATGATTTAAAAAAAAAAAATCATTTTACCTCATGTTTTTCATCAACCATTTTTTCTATCGTCTAAGATATTCATCAGAGAAAGAAATTCATTTAGAAGAAGTTGTAGAAATAAATTCCTTATTAAAATATGCATACATATGCAAATTAATCTCCAACCAGTCAACAGTTACAGCTATTTTAAAGTTTTTCGTAAAACATTCTAATTTTCAGAAAAAAATTTTTTTTATCATACTATTGGTCCACAACTTTTGTATAAAATGAAACATCTGGACAATACATTTATCTTTTTAAATCAGTGATTAATTTTTAAAATATTTGAAGCAGTTCCTTTGAAAATGTACCTAATTGGTAGAAAAAGTGGTTCTTCTGTAAGTGCCTACTGTCTTCTTTCACAGTACTCATAATTGGCATAGTTATAGGGCTATAATAACGTTTTTGGTATAACTTTTGTTCTTTGGTTTAATAATATGTGTAGACACTTTAAATCTAGTTATTAAATAAAATAAAAATAAAAATAAAAATTTTTCAATTGACATGATTTTTTATTATTATTTTAATTTTTGTTTGTTTAATTTATTTAATAACTCCATTTCAAGTGAGTTTACACATATTATTAGACTGGTAAAGTCAATTTATTCCAACTAATGTTGAAAATCAAGCATCATTTGTAAATAAACGGCCACAATAACGAAAAATGATTTGAAATAAAACATCTGGACAATACATTTATCTTTCTAAATCAGTGATTAATTTTAAAAATGTTTGAAGCAGTTCCTTAGAAAATGCTCATAATCGGTGGAAAAAATGGTTCTTCTGTACTGTCTTCTACCTCAGTACTCATTATTGAGTTATAGTGCTATAATAACGTTCTTGGTATGACTTTTGTTAGTTTGTCTAATAATATGTGTAAACACACTAGAAATAGAGTTATTAAATAAAGTAGACAAAATAAAAATAATAAAAAATCATGTTAATTGAATTTTTTTTTTATTTCTATTTTATTTAATAACTAGATTTAAAGTGTGTACGCATATTATTAGACCAATGAACAAAAGTTATACCAAAAACGTTATTATAGCCCTATAACTATGCCAATTATGAATACTGAGAAAGAAGACAGTAGCCACTTACATAAGAACCACTTTTTCTACCAATTAGGTGCATTTTCTAAGGAACTGCTTCAAATATTTTTAAAATTAATCACTGATTTAGAAAGATAAATGTATTTTCCAGATGTTTTATTTCAAATCATTTTTCGTTATTGTGGCCGTTTATTTACAAATGAACAGCTTGATTTTCAACATTAGTTGGAATAAATTGACTTTACCAGTGTTTTTATTGCCCAAACCAATTATTTTTTAATATTTGTACGTGTTTTATTATTCTCTGACTATTCAGCTTTAATAAAATGCCAACTATGACGGAATTAAACCAAATGCTGAATCACAATGACCGAAAAACTAACTCAAGTCAAAGTTTTCAATCCGCCATGTTGGACACCATTTTGGGACAGTGCGTTTACTTTTTTTGTGGGAACATTGACTTTTTTTTAATAAATAGTTGCAAGGAACACAATATGAAATTTATAGGGATGTGGGGGAGTGAATGATAGGGGGGTCTGACCGACCCACTGTGTCCCACTACAGAGGGTGAAGATGCCATGAAGAAACATCCTTTGCCAAGACACACATGTCCAACGTTTATTTACATGTGTTATTTACAAAGGGTCATTTACAATGTGAATGAAAATGTGAATCCATCTAAATTTGTGAGTGTAATATTAATAAGTTATTGAAAATAATGATAACAATGAAGTTTATAATTGTATGTATTTAATATAACAAAATAGAATAAAATTAGTATGAGACTTTTATTATCTGTAAAATAAAATATTAAATTTTTCAACTAATATGATTTTTTTCTAATTTAATAATTGGATTTAAAGTGTGGTCACACATATTATTAGACATGCAAACAAAAAAGTGGATCAAGAATATGATAAAAACAACTTTTTCTGAAAATGACATTTTATGAAAATTTTTAAAATAGCTGTAACTCTAGACTGGTTGGAGATTAATTTGGATATGTATATACGTTCTAATAGGAAATTGAAGTATCTACAACTTCTTTTAAATAAATTTCTTTCACTGATGAATATCTTAGACAATATGAAGAAATGTTTGATGAAAAACATGAGACAAAATGATTTTTTTCTAAAATGTCATATTTTTCTGAGCATTTAGCTATGGGTACGGGGGTAGAGTAGACCCACAGTATTCAATGCTTGTCGTAAAAGGCGACTAAAGGGACAACTGACCATTGACCTCTTACCTTATCCTATCTTTCCCCCCTTTCCAATAGTACCTCTCATCATAATCCTTTTATTCTTTGAATACCTATCCCCCACGGCCTTGTGAGTGAGAGCGAAAGCTCAAAGCCTAAGGGAGTAAACCATGATAAAAAATCCTCACCCATCAGACTGCAGTTTGGGTATAGAATTGACTCCTCTATCCAAGGAAAAAGACAATTATTACAATACCAAACACAAAGAAAAGCCAGACGGATTTAATGGATCAATCTAGGCGAGTCAGAGGAATTTCAAAATCTTTAATGTTAGTGACATGGAATATTAGAGGAATGGCCCAAGCTGTAACAAGAAAGAACTTGGAGGAAGTGCTGGAGAATTACAATGTGGGTGTAGCCAGAAAATAAAATGGGGAAAAATAGAGATAATGGACCTTAAGAAGTATACAATCATAAATAGTGGACACCAACGAAACTACCTGCACACAGGTTTCATGAAGTCTGAAGTATATACTTTTGAACTTTAAGTGTACATGCACCAATAGAGGATAGCGAGGATGAAGACAAAGATAATTTTTATGATATCCTGTCCAGAGAATATGATCTGCTGCCTGGACATGATGTAAAAATAATTATGAGAGCTATGAATGCCAAGGTCGGTAAAAAATTGGTATTTATACCCACAATTGGATCACAAAGTAAATATGATGTTTCAAATGACAATGGGCTGAGAATTATCTATTTCGCCATGGAAAAAGGAATGACAATTAGAAGCACACATTTCCCACACAAAGAGATTCTTAAGAAAACTTGGATATTTCCAGATGGAAAGATAAGAAATCAAATTAACCATGTTCTCATAGATGGTAGGCATAACTTAGATATCTAGAATATGAGAAGTTATCGAGGCACAGATGTCGATTCTGATCACCTTTTAGTTAAGGTATTCTGTGGGCAGAAGCTTGCTAGAAGGGCTTGCAAGAACATGGAGAGAAGTCCACAAGATATAACAGTGAGCTCCTCAAACTGAAAAACTATTCAGATCCATTTAGGGAAAAATTGAATGGAGCCTTGATGGGCATACAAGGAAGCGAAAAGTAGGGGAATAGACGATAATTGGAGGAGAATTGAAAGCCCATTAAGAAGGACGGCAGAAGAGGTGTTGGGAGTGAGACGGATTGTGGCAAGAAGTGAATGGTTTGATGAAAAGTGTCAGATGGCATTGAGAGAGAAGAATGAAGATGCTGCAAAGAAATACGAGGCAGACCAAGGAAGTCTATAACACAAAAAGAAGAGCTACCAAGACTATTTGTAGGAAGAAGAAAAGAATGATGGAAAGAAGCAAAGTGGAAATGCTACAAGCTGAATGGAAAACAAAACAGTCCAGAAAGTTTTACAGAGGGATCAGAGAATTTAAACATGGTTTCCGAGGACAGGTGTTTGCAAAGATATAGAAGGTAACATGGTGGGAGGAACTGCAGAGGTATTGGATACTTGGCGACAATATTTCCAGGGACTTCTGAATGAAGATGAAAACACACTGAGGAATGTGCTGCATGGTCGTACACAAGAGGAATTTCTGAGTGGCGAAGATGATATGGAGCCCCCTGATTATGAGGATTTCGTGGAATTGGTTGAAACACTTAAAAACAATAATGGTGGAGAGGACCTACTAAAGAAAGTATAGGACTTGTTGAAGGTATGGGTCGAAGAAAAAATGCCAAAAGATTGGACAGTAGCTATTATCTGTCCAGTTTCCAACAAAGGAGATAGAACTAAATGCGAAAATCATAGAGGTATATCTCTCCTGGGGGTAGTATATAAGGCATTTTCCTCGCTCCTAAATAAAAAGTTACAAGTATGGTCCGAACGTATTCATGGTGATTATCAATGTGGTTTCAGGATATATAGATCTTCAATCAAACTAATATTTTTCATTAAACAGATGTTGGAAAAATGCAATGAATATAATGTAGATCTCCATCATCTTTTTATTGGTTTCAAACAGGCTTACGATAGTGTCAATAGAAGCGAATTATTCAAAGCAATGGTCACTTTAGGAGTATCGAAAAAGTTAGTTAGACTAACAAGGATGACACTGACTAATAGTTGCTGTAAAGTCAAGATATAAGGAACACTATCAGAAAAATTTGCAGTTGCAGGCCTAAGGCAGGGAGACCCCTTGTCCCCAATTCTTTTCAACCTAGCCTTAGAATATGCAGTACGTGCTATTCGGACAAGCCCTCATGGCACGATATATAATAGATTGTCAAAGTATCTAGCCTACACAGATGACGTGGTAATATCGGCTAGATCAAGAACATCTTTATTGGAGGCGTTTGAGGAGTTCGAAAACGCTGCGAAAAAGTTAGGCCTACATGTAAACGATGAAAAGACAGTATATATGAAATCAACAAGAAACCCACCAGAAAGAATGGAAGATATGATTAAATTTGGAAGCCACAACTTCAGGATAGCAAATCAGTTTAAGTATTGGGGTGCTCTTGTCACATCAAAGAATGAACACCGAGAGTGAATTAAGGCAAGTGTAGCTGCTGGAAACAGGTGCTATTACGCTCTTCAAAAACCATTAAAATTCAGAGGCCTGACCAACAGAGCTAAGCTCATATTATATAAAACAGTCATTAGGCGAGTTGTATCTTATGGCTGTGAGACTTGGGTACTTTCCAAAGAAAGTGAAAGAATGTTAAAAGTTTGAGAAATGAAAGTACTCAGAAGAATATATGGACCTGTCTGCGAGAACGGCAACTGGAGAATAAGAAAGAATGAGGAGCTGAAAGAAATGGTCCAAGAACCAGAAGAAGTTTCTTTTGTTAAAAAGAATCAGTTGAGGTGGCTGGGACATGTAGAACGGATGACAGTGAATAGGATACCCAAAAAATTACTGGATGGTAAGCCCGGAGGAGAGAGAGTTAGAGGATGTCCACGATTAAGATGGTCAGATGGAATGGAGAGAGTATTAGAGAGATGGGAATCAGAGGATAGCGGAGACTCGCCCAGGATAGGGAAGAGTGGAGTAGAATTGTAGAGGAGGACCAGACCCTCGTAGGGCCATGGAGTAAGTAAGTAATTAGGTCGAAAACGGTTTAGAACTCGGATAAAACCTACAGAATAAAAGTTTTAGGTAATTTTATAAACTTTAATTTACTATACGTAAAATTTCCCCTGTGATGCACCGTTTTCAAGACATAAGCGAAAATCCAAAAATTTTTGCCTTTACTCTCCCCTCCCCCTCCCAGCTCATCACCTAGGCATCAGGACTTGATATATTCATACCCTAAGCACTCTGAACAAGTTTCTGAAGGAATCACTTAGGTCCCTGCTCACGCACTCTACACACCCTTTTTGGGAATTCATTGACTGGACTATAGTAGATAAACTACACACATATAATAACACAAATATATAATTTTATCATACCTTAGACAAAAGTACTGTGTTATCCTTGTTTGAAAATGGCGGTAAAGGTGCTGTGCCAGACAGGGTATGTGAAGAATTAGTAGTAAATGTTGATGAAAAACTTGGTTGTTGAACAGTTGTTGTAGGTATATCTTGAGATTTCTTGGGAAAATTGGTATAATTCATTAAATTCAAGGCAGGTGATACTGGATTAGCAGTGGAGAAAAGAGGATTGCTCCAAGGTATAAGACCAGGAGCAGGAGGAACAGGACAAGTGAGATTAGGGAAAGATGGAGTCTGGGTTTCTTCTGGAAAACTAATGTCATGTGTTGCTGAACTTTGCTTTGATTTTCCAGAATCATCTAATTGATTTTTACTTTTTTGACTGTTGCAGTAAGAATCTCTATCATTTTCCATATCTCTTTTTTCTTTTTTATCTTTCTTTTTCTTTTTGACTTCAGGGATTTTCTGAACTTCAGTTATTTTAGGTAAATCGGGAGGAGGCAAGCGGTTATATTCAACATTACCAGGGGGACTAGCGTTTTCTACATCAATTGGAGTTTCTAGTTCATCTTCATATTCTTTACCTAAACTACTGTTATCATTTATAATTTTCTTGTTTATTAGGGTTGAATGGGGTACTTGATCAAATGAAAATGATGAATTTTCACGCACATCAGCTACAGAATTCTTTGAATCTTCTGGTTCTTCTTTAACTTTAGAAATTTTCTTTAAAATGTTGAGCTTTTGTTTATCTGGTTCAGATGGTAATTTAACATCAGTATCAGAATTTAAATCTCTACTAGATATTGGAAGACTTGGAACAAATAAATCTTTATTAGGTGGCGATGGCGGTTTTTTTTCACTTTTAGGACTTTTTTCTTTTTGTGGTTTCATAATAAAACTGGCCTGACTTGCTGTTGGAGAAAGCTGAACTTTGGGTTTCTTTAGAATTGGTGATGGCGAAGGAGGTTTTGAAGGCATTTTCTGTGCACCTGTTTTTAAGGCTTTTAATTTAGATGTCTCTTTACTATTTAAAAGCTTCTTACCTTTGAATTCATCTTCGGTTTCTCTTTGATCCCGATTTTCTTCCTTAATTTTATTTTCTTTATCTAGTTTCTTAATATCTGGAATTTTAGGTTTTTTTTTCTTATCGATTTTCAACTCAATATTTTGTTCTACTAGATTAGAATCTTCTGGTGATAATGAACTTCTGTTAAACTCAATTGGAACAGTACGAGCTTCAGGCAGTTTTCCTTCTCTCGCCGGTGAAAGAAACCCAGATGTCGTCATCATCACACTACTGATTTCACGCAATGGTCTAACTTCATTGTCATCTAAAAGTGGCCTGCAAAACATATATGATTAAATGCACTGTCTCAAACCATATTTAATACATAAAATTAAAAGTTATAAATTAATTTGATTTATATAAGTTTCATAGGAATAATATTTAACTAAATATCAGATAAAAGTACAAAAAAGTTGCAATATAACATGGCTGAAAGATTAGTGAGATTAATCTTAAGATTATTTAAGTAACAGCTTTTCCATTTCACTGTTTCATAAAAATCAATGTAAGCACATTAAAATAGAGAGCTAGTAAAAGAAAGATACATGAGATAATGACTTTAAAGGCTCTGTTTGGATAAGATAGGAAAAGTGCTCTGGAGATAAATGGCTGCCAGCTTACACATACGTAGTACACTCATATGAAACTCAGATTTCAATTCAAAATTCAGATTCCAAGTTTCACATTAATAGTGCCCTTCTATACCAAATAGTTAGCCCAAGCATCTTGAAATGCTGCTATTTTCAATCTTTTTATCTTATTTTTTTTAATATAATCTCTAAGTATTAGAAAAATTTTTCAGCATTACCTTACATCATAAGCCTCATAAACTATTACAGGAATATTTGGGTCCTGTTCTAAAATTTAGAACACTGCATACAATCAATGTTTTCCAGGGAATATTCAAAGAACAGCATAGAAATAGGAGAAAAAGCCTCTAGCACTACATGATTTTGACCTGGAAAAACTTAAGATATATGGTAGTTGTACGTATTACATACTGATACCCTCAGTTTTTTTTTTCTTAGATTTATCAGAGCGGTGCTACAGGTTGAAATTTTTTAATGAAAATTTTTAGTTCTTTCTTGAAGTTCGACACAGTTAATTTAGGATTTTTTTCTAACTTTATTGAGTGTTTCCATAAAGCACATCCTGACTATATTTACTAATTTTTTTGGAATTCCCTGTTCGATTAGAATATTATACAGTTTCTGGCGGTCAGTAGAATCGTAAGCCTTTTTGAAATTAATATACAGCTGGTAAACAACACCGTTGTACTCAATTTTTTTCTCCAGTATTTGCCGTAAAGAAAATATTTAAGCAATAATCAAACAGTTCCGTATAAATCTACATTGGTAGTCTCCAATAATTTCCTCGGCGTATTCCGTGATTCGAGTAGCTAAAGTGAAATTTTATAACAAGATTAAAGATTAAAATGAATATTTTATAACATACCGGAAGGAGTGAAATTCCTCAATAGTTATTACAATCTGTCCTCAGACCTTTTTTGTGAATCGGAATAAGAATAGATTCTTTCCATTCTTCAGGTAATTTCTCATTTATCCAGATCTTTATAACCAACAAATGTATTTTAGAAACTCCAGCTTCCCCGCATGTTTTAATTTGTTCACTGGGAATATTATTGGTTTCCGCTTCTTTATAAGATTTTAATTTTCTGATGGCTATTTCGACTTCCTCTTTACTCGGTTCTTCCATTAATGGATCAGCACTCTAGTACTCAGAAGGAGGACACAGATCATAATTTCCCATATTTAAAATATTGTTAAAGTGGCTCTTAAACTTATTTAATATGTCTACACGATCAGTCAGAATATTGTTATTTTCATCCCTAATTCCAGACGTGATGGGTCCTAAACATTTAGATGATCTGTTTATACCTTTCTACATGTCTCTTATGTTATTTTCGATTCTATAAGTTTCTATTTCTATTGTTTTATTTTTAAGATACTCCCTTTTTTTATTTTTGAGCAATTTTGTTGTTTCATTCTTTGAGGTTCGGAAGTATTTGAGATTGTCTTTGCTAGGATTATTCAGAGATTTTAATTTAGCAGCTTTTCTTTTATCACATATGTTCAAACAATCTTAATCAAACCACGATTTGTTCTTTTTATTTTCTTTTTTCCCAAGAAACGAGATGACGACCACTTTAATGTTATAACTGATCCATACCCATAACTTGTCTATATCATCGCGGTCCTCATCATACAAGTTCTAAGGCTTCAAACCTATTCTAATGAAGTAACTTATAGCAATGAAGAACAATGCATTATTTTAAAAATACTAAAAAACTTACAGTTATGTATTCTATAGAACTGTATTTAAAACTTTTTTATCCAATTATGATAAGTTTAAAAAAATCCTAAACAAATTGTGTCAAACTTCAAGAAGTGAAATGTGAAACTTGAGTGATAGGCTTTCTGGGGAGCGATTATCTGGGGGAAGAGAGACAGGAAGGCCAAATTGGCTAATGCGTACCTGGAAACTTGATAACCGAAGTTTGAGATAGAAAAATAATTATGAATTCAAATCCTGGTGCTCAGCATAATTCCTGCGCCCTCTTCCCTAGTCTGAAAAAACAGTGTATCCTAAAAGAAGTTCAAAATAAAAAAAAAAAAGGTAAAAGGAAGGAGACTATAATAGAAAAAAAGCGACCAATTGTCTCTCTAGGCGACCAATTATCTCTCTAGGATAGGTAACACAAAAGTGACAACTCTGATGTCTTCGATAAAAAAAATATACATATTTAAGTTGATTATTAAGATGTGAACTAATAATTTAATGTATTTAACTTTTTCATTTTATTCTCTATTTATCATTGGTAGTTACATAAAAGCAGCCAAATATTTTTTATTATTCAAAAATTCAAAAACTGGTCCATGAAAAATGGAAATATTCATTTTTCGGCTCGAAAACTGAACCCCCATTGAATAATTTTTAGCAACTCCTTGGCTCTGATTTCCAGGAAGCCAGGAGTCCAAATTTTTGTTAACCAAAAACTTGTTTATGGTTCTATTTTGTTATTGTAAATAATTAAATATAATAATAATGCTTCCCACACCAATTAGTCAGCCATCTTTATACGATGAAAACAAGAATGTTTACAACAGAGGAATAACAGGCTTCCATAATGGTCAGAAAAAATGAGCAATAGGCTAGTTAGCCCCCACCATTAAACCAACAGCGTGGTGGGGTGGCCGAACGGGCTAACAGCACCGCCGTTGCCTGGCAACCTGATCTATGAAACAATGGATTTAAAATAGTCATGAGTTCGCGTCCCGCTGGCGGGAGACTCTTTTAAATCCCCGCACACACCCTCTGGCCTGGGCAAACCCCGTATGTATAGCCTTAGAGGCAAGGGAGGGAGGAGCCAAAAAAAAAAATATTAGGAAACACATCAATAAGAGTATATGATTCATTCAGGCACTAAACAATGACGTAATTTGATCAGTTAAAGAACACAAAATGGAAACAATCTAAAATATAAATCACAGTTTGTTAAGTTTCATGTGGGTTGAATTTTTATTTAATAACTGTTAAAATCTATTGAATTCTGTTATAAATTTTAAAAATTAAATTTGGCTTAATAAAAACAAAATGTAATCTTAAATAGTAGCGGTCAACTAGTATCTACTGGCCTAATAGTTTACCTTACCACTACCTAGCAGCGTCACACATGCACACTCACTCAATGTACCTAAAAGATGTATTTTTTATTTCTCATTATTGTATTAAAAAAAAACTCAAGTTCTAAATTGTAAATATGTATATAAAATGTGAATGCTTTTTAATAATAAAGGTTTATAATAATAAGATATACTGATCAAATCTTTTAAATAACAGTAACTGTAACTACTCTTGCTAGTTGAGTACGTCAAGGCTGAATGAAGATCGCAGTCAGTACCACAATAAATTCAGACCTTGGATCTCCATCCTTCGAGTTGTTAGACCTTCTCAGCAGTTTGATCAGTATATTCTATATATGCTTTTTGATTCTACATCAAACTGCCTTTTATTTCACTATGCTCCTTTTCTTCCTCCACACAAGGTCTGGATGCTCATCCATCCGCTTATACTCCTATATACTTAGTCTGCAGGCCCTTCCCTCCGTTAGATTTTCATCCTCCCATAAGGTCTGGAGATTTATTCCTCCGTTTGTGGTTTCTGTCCTGCGTTGTCATGAGATTCATCCCTCAGACCGTAGACCAAGAGTGATTTAGGTGCACATCCACCTGACGTTTCTGTTCATCCTGTCTTAAACTCTTCCTTCATCCATTAAGTCTTATTATCCTGACTTGAACACGCTTGTGATCACTAACTATACCTACCTCAACAAATTCTATTCTTTTGTCCTAAACTGTTTTAAAACAGGCCAATAGCTTTTGTGAATGTTAGGATATTTACCTGTACCACTAACAACCCATGAAGGGTTATGGGTTCAGTACTATGTGAGGAAGTACTGTTACAAGGCCAACAGTTGTAAAGGAAGGTGATGGGACAATATTAGAGTACCCACGTTATAGAGGCTGGGTTTGCCCCAGAAGGGTCTCCCGGTCTCAGGGTCGACCCATGGCTGATGAAAAATCACTCATCATCAGCCGAATTTGAACCTGGCACCTTAAGCTCTGGAAGTCAGTGCTCACCTACTGAGCTATCCCATAATGTTAGGATTTAACTGTATCAAAAGGAAAATAATACTTTAATTACAAGTTTAAAATATATATATATAAATAAAGCCAGCTCAAAATTTGATTAACCCTATCGATCATTCTGAGTGCTGGTGTTAAATGTCCAAATTGTGTATACCAGAGGATAAAATGAATAATCAAAATAAATAAGTAGGTCGTAAAGATGAACTATCACTTTTACTTATTAAATTATTAAGCTATTTATTAAATAGCTAGTCAATGATAATTAAATTTCACAAAAGAAAAATGGACTGTTTCTCATAAAGACAAAATTGAGATTTTAGGCTTTAAGAGGTTTGTCTGGAGAGTTGAAATAAAGGAGAAAGAGAAACATTATTTTACATTTAATCAGGTTATTCAATATTTTATTCTTCAAAATACGACACACTTGCGCCTGGCCACTCTGTGGGTTATTTGGATTGCCAAGTACCCGTTCGAACGGGCTTGTTTTTAAATCACCATGAAGCTTCTATTATTTCCATTACTGAAGAACTGCAAATTAACACCGACGTACTCACAAAATTAGGGAAGAATGAATGTAAAATCATCGCACAGAACATCGAAACAAGGTGGGGTGCCAAAAAAAGTCTGGGAAATCAAGGCTACGCTAATTACTTTTTTTCAATGCTTGGGAAACTTTCCATTAAGGATTCATTCCTCCAGAACAAACTGTTATTGGAAAATTTTATGTTGATGTTTTGAGATTCCTTAAGCATGTTTAGCTCAGGTTAGACAGAATTTGGTCCAAGGGAAGTTTTGGATCCGTCACCACAACATTCCTTCTGCAAACACTTCTCTTGTGATGAGTTTTAAGACCTCAAATTCGATTTCAATGACGGAAATGAAACCTTATCCACTTGGTTTGCCACCAAATGAATTTTTATTGTTTTCTATTTCTATATTCAAGGTGTTCCTTCAGGGATGGAGGGAGGTTGGTGATTGATTGATGTGAAGACTGTTAAGAAAAAAACAAGGTAGCTGAAGAACGCTAAAACAGAGGACAACCTCCAAGAAGACTAATAGCAGTAGAAATGGAGATGAAAGGTTTCTCAGAGGAAGTATTTTAAAGGGTTAACTCTGAATTACCTAGTTTTCACTTTAATATGAAATTTTCAGACAAACCTTGAATTTAGTTATTTTCTTGTCTTTACTAACTTATTATTTGGCCATTAACAATGTGATAATGCATCAGATTATCCCTACCTGCTACGCCTTTCGTTGATAACCGGATCTCCAGGTTTCTTAAAAACACTTTTAGGACTGGACAATGGTGATAAGCTCTCTGAAGTTGTAATATCAATAGAAAGTGGAGATTTACTAAGTATATAGTCACGATCTAGAAAAATAAAAAATAAAATTTCAAATACTATGAAAAAACAATATAAGCTTCTAATTTTAAGTTAATCATCATTTGAATAAAATAAATATTTTTTGATTCAGTTTTAAAAACTAATTACAAAAAATATTTCATTTTCACAAAAGTTTTTCATTATGGCTTGAGTCATAAAACATTGTGTGTTCTTAAGTAAATAAGAATATTGAGATGTTAATTAAAAATTGTGAATGATAACTAGTTTAATTGATCGAATCTCTATCAATAAATTGTTTAACTACTCGAGTGATAGATTATGGATGTAGGAACATGAAAGTATTAAAAAAAATAAGATTCCAGATATTTTATTTAGCATGTAAAGCCTCATAATTGATGCTCATCAGCTCAAAATCTGACTGCAGTATAACAAATGACTTAATAAAAAAGGATTAAAATTCCTAGGAACTAAAAAAGAAAGAGACCTTGAAGCATAGAATGAAACAAAATCAAATTTTAATTAGATTGTCAAAATACACAAATAAAATAGCGGAGAACAAAAATTGATGTCTTCAAGGGTCATTGCCTATTCATATATGGTCTTAAGAAGATAAAACTTGTTGAAGAATCTACTTTTCATCTATATCATGAGGATAAATAGCAGTATGTTATTTATGTACAGACTGCAGTGCATGAGTCCAACCATAGGATATTGCCTGTAGCAAATTCCAAAGATCTGTGCCTATAATTCTTTAGGGACCCAGATCAATTAAAAAAAATATCTACATAGAATGAAGTAACAATGGGTTACCTAAGCATCAGTAATAATAAATTATTATTAAAAAAGACAAATATGAATTGTGAATTGAAAGTAAATAAAATAATTGACAAGCAATTAAGAAATGAAATTTAAAATTGTACTTATTTCTGAAAAACGCATCCTAATACAAGTTGTTATTTCCGAATTATCAACAAAATTAGTTAATAATTAATTCACTGAGTTCCTTTTAATAGAGTTTGATAAATAAAATGTCAGATTGAATAAGTTTGATGTCCTTTAAAATGGCACAATATACAGTCAAAAATATATCAGCCAGTTATGTTATGTATTCCAAAATTATTTTTTTATGCAGATTTGAGTAATAAATTAAATATCAAATAAATAAATCAAGCATTACTTTGAAAGGAAAAGAAAATAGAAAAAAATACATACCTTCTAAATGTGGATGCATAGGAGGTAAATGTTCATGAATATGTACTGGTCGTGTAACAACTTCTCTGCTTCCTGGTTTAAGGTGGTTCAGATGTGACTCTTTTGGAATAGGATACTTAGGCACTTCTAATACAGAGCTAGTCTCAACATAAGTCACATATTCTTCAAGTTCAATCAGAGATATCCCCATGTCTTTAAATGCTAATGCTAAATGATTCATATTGGGTTCAGTTTGACCATCTGTAATCATATATATAAAATATTTAATTAGTTTTATAGAAACTATAATAATCATTAAAAAATATATAGGACACAACTTTTTAAGCACTGCCAACAGAAAGAAGTACTTATAGTTTTCTCCAAAAAAAGGATATCCTGGAGTTCAAGACTTAATATCAATTATTACAAATTTTCTTTATGTGACGACAATGCATTTTCTAATGACATTTTAGACAAAACTTAAACTCATTTTTATTTTATTTTTTTAGATAAAATTAATCCATGCTTCAAAATGTCAGAAAGAGTTAGGAATAAATCTATATGATTTCTGTCAATACAAATTTTAGTTTTCTAAAACAGATTATTACCACCAGACTAAGCGATCCCCAATTCTAGGCTTTAATTGTTCAGGAAAAATCATTTGACGGTCCTATTGGATACCCATATACAGGTGATTAGAAGACAAAGGATATCACGGTTTTATGTTTTTACACCATTAGGTTATTGTATTTCTAATGTAAATGAACTACTTAACTAGTATTACAGAGATAACAAATTTAGATAAAGGTATAATTTCCTTGTAACAAAACAATAATTTACAAGATCTATCTAATAAATTTGATAATTAAATAGCATCTGTTTATTCCTGTTGCAATGCAAATCAGGTTAATATA
This sequence comes from Nezara viridula, assembly GCA_928085145.1. Taxonomy (NCBI): domain Eukaryota; kingdom Metazoa; phylum Arthropoda; class Insecta; order Hemiptera; family Pentatomidae; genus Nezara; species Nezara viridula. The sequence continues at coordinate 78,232,552 of OV725078.1, forward strand.
ATTGTGACTTTTCACGAACCTCTTTCCCCTCAGTTTAGATCGTGCTATTGTATACAGAGGACAATATTAGTAATATAATCGTAAATTTAAAAGTTAGAAATTAGGAGTTAAGCTACAGATATCAAATAAAATTCACAAATAATCATAACACCCACCCATTATAGACCTTTTCGAATTTCGTGTACTTTTCAACTTTTTTCATTAAAATAATAACTCATACTTATTGCAATAACCAGATTTTATTTCCTTCATCATTTGTGCCACAATATTGAAAAATATATATTATTGTGACCATGAAAGAAACAAATTTTTGATAATACTGGTGCACCAAAACAATTAAATTTTTGATCAGAATTATTAAAAAAATCTCTAAACATACATATTTTTGTTGACCTTAACATTAACATTAGTATCATATTTAAAGAAAATAGCCCATGTATTAGGTTTTATTTTCATAATTAACACATAAATGAAAAGTTGAACAGTCACCTTAAAACAGGACATTGCTATACTCGGTCAATTAAGTATACAGTATTTTTTCTGAAGTGTCACTCCTGCATGACGGGTAGGTTGTGTAGGATCACACTGTACATAGCATGACGAAACCTGCTGAGTATTGGCAATGATGTTCATATGCAATGACATGTGTTTCTTACCATATACAGAATGTTATATTATAGAGGGGTATTAGTATTAATTACCAGTTGAACAGCAATCATATAAATCATAAACTTGTTGTTTTTATCTATCGCTATCTAACAATAACTTTGAACATGATTAACAATCACTAAATTCAATTTCTTATAAGGTTCAAGTTTTTGAGACATAAAATTTCATTATTATAAGAAATTAAACAGGTATCGGTGATTCAATCAAAGGATGGAGGAATGTGCTGAATTCCATTTAATAATCCAACAATGGGTTTAGAAACTGACCTCTAGAAAGGACTGATGGACTTCTCACGCCTACCAATGAGCTCATGTCTAATCATTTTCTTTAACATCTTATACCGTTAGAACATCGTAGAACACATAACGCCAAATCACGCTTAGAACTGAATGTGATTCTTGTGTTTTAACAGTGATTACCTGTTGGTGGTAAACTCTATTCTAATAAGATTTAAGAGTAAACGAGTGATTTCAAAAATGTTAGGCTGGTAACACATTATCACATTAATTGCTATTTTCAAATAACAGGGTCCATATTTTAGATTATCACTACTGAAGATGTTAAAATCAATAAATTATTCTTTTCTATTGACTATAGTAAGCATTAATCCTATTCAAAACCACAACCAAATCATAACATGGATAGATCCCTTTCTGTTTGATGCCATCCAAATTAAAATTATATGAAAATTACAATCGAAGCTTCAAAATGTTACTGCTTTATAACCTAATTTTGACATTATTATCATCTTCTTATGGTACAAATCTTAGACAAAATACTTGTAGAATTTGTATTGAGGATCATTTAAGCAATCAAAAATGGATTATTTTTAACTTCAAAAAGTAAATTATAAGGAAAACTTGAAATCAAATAACCATAAAAAAAATTATCTAATGTCTATATGCTCTAATACTACTTCAGCATAAGAAATTAATACAATTTTAATAATTTAAAGTATATCATTGATCAAGACAGTGAACATCACACCTACAATCTTAAATATGCATTGTTAAGGCTAAATAATTAGTAATAAATGGATAGACCGAAATCAAATTTTACCGCAAATAAAATTAATAACAGTGAATTATATAGTAAACTAATTTCAATAATGTAAAAAACAGGTCAAAAGATAATTGAGATTGGTGCAACCTTTAAAAGATTAAGAAAACGTACAAATTTACTAAAGCATCACAAATAATTAACACACTAGCACAAAATTAAAGAAATAACTGAATTACAATGAAATTCAACTTATAAGACACAGGGCTTAGGTTATTAAAATTTATCTACTCACATAACATTGCATAATTGCTTGCAATTTTCGAAAGATTGAATATATATTCTTGAAGAATGTCAGTCAAAATCTCGAGAGGGCTGGAGTGGATAGAAGTCCAGCCAATTATTTGGCATATTTGGGCTACAGACACACGTATAGCATGTCTGGTATAGGTATCAACCATTTTTTTGTATTAATTATAAGAAAGCTGACCTAGATGCTACATAAACAAGACGGTTAGAATACTGAATCTCCTTATATTTTAGGGAAACACGCCCAAGAGTCTAGTCTAGATAACTGAAGATAATGAAATTAAACTTTTGTTGACCAACAATCACCTCCCCACCTGCCAACTGTGATCGGTCAATGGCGCTTGGTTTGTCCGATACCGATCGATATGGGTACGGTATCGATATTTTACTTCCGATACCAAATACTTTTGGTAACAATACTTTCCTTCCGATACCAAGTACCACAGGCGGATCTATGGCGGGGGAGGGGGCTTTCGGGCTGAATTCGATTCGGACTTATGCTGTTTCTGCACTCAACTGTTTTTTACAGACAGCCGAAAACTTGGAAAAAGGTAACCATTCATTAAAAGTTTATATTTTTAATTAACAATTTATTTTAGAACAATTTATATCAATTTTAATTTATTTTACAATTTAATGGGACAATGGATCCAAAAAAAAAAGGATTGGGAATTTATATAACGTACAAACATTACGAGTAATTATTAACATAACATATTGTAAAACAAAGAATATAATACTATATATAAAAATAAAATGGTATATATAGTAACTATATATTTTTTTAATTAATAGTGTAATAAATATATATTTTTTTAATAAATAAGAGTATTCCTTAATAAGTGTGTGTGAAAATATTTGCATTCACTTCTGTGAATTTAAGCGTATTCCTTTTAATAAATGTGAATACTATCGTATTCACTTTTACAAGTGTAAATACAACAAAGGCTCGGGAATTTATATTACTTACAAACATTACGAGTGATAATTAACACAACATAATACATTGTAACATAATTAACATAACATATTGTAAAATAAGAATATAATATTATTTACAAAAATAAAATTATACATATAGAAAATATATTTTTTAAATAAATATATGTTTTTTTAATATATTAGAGTATTCATTAAGAAGTTTGTGTGGAAATATTTCTATTCATTTCTGTAAATTCAATTGTATTCATTTTAATAAACGTCAATACTGTCGTTTTCACTTTTACTAGTGTAAATACAACCGTATTCACTTTTACAATCGTGAGTACGGCCGTATTTATATTTACAGCCGTGAATACGTATCATCTGTATTCATATTTCTTTTTATAAATAAAAATATATTTATATTTACATTCCTAAGTACCATAAATATAAATGGTATTCGTATTTATATTTGGGTGTGCATGTGCCCATCTCTACTGGTCATGCGATCCAGCGGTCGGTGCAGAAACGTCGGTCACTGCCTCATGTTATTTCTGCGCTCAACGATCGAAAAAGACAACATGTATTTATGGAAATATTCAACAGACTAACGTGGTTCTTACACTCAACACGCATCTTGCCGTTGTTCTAAGCTCCTTTTCATCGAAGCTCTTTTTTTTTTTCTTTTTTTTTTTTTTTTTATTTGCTTGGAAATAATAACTTCCAGTTGTTAAAAATTCGAGTATAGTGGGTTTCTCTGACCCATTATACTCGAATTGTAAATTATTATACATTGAAATTATTGGTCAAAAGGAGGATGTTGCTCTAGATGATAAATTTTAGAATATAAATTAGAAAATTGACGATGGAGCACATTATTATTATTATTAAAATTAAGCCTTGCATCCACAAGAGTATTGGAATTGCAGTTCTGAAGATGGGAATAAAGGTCCCGAAACGTAAACTAGCCTGTTAACATGTAACGTTAAAAATTACTCGAATTTTTAACAACTGGAAGTTATTATTACCAAACAACTAAATTAAATTGACAGCTTCCCAGGAAAAAAAAGAAAAAAGAAGAATTTTTTATTTTACTGGATTGGTTTCTGCACTCCTACTTACATACTTACGTTATATACGTGCATACTTTCAAGAATAGAAGTGTTAGTGTTCTAACCGATGATAATCGTCTTTAAAATACTTGGCCTTTTTCCTGTGCAATCCGGTTCTAGAGATCGATTACAACCGTTTTCTTTTGTTTTCTGCTGGGACCTGTTTTTTTTTTTTTTTTTTTTTTTTTTATTTTCACTAATCTGAAAAGGAAATTTGAAAAATTTACCAAAAAATATGCGATCATCAGCTGGACAAAAAGAGTTGGAATAGTTATATACCATTTAGTAGGTAACTAATTTGATGAAATGTGACAAAATTTTGGAAACTTTTCTCGAATTTGAGAAGCAAATAGTTCCAGACTATTTTGTAGGAATCTGATTTAATAAAATCTGACCTTTTTTTCGGGATTATTTTTCCACGATCCCGAGGAGGGCGCTGTGATAAATCACTAGTGCTGGTCACGAAAATAAATTTTTCGCAAAATTTTGTCTTATGATTCTCTCTTCTTTAAATAGCTGCTTTTTAGAACTTTTTCGGAATATTTCGTCCACCATCCAGGGGGAGGAGCGCCTCCCGGCTGGAAAAGCTAGTACTGGACACATTAATAATTTGTTTTATATCACATTAGAAAATTCGTCTTAAAGGATGCATTTTTCCTATAATTTTCTTTTCTTTAGATATCTGTTTTTTTTTGGGTAATTTTTTCCGGAATTTTTCCCACTGTCCAAGGGAAAGGCCCTCTATGGCAAAGTTCGCTAATGCTGGTCACGATAACAATTTTTTTATATAACGTTATGAAATTCGTCTATAAGTATGAGGATTCTCCCCTATATTTCTCTTTTCTTTAAATATCTGGTTTTTGGAATTTTTTTCTAACTTCCAGTGGAAGGAGGGAAGGTGGGCTGGACCCGCTTGTGTAAGGGATCTCAGGTACTTGAACTCTCTACATTCTGGAAACTCGTGTTGGCCTATGCTTAATGTCCGCTCTTGATGAAAGGGATGCTTTGAGCTCTCCATGTACATCGTCTTTTGCTCGGTATTTGTAGACCTTAAGCTGTTGCAGCGGCCTCAAATTCCTTTAATGCACCTGCCAGCGCTGGCAGCGTGCTTGCCACAATCTTATGTCATCTGTGTAGGCCAGGTGTTGTAGGCAGCGGCCAAAGACAGTACCTCCTAGGATGGTTCTTATGACCCTTTCCGCCTTCTCCAAGGTCATGTTAGAAATTGGAGTAGCCTTGATCTCTCCTTGCATTATCCCCGAATCCATAGAGAACACAGTAGGTTACAATTTCACTAGTTTTAAATTGACCTTAGTTAGGTGTAAAATAATTTAAATGCGTCAAAACATAATTTAAAGGTGCGTTTAAACATTTCACAAACAATGGGAAACACAATTATCAAACTCAGAGGTCTCCAAACCTTTTAAGCCACGACGGCCACATTAAGACCTTCTCGAAGTCTCGCGGGCCGCATTGAGATCTTCACCCTAGTCACACCGGCCATGGCTTCTTTTAAAAAAAAATCTTGTTCTATAAATGACACTTTAGTTGTGAAATGAGGTTTCTAAAAGAAATAAAAAACAATGCAATAAATGCAGTAGTAGCCTCATGTGTGAGTAATTTGCTAAATTTCGTATTTTTAAAGTGTTACCATGTTATTAAAGAAACTTTCGCGAGCAGGATTGGATGCGCTAGCTGGCCGTAGTTCGAAGACCCATGATCTAACTTCACTAACAGCAACATTATTGTTAAACCAATCTATCAGTCCAGTCAATGAATGGCCCAAAACTGGGTGTAAAGTGCGTGAACAGGGACCTAAGTGATTCCTTAAGAAACTTAGAGTATGTTTAGGGTGCTTAGAGTATGAACATATCAAAAGTCCTCACTTCTAGGTGGTGAGCCGGGGAGTGGAAGAGGGGGAGGAAAGGTCACACATTTTGTTTTTCTCTTATATCTCGAATAAGGTCTATTGCAGAAGAAATTTTTTTTATAATAAATTAAAGTTTATAAAGAATAATTGAAGTAAGTTAGTCGACTGTTCTACATGTCATAGATGATAAATATTCAGGACGTAGTCATTATGAAGCTTTTATTAGTGCCGACGTTTCAACCCAAACCTTTAAGGCTGAAAAGTTTTAATAAAATCATAGATATAATATTATAAGACAGATAATGTTTGAAATAGACAAATGAAATATGTAAAAAGTTATACAAACTAAAAATAATGTATGTAATCAATTTATAAAAAAAGTAATATTTTCTCTTACTAACCGTGTTTGGAACACTGAAGGTATTCAAGTACTGACACTTAGGTAGGTAAGTAAAAGTGTCGGGGGAGGATCCAGATGTGCTTTTTATAAAGCAAAGGTAGGTAAACATAGTCAGAGGAGGGGGGGGGAGACATTTCTGTTTGTAGAATGCAAATAATTTGCTGACTAAATTATTCAAAATGTAGACAAGATTTGCGTTGTTTCTTATAGTTACAATATTATGACTATTGGCTAGTAATGAAACGAACATAAGCCAGTGGTGCCAATAAATATAAACTTAACATAGTTTGATTGAAGGTATACAATAGTTAACCACATAATGTTTATAATACAGACAATTGTAATGGATTGAAATAATAATTAGGACAATGTATAATACAATATTTTAAGAATAACAATATTAATCATAAAAAAATGTATTATATTAAGGATTACATAGTTCTAATAGTATACTATACTTATAAGTATAAACATATCTGAACCTGTTTATAGTATATATTTATATCGAGAAAAGACAACAGAGTCGAGGGTGGTATGAGTAAAATGCAGAAAGTATGTTTGGAATAGCGTGGGGGTTGAGGACTAATAAGAGGTCTTCAACATATTTTTTAATGAAAAAAAATATCATTGGGAAATTGGGCTAATATCGAGTTAATTAGGTTGTTTAGGACAATGCTGGAGAGGTCTGGTACAAGGCAATTACCGATCGCCAGGCCGGAAGTTTGATGAAAAAATTTGTTTTGAACACATAGGTAGCCGGAGTTACAACATAGAGAGAGAGATTGATGGAATGAGGATTGATTGAGGGAAGTGTGTGGTTCTATGATAGAACAATTTTCTTCAATTATTTGGAGAGCACGGTCTGTGAGAATATTGAAGAGACTTTCTGCTTCAAGGGAGGCTAAGATGAAATGTAGTGGTATGTTAAAGGATTTTAGTTGATCTAATAGGTGGAAGGAATTTCTTCATTAAAAAATATGTTGACCTCTTACTAATCCTCAATCCCCACGCTATTCCAAACATACTTTCAGCATTCTACTTAACATTTCTATTATGTTGCTCGAAACGGTTTAAAATCCAGATAATCCTATAGAATAGATGTTTTAAATAACTTTAATTTGATACCGGAAAAGTTTCTACTGGGATGGACCAGTTCGAAGATATAAGCGAAAATAACAAAAATTGTGACCTTTCTTTCTCCCTCTCCTCTCAGCTCAACACCTAGACCTCAGGACTTTTGATAAGTTCATATCCTAAGCAACCTGAACAAGTTTTGAAAGGAATCGCTTATGACCCTGCTCACGCACTCTATGCCTCCTTTATTGACTGGACTTTTTTCTTTTTAAATCTCTTGATGCTGACAGCAAAAGGAAAAATAATATAACGGTAGGTGGCTAAGACACTCAGTCATATAAATTCTGCCATTCATTAGCAATTATTTTAATTAATGAATGGAAAATGTCTGTTTTGGGGTCTTTCAAACTAATTTTTTTTTTCCTTTGGTAGTATCTAGAGCAATTTGATTAGCACTTTCATTTGCGTGTATACTTACATATCTTAGTACCCACTGGAATGTAATATATTTCTTGATGTGGCAATTAAATCCAGAATTTTATACAGAATGTATAAAACCCTTATACACCCCTTTGACAATGTGTATTTTGTAGGCATTGGCAAAGGGAGGCTGAATTTTTGAGAACGACAATATTAAACTTTATGCAGTAGAGGTTGGTATGTTCTGCAGCCTTAGTGTTTTTATTTTGTGGTTGTACAAACTAAATATACTACCTATATTGTTTGTTGATTTCGAAATGGTTTTTCAAAAATTCAAACAGGAAATAAATTCTTTAACTCCCAAGCAGTGTATCAAAATAAAAGTATGTAAACAAAATAAAAGCATAATAGTTTTGTTAATTTTTAAATTTCGGGATAGAAGATGCGAGCTAAGTAATTTTGCAAATGATAAATAACTATCATTTCCAGTCTTTAGCCTATGGTTACAGTTTAATATAGTTGTTTATTAAACCCCTACCACTACCATTTGTTACCATTATACCAAGTTCAACCTACCCCTTCAATATCTATACCACAAATCTTCTCATTTATTTCGAGCCCCACTTCTTGAACGTTGTATTAGTAAGGCACTAGCTAAGTAGTTTTGTCACAGAAAAATAACAAGAATTTCCCTCTTTCAGCCTAACCTTGATCTCCTCTTCAATTTTGTTTTTTCTGGTTATCGTAGATCCTAGACACCTAAACTTCTCTACAAATTCAAACATATTACCTTCTAAATCCATGCCACCGGCAATATCGTCATTTTTGCAGCTAACCCTATATTTTGTCTTATGCGTGTTTATTTCGAGCCCTAGTTCTTTACTGGCTTTCATTAACGTTGTTGTATTTACTTTTATAGTTTCTGTGTCTTACTTAACAGTACCAAATCATCAGCATGGTAGAGTACAGGTATTTTTCAACTCATATCAAAGCTTATGGGACACATATAGCAGTCCTATCGGGTGACTATTACAAGAAGTATTCCTTGCATGGTGGGCCCTTGTTGGTGCAGTCGCTCATTCATCATCAATTTTGGATCCCTTCTCTGAGAAAACTCGTTAGAAGCTGAATATGTAAATGTGTTACATGCCATATAAATAATGGAAAACCACAGGCTCCGAAAATGAGTGACTTATCTTCTTTCATGGTGACTGAGGGTCGATCCTTTCAGCGAGTTGGAATAGACTGTGCGGTGTCTTCGTTAGGAAGATTTTCAGTAAGCGTAATGTTCCTAAGTCGAAATGCTGGTTAGCTCTCTTCGTATGCATGTCTACCAAGGCCATCCATCTAGAACTAGTGACGGACCAATCCACTCCTTCATTTATTGCCACACTAGGCAGGTTCATGGCCAGACATGGTTTGCCTTCTCATATATATAGCGATTTTGGAACAAATTTTGTTGGAGTATCCAAGAAGTTGAAGGAGCTTTATCAATTTGTTAAGGACCAGAGCGAACCTATTTCTAACCATTTGGTGCGGACGGATATACAGTGGACCTTTACTTCTTTAGCATTTCCTCATTTCGGTGGTATTTGGGAGGCAGCAATTAAATCTATTAAGAGGCATCTTCTTGCCGTTCTCCAGGACCATGCGTTAACATACGAGGAATTTTATACTCTACTAGTGCGCCGTTTTTAATTCCCGTCCCTTCTGTAGCACAGTCTCTATCTAGCTCCAGTCATCCCTATAATCCTCCTCGGAGATTAAAATGGCAGTGGCCCCGCGACCTTTTGTAAATATGTATATATTGGAGTACTGGTAATGGCCAGATTCTTCTCTCAAGTCCTGAGAGTCTGTTGCTCTAGTGCCCTCCATCAGTCTCCACTGGCTTACAATACCTGTGACGCGGCTGGGAGAGAAGCACTGGAATCTTCTGGAGTCCTGCTTAGGCTTCCACATTTGGGGGACAAAACTTGATTCAGAGTCCCTTGGGCCAATGTAAATATTGTATATATATATATATATATATATATATATATATATAAGATAAAGACCGGAGACTGGCGATATCAGCCTTAATACCATCTTGTAATGTAAATAAACATAACAACTGTATATAAGGCAGATTATTGAACGAATAAAGCAGTGTTTATTCAGAAGCCGTGAGTGTTGTTTCTCGATCCTTTTTCCTTATTTTTTTTTATTTTTGAAGTCCGCCGACGCTTAACTGGTGTCGAAACCCGGGACAACGTCAGGGAAACACAGAAGTAAATTTTTTTTTTCTTTCTTCTTCTAGTCATAAGGAAAAGGCGAGATGCCGACAGAGGGCTTGATACGACCAGGAGTGTTAAGCGCATCTGAAATTCCACAACCTCAGGAAATGCCTCAGATAGCGCAGATCCCTCAGATCACGCAGGCTCCTCAGGTTCCTCAGATACCTCAGATCCCTCAGGTACCGCAGATACCTCAGATACAGGAGATCCCTCCCTTACCTAGGGACACATTGGCAGAGGCGCACGCCAATGCATTGGAGTGGATGAAGATAAGAGCAGCGACCACGCAGGATCTACGGAGAGCAATCGCAGACCTGGAACGATTCGGGGGCGAGGTAGGAGAGCTTAATCACTTCTTGAAAGGTGGAGACCGCCTCATGTCAAGAATCGAAGTAAAGGTGGCGGAGGACCTTGTGAACCTGGGAGACGCGGAAGCACTGAAAGCAGCTCTCGTGTGCCGAGTGAGGAGGAACATTCTCAACCAAATCCAAGCGGACGAGGAGACACCATGGCCAGTGATCAAGGAGCGTTTGAAGAAGGCTTTTGGAGGGGGCAGACGCCGGAAGAAGATATCTTCCAAATGTTCAGAGAGCGTCGGTCCCAACGCCAGACAAGAGGACAGTATGCGGGGGTACTAGTGGCGAAGTACAACCGCATAACTGAGAAAATGCCCGAAACCATGAGTGTGGGAGAGGTCGAAGCCAGGATGGAGTTCCTTTCGACAATACTCAAGGTTCAGTTGGATAAGGAGACTGGGAGGAGGGACGGACTGCCTAGAGAGCGATCGTTCCTCGAATGCGCCCAGGAGATGATCGACCTAAGTGCAAGAGAGGAAGAGACGCGAATGGACGTGGAGGAACCAGGGTGGATCCGAGTGACGGATAGACGACCACGGACAGCCCCGACAGGTTGGAGGAAGAGGAACACAAGGCAACAGAGTGGAGAAAAAGCCTCGACGGGCGATAGAAGATCCGGACAGTCCAGGCATAGGAATGGACCCCGGAGAGAAGACAGAAAATGTCATGGGTGCGGAAAGCCAGGACATTTGGTGGCACAATGTCCGCGCACTAGATGTTTCGAGTGCGGGACCGAAGGGCATATTGCGAGACAGTGCCCATACATGTTTCGTAGGAGAGAGAGACCTCTAGACGAGCCGATGGAGGTGAACGTACAGAAGTTGAAAAGACGAGCTACGATGCAGCAGAGGAACGGATCTTCGGAAGAGGCAACCGAGGAGTCGGGAACGTCGGGAACGGAGACAGATGAACCAGGCAGCAGTGGAGGCGAAGGAGGCAGGAGCAGCCAACGGAGCGAGCAGCGACGAGCGACGGCGGTAAGGAGGAAGCGAGGCGGCATCTGAGAAGTGTGTCAGCAGAGAGGCGACCGCAAAGCAACCTGCAACAGTATCAGAGGTAAGCCATGCTGGTTGCCGATTATTGAAGTAGACGGGGGAGTGAAGTGTCTCGTGGACACAGGGAGCTCGAGTACGATCATGACCCGAGGGGCGTTGGGGAAAGTGTGTGGGAGCGAGAGGGTACTCCGGATACAAAAATGTGACTGCCAGCTAATCACTCTGGGTGGTCCCTGTAGTGTAAAAGGGGAAGCGACAATTAGGCTTGATCGGTGGTCAGGGAAAAAGGGGGAGCTAAAGGTGCATGTAGTAGAAAGCATGACACGGGAGTACCAAGTCATAATAGGGTGCGATCTGTTAGGACAGGTAGGGATGAGCATTAGAAACCGTAGAGGAGCCTGGAGTATTAGGCTGGGAAAGAGGAAGTTTGGATGTATTGGGGTCGCGAGAGAAAGAAGGGTGCGGATAGGAGCGGTGAACAGGGTGGAGGACTGGAGAAAGTCGCTACAAGCGGAGTTTGAAGATATTTTCTTCAGGGAGGGCGAGGTATTGGGGGTAACAGGGAAGACGGTACATGAAATCCCACTGAAGCAAGATAGGGTAACCTACATAAAGGAAAGGAGATACCCGCAGGCGCTGAGGCAGCATATTTGGGAGGAGTTAGAAAGCCTAAAGGAGCAAGGGATCATAGTCGATAGCACCTCGCCATTTAATAGTCCCCTGTGGGCGGTGAAAAAGAAGGCAGCGCCGGGGGATAATAAGGAAAAATACAGGGTGGTAGTGGACTATCGTAAGCTGAACGACAACACGTTAAATGAAAAGTACCCGATCCCCGATGGTATTTAGCACGTTGGACCTCAAGGCGGGATATCACCAAATACGGATGCACCCGAAGGATCAACACAAAACAGCGTTTACATTCGAAAGGGGGCATTACGAATTCACCAGAATGCCGTTTGGTCTGAAGAATGCGCCCATAACGTTTCAACGCCTGATGGACGAATTTTTGAGGGGTATCGACGACTCCGTATGTCAAGTATATATGGACGACCTGCTGATTTTTAGTAGAACGGAAACCGAACACGTGGGGCATTTGAGGTCGGTATTCGAAAGGCTGCGGCAATTCGGGCTGAAACTGTCAAGCGAGAAGTCCCTGTTGGGACAAACGCGGATCAATTTTTTAGGCCACACTATTTCTAGCAAGGGGGTCAGACCGGATGCGGCAAAGGTGGAAGCAATCACACGGATGGCGGTGCCACGGGACGTTAAAGGGATTCGTAGGCTTCTCGGGACGCTTAACTATTATCGGAGATTCGTACCTGAGATGGCAGAATACTTGGTACCTATCAACAACTTGCTGAAGAAAGGCGCGAGGATTGTGGTGACACCAGAAATGGAGAATAATATTCGGAAATGCATGAATAGGTTGCAGGCAGAACCCGTATTGGCGTTCCCGGATTTTGAGAAGCAGTTCAACATCACCACTGATGCGAGCGAATACGCGTTGGGGGCCGTTTTGTCCCAGGGCAGAAGTGAGAGTGAACGTCCGATAGCATACGCGAGCCGACGGCTTACGAGCGCGGAATCACGATACAGCGCGTTGGAGAGGGAGCTACTCGCGATAGTGTGGGCTATCGACCATTTCAGGCCATACATATTTGGGAGGAAGTTTCGAGTCCACACCGACCACAAACCCCTTCAGTGGGTAGGGAAACTTAAGGAAACCTCTGCGAGGGTCACGAGATGGAAAGAATTCCTTAGTCAGTACAACACAGAGGTGGCGTATAAGCCGGGAAAGGAAAACGTGGTGGCAGACTGGCTCTCTAGGGCCATCTTGATCAACGCGGTAGAAGAGGACGGGGGAGGACCATCGCGGGACGTGCGCCAATTCTTGAGTGAATGGACTCCTGATGGTGAAGGGGCAGATGATACCGTCAGTATAGAGGACAGGGAGGAGTCCCCGGAAGAAGATAGCTCAGTGGAGGAAAGAGCAGCGGAGATGGAGGAAATAGACGAAATCATTAACGACAAGCATCGGCAGGTAATCTGGAAAACAAGGACAACAGAGATCATGAAAATAGATTACCGAAGACACGGGAAAAGTAGGATTCGCGTCATTTGGTCGCAACCCGGGTTGAGCAAGGAGCAAATCCGTACGGCACTGAAGGACGCCACGGAACCAGGAAAGACGCACCATCTCTATGTTGGGAATAATACGGTATGGGAAAAAATAAAGCGGATGTGGAGATCCGAGCGAATAGGCATGGATAGAACGCTCATCCGGTGCAAGTATGCAGTGGAAACCATACAGGATGAGGAGCAACAACAAGCAGTCACATTTGCATACCACCAGGGGAAGACCAACAACCGAGGCGTGAACGAGATGTTGCAGGCATTACGGCGAAAGTATTTCTGGTGGGGTATGAAAAAATCTATCCAAGTAATCATAGGGAAATGCGAGGTATGTATGCGCACAAAATATGATCGACACCCCCCCCAGAGGAGTTCAGGAAGAGACACCTACAGGGAATATGCCGCTACAAGACCTCCAGATCGATACATTCACCTGGAAAGGATTCAAGTGGGTCACTATCATCGACACCTTTAGTAAAGTAGCTATGGCACATCAGGTCATGGACAAGTCTGCCAATGCAGTTGCGGAAGCCCTACAAATCTGGGTGCAGTTTTACGGAGTCCCCGAGAGGATCACGTCAGACGGGGGCAGAGAGTTTGACAATACCGCGATTAGGGAGGAGGTGAAACGATTAGAGGTTGTGTGGCATTATAACACCCCGGGACACCCTAAGAGTAGAGGAGGCATCGAACGATTGCACAGCACGTTGAGTGACCACATCCGTGTATATCAGGGGGAGAAAGGGTTGGAGCCGGATGTTGCGATGAAGAAAGCGGTAACAGCTTATAACCATTCGATCCACTCCGTAACGGGATTTTCACCCGTGGAAGTACTATTCGGGATGCGCAGGCCAAGGCGAGATTGGGGGGAAACAACGACCAATGAACCGTTCGTAGAGCAAATCCAGAGTAATAGGGTAGAGGTAGAAAAGACGTGGGGAAAAGTAACGGGGAAAATTAAGCGGGAAAAGGAGAAGCGGGTAGAGCGGCAGAATGTGCAGGTACGTGACCGAATGGGAGAATTAAAGATCGGAACAATAGTGTACCGTAGAGTAGGAACCAACAGAGGGAAACAATTGTTACGGTACGAGGGCCCATTCAGAGTGGTTGCTATTAGGGAGCATAATCTGCTAACCATTGAAAGCATTAACGAACCTAAGAAGAGGAGAACTGTTCATATTGAACAATTGAAGCTCCCAATGTTAGAACCGATACATAAACCAATGGATTCGTAGTACCCTCACCGCTGTGGATAAGAGACATGTTTTCTTTTCTGGTTGTTGATGATGTCATTTTTTTTTTTAAATAGAGATATAGCAATACAGTAGAGGCAATTGTAATTTTTATAGTATTAAGAGTACTGTTCCATTGTTAATAAGACGTTGTAGCAAGTGTTTTGTTTAGTTTCTGTGTTTTATTTCTTTTTATTTATTTCTCGTTCCAGCGGAGTGGAAGTGAGTTTCAGTGTATTTTAAGTTTATACTGGTACGAATAATTGTAAAGTGTTAAGGCTGATACCGGTGGCTCCGATCTAGGAATTTATAAGTTTCCGAAAATCCTATTCGTAAACTGGTGGGGGGGAGATAAAGACCGGAGACTGGCGATATCAGCCTTAATACCATCTTGTAATGTAAATAAACATAACAACTGTATATAAGGCAGATTATTGAACGAATAAAGCAGTGTTTATTCAGAAGCCGTGAGTGTTGTTTCTCGATCCTTTTCCTTCTTTTTTTTTATTTTTGAAGTCCGCCGACGCTTAACTTATATATAAATATATATTAAAATAAATGAAAATTCCTAAGACAAGCCGTAGGACTATGGTTTCTAAGACACTTCGTCATTTTTGGACGAGATGGTACGAATACCTCCACAGTCTTGTGCCTTGCAAAAATTGGTTTACTGACAGAGAAAATTTGAAAGAGGGAATCCATGTTATTTTACATGAAAGGGATGTTCCACTTCAGGTGTGGCGGCTTGTCAGGATAATAGAGACTCTTCCAGGACATGATGGTGTAGTAGGGTGGTAAGATTGAGGACTGCTACAGCCACTTTGATACAACCTGTGCAAAAGTTAGTGCCTCTCCCTTCTGTAGAAACCTCTTATTGATACGCATATTTTTTTCCTTTCTTAAATATATAATGAGGAGCTCTTTTAGTTGTTAAAATGAATTGTGATTTGTAAGCCTATCTTTGATCTGGCTCACTTTTATTTCTGTTTTTCAGTGTATTTCGAAAAATTTCTCTTTTTTTTTACTGTAAACCAAGTAATTTTCCTTTAGTATGTGCCTTGCCAAGTAATTACCAGTTTATGAGTTTAATGTTTTGTTTGTTTGTGAAATGAGATATTTCACAGTGGGGAATGTTTTGCGAATTACGTAATTTTGCACCGGAACGCTACCTAGCGGTAGGTTGCGTGTACGGAGATAACCAGCAGTTGCCTACTGGAGCATGCACACCTTCTTTTCTTGATTCGGCGTATAATTCGCATATATTTCTAGCATGTTTTCTTTTCGTTTTTCCTAAATATATATTTTTCCTTAATTTTTTCTTTTTCTCTTAGCTCTATCTTTAATGCTTCCTAATGTGATGAACTCTGACGGAGATTAAGAGTTCAGTTTAGTTTTCAGCTCAATTTTAAATTATGTTTCATGCCTCTTTCTTTCCATTTGATTCAGTATTGTTCATTCCATTTAGGCCCTGTTAAAGTTTGATTCCAGTCAGAATTTGGTCCGAATCAGGCCCGGCCTGGCTCCGATGGGGTCTATAGCTAAAGTTTGAAGTGAACTTTTCAAGAGTTGGTCCTAAGAGGACATTTAAATCCCTGAAAATCATTTTTTTTTTTTTAAGATTTAAGTTTTTATTCATTTTATAATTGTTTTGTAAATTTTAGTTTTTATTACTGTCGTTAATTTTTATATTTTATTTAGCCTAGTAAAGTCTAAGACCCGAAACCGGTAGCAAGAAAGAATAAAACATTATATACAGGAGGACGTCTTTTTATTGAATTTATTTTCTTTTTTGTTTATTATATTTGTTGGGGTTTAAGGAAATGTTCTTCCCATCATCAGAAACATATTGTTTATGGTTGCTTCAAAAAAGTTTCTGAACATTTTCATTTGTTTTTTTCCCATACATGGAAAATGCTCGTACCATTCCTGGTTGCTGGACACCCTGATTACTTAACTCAGTTTCAAGAATCAAGAATATCAAAATCTGTAGGATGCATCTTTCAAATGTTATAGACCTGAAAAATGTTTGGCACAAAGTGGATTAAAATAATTTCAATCTTTTTCTGAACTAATCAACACCAGAAATCTAATTTCCAGAAACTATATTATTGTTTTTCTGTTTTAAGTATTGTCAAGCAGAAGTAGAAAGCTAACTAGCAATGAGTCAGAGTTTTCAAAACGGAATAAAAACAACAAATATTCAACTTGTGTGTGTATGCACACATGCATTAGAGTGTACCATAGAGGATAGTAACATTTGAAAAATAAAAACTGCTTCATTATTATAAATATATTTCATTAACATGTATCAATGATGATTAATTTCATATTGAAAAAATAAAATGAAATCAATATGAAAAACATAACAAATACAACTCCTCAAACTAACAATTGTTAATGGGTGTTGATTCAACACAAATGCACAATTTTACAAAGGAATGTAAAAATAAAATAAAAATTGTTGGGTGTAATATTCTAGAATAACATCTAGAACAAGGTGAGAATAACAATTGTGCATCTGAAGAGAATCAATTGTCAATTTAATATCACTCATGGATGGCTAAAAACAGATTTAATGAAATGAAAACTCACTTGTTCCAAAATTCAAAATACAATAAAATATTTTAATTTAAATTTGAATAATTAGAATCTCATACACATAAGATTGTATATTAATCTTATTAAAAATTTCAACAAAACATTATTTTACTAATATTTGTACATAATTCAATAACTTTATCACTTTTAACTAGTTACATTAATAATTAATAATCATAAATATGAATAATTTTTTATATAATAACGAATAAAAATAAATAGAATAACATAATAGCCTTTAAGCTACCTTTTGCTAGCCATCCAGTGAGGTATCACATAATACATAAACATTACTTTTATAATTATACATAAATGTATTAATTGTATTTATATCTTTAAATATAAACCTATTTTTGTTTTGTTTTTAAATTACACCTCATCAAGTTATGAGTAAATTATATGGAGGTGAAAGATATTTCACAGCTTCAGAACAATAATGTAGTCTATAATATATTTTGAAAAAGTTAATCTTATCAGATCATCAAAAAGGTCTTCCATTCATGTATAATGTTCTAAATCCTCCATTCAAACTGCAAACTTTAGGAAAGCCGCTCTTGAGAAGAAAACTGCAAAA
Organism: Nezara viridula; assembly: GCA_928085145.1. Taxonomy (NCBI): domain Eukaryota; kingdom Metazoa; phylum Arthropoda; class Insecta; order Hemiptera; family Pentatomidae; genus Nezara; species Nezara viridula. Next base: position 78,250,487 of record OV725078.1, read on the forward strand.
CTGCATCAAATAAAAAATATTAATAAGTTCTTAAGGTTATGTTGTTTATATATTTGCGAAATATAAAATAAAAATACTTGTCTAGTTAAAAAGCTATTTGGGTCCTTTGATGTTTTAAAACAATTAACTAACTTCAATTGCATATCTAAGAAAAATTAAATTATTAACAGATGGTAGGGAATAGACTGGTCAGCTACTCACCACTTCATTCGATTTTCCATTTTTATTTAATGTCTTCCAACTACTGCTAAAAAATCAGCCTAGCTTTAACTAAAGGGAGAGTCACATGCCCTAAGTGTTATGAACTTTCGCGCTTCACGTAGTTCAAGGCATCGTGTGAACGTGTTGGAAATGGCGAGTTGCGAATGTCAAGTGACAAATGAATAGCTCTGGTAACATGATGCCCTGAACGCTCAGGGCAGGTAGTTCACCTCATGGCCCAATAACAAACATTTGTGCTCACAGCATGTCCCACCAGGTATGGGACATTTGAGGACATCAAAGGAATTCTAGGAAGCAATATCCACCGAGTATAGTTATGTTTTCCATGGCTGTACTATGAAAAGCTATAATGGGCATAATAATTTTTGATCACTTTTAAATTAATTAATTTCATTTATCTTTCTTATGGTGTAGAATAATTAATAAAGTCAACTGATTTTTTAAATTTTATCGAAGTATTATAATTAATATTGTTTAATTTTGAATAATGCTAAAGTTCATTTAATAAAATTTGATTAAACAATTACAGGATTTTATTTAACTTCACAAGTAAATTAGACAACGCTTAAATAAGGATATAATTAGGTTTGATGTACTAATTAGAAATAAACATAAACAGAAATAAAATTATGCACAAAGAATAATTTAAAAAATAAAAAATTATTGGAACTGATTAAGAACAATAACGCATGATTACAAGCACAGTAGGAAGATTATCTGTTGAACTAAGCGGATGCTATTTAAAAAAAAAATACTAGACCAAAAATCAACAATATAACCACTTGGTGAATAGAACATTTATATATATTAATGTAAAAAAAAAAACAATACATAGAATTATTAAATTTACAATCTTAAAATATTTATAATACAATTAAATTTACAACTAAATCACCAGCAGACAAGATTATAAGATATTTGGAGACGAACACCAGTTTTGACTATTTTGATTTTAAATACTTAAAATATCAAATAATAAATACATTTGATTGTCTTGATTGGTAATGGTTTTAAAGAATTAAACGATAAATGGCAAATATTAAAATTAAATTTAACATAAAATAATAAATCAAAATGTTACATCATAAATTTTTAATTAACATCAACGTTTGTTTGTTAACATAATAAATTAGAATATATTTCTAGAACAACAAACAAAATAAAAATTAATGTTGACCAAACCTAATAACCCGCGTTTCCACCATATTTTTCTTAATTTCTTATTAGGTCAGTCAGATTCTCCCTTTTTCTCCCTCAAAATGAAAAATTAAAAATCGCTTCCGCCCAAATATATAAAAAATAATGCATAATATTATATGTAACTAAGTACGTGTTTTATGTCAGTATTACTTATATTATTAAAAAATAGATTAAACTTTGCTCATAATTGGCTTTGATTGTTAAAATTGTTTCCCTTTTTTCCTCTCCTAACATTGGAATTTCTCTAAAAAGGGAACTTTTTAGATACAAACAAAGTAAAAATTAACGTTGACCAAACCTAATAACCAGCGTTTCCACCATAATTTTTTTAATTTCTTATTAGGTCAGTCAGATTCTCCCTTTTTCACAAATATATATATATAAGCCAATTATGAGCAAAGTTTAATCTATTTTTTAATAATATAAGTAAAACTGACATAAAACACGTACTTAGTTACATATAATATTATGCATTATTTTTTATATATTTGGGCGGAAGCGATTTTTAATTTTTCATTTTGAGGGAGAAAAAGGGAGAATCTGACTGACCTAATAAGAAATTAAGAAAAATATGGTGGAAACGCGGGTTATTAGGTTTGGTCAACATTAATTTTTATTTTGTTTGTTGTTCTAGAAATATATTCTAATTTATTATGTTAACAAACAAACGTTGATGTTAATTAAAAATTTATGATGTAACATTTTGATTTATTATTTTATGTTAAATTTAATTTTAATATTTGCCATTTATCGTTTAATTCTTTAAAACCATTACCAATCAAGACAATCAAATGTATTTATTATTTGATATTTTAAGTATTTAAAATCAAAATAGTCAAAACTGGTGTTCGTCTCCAAATATCTTATAATCTTGTCTGCTGGTGATTTAGTGGTAAATTTAATTGTATTATAAATATTTTAAGATTGTAAATTTAATAATTCTATGTATTGTTTTTTTTTTTTACATTAATATATATAAATGTTCTATTCACCAAGTGGTTATATTGTTGATTTTTGGTCTAGTATTTTTTTTTTTTTAAATAGCATCTGCTTAGTTCAACAGATAATCTTCCTACTGTGCTTGTAATCATGCGTTATTGTTCTTAATCAGTTCCAATAATTTTTTATTTTTTAAATTATTCTTTTTGTTAACGTCGCATACTCATATCTTTATTTTTTTTAGTATTATTTCCTCTCACCACTCACCCCTTTTTTAAGTGTTTAATAATAAAAGGTTTATTTATTTCTTTTGTAAAAGTTTGAGGGACAATTGTTCCTAAAATGTATTTAAGTTTATATTATTTATATATTTAGGCTTATTTTGCGATGTGTTATCGCGTTTGTGTATACGCTCCAGCCCGGCAGTAATACCCTGTCTTAGGGATTAAGACACAAATACTGCGATAATACTGTTGGGTTCTCAGTCTGGAGCTGGCCTTTGACGATACTGGATCCACGTAGTGGACGGCTACCCCCACCATCCGCTCCAGGTTCACCACCTCGACTCACCAGCCTAGTGCCATTTTCGAGGATCAGCTGTTGGGCGCAGCTGAGTAATCGATACATATCGATACCACCCCACCATCGATTACTCGACAGTTGGACATCGAAAGGTAACCAGGTGGAACCTCCAACCTGGCTCATATTTTGGTTTTATGTTCTCACCATCACAAAGACATTAGAACATTAATTAATTTTTGTTTCACCTATAAATTAGGCTTATTCTTTTGGACAGTTATTTTTTTTTCTCTAGTTTTAACTATAATTTTAGAAGTTGGATTTATTTATATATGTTTTTCCTAATGTTAATTTGTTTTATTTTCTCTGCATATTATAATTATGTTTTATTTTCTCGCAACTTTGCACCAATATTTATTTTAACTTTTTTACTTAATTAGATCTTTTTTTATCTCAATAAATATTGTAAGCATTTAGAAGGGGATTTTTCATATTCCATTTTTGATTTATTGAATATTTTTATTTTATATTATTTTCTTTTGCATGCATTTGTTTTTTTCTCTAATGTTTTACAGGTCTCATTTTTTACTCTTTTTATTTTTTCCTTCTTTCCAAAAATTTAATTTTTCTCGAATTTTCTCACCTTTTAGGAACCTCACCGGGGAAAGACTTGTACTTCGAATTTGAAGTACCCCTGGCCCCAACATGTTTTGGTCATCCGGCCCGGAGGACCAAAAGATGTTGGGGCCGGGGGTATTTCAAAATTAAAACACAAACCCTTCCCCGGTGAGGTTCCTCAATGGTGGGGAAAATTCGATTGAAAATTAAAAACGGGAAAGAGGGAAAAAAAGGAGTAAATAAAATGAGACCTGTAAAACATAAAAAATGTGCATGCACAAGAAAATATTTAAAAAATATTCAATTAATTAAAAACGTTGAGATAAACAAATAAAAAAATGCCCCTTCTAAATGCTTACAAATTTATTGAGATAAAAAATATATACAATAGTTAAAAAACAAATGAAGAGTGCCATGAATTTCACTGAAATGAATAAAACATAAAATATAACTCAGTGAACATAAACCCAAATTAACATTTATTAATAAAGAAAAAAAGTGAACATAAACCAGTGAACACATAAAAACATAAACTCAGTGCACATAAACCCACATTAACAATTATTAATAAAGAAAAAAAGAAATCAATTTCTGAAATTAAAAATAATACGGGAGAGAAAAATGATGGTCCACAAGAATAAACTAATTTAGCGAAGAACACAGTTAATTAATATTTAAATGTCTTGGTGAGAATAGAAAACACAAGCCAAGTTGGAGGTTCTGCTTCCAACCTGTTACCTTTTGATATCCAGCTGTCAAGCAATCAATGGTGGGGTGGTATCGATCTCGATCGATTACTCAGCTGCGCCCAACAGCTGATCTCAAAAAATGGCGCTAGGCTGGTGAGTCGAGGTGGTGAACCTGGAGCGGAAGATGGGGGTAGCCGTCCACTACGTGGACCCAGTATCGTCAAAGGCCAGCTCCAGACTGAGGACCCAGTATTATCGCAGTATTTGTGTCTTTATCCCTAAGACAGGGTATTACTGCCGGGCTGGAGCGTATACACAAACACGATAACACATCGCAAAATAAGCCTAAATATATAAATAATATAAACTTAAATACATTTTAGGGACAATTGTCCCTCAAACTTTTACAAAAGAAATAAATAAACCTTTTATTATTAACACTTAAAAAGGGGTGAGTGGTGAGAGAAAATAATACTAAAAAAAAATAAAGATATGAGTATACGGCGTTAACACTTTGTGTATAATTTTATTTCTGTTTATGTTTATTTCTAATCAGTACATCAAACCTAATTATATCCTTTTTTAAGTGTTGTCTAATTTACTTGTGAAGTTAAATAAAATCCTGTAATTGTTTAACCAATTTTACTAAATGAACTTTAGCATTATTCAAAATTAAACAGTGTTAATTATAATACTTCAATAAAATTTATTAATTTATTATAATGATATAATTATTATGAATTATTATAATGATATAATTCCTTATGACAGAGCCCAACTTACAAGTCCTTAGTACAAAATAAAGAAAGTAAAAAAAAAGTTATATAATTGTTTCAAGCAATTCAATTATTTCAATAATATGGGCTCATTAATACAACCAAAATAATTTTTAAAAAGTTCCTAATTATATTATGAATGAATACTCAATGATGTGGAAGAAAACTGAAAGTACTTACAGTAGTACCACTTTTCCACCAAATAAGTGTGTTTTCTAAGGAATTTAAAATATTTTAAAACATAATCAGTAATTTATAAAGAAGAATGACTTATCTAGGTCTTTAATTTTGAGATTTTTTTTGTTGTTGGACATTTAATCACATACTGCACTTGATTTCCATTTTTCGTATGAATGACATAACAAATCGAATTTTCTGAAATCTTAATTTACTGCCTAAAACATTAATTCATTAATATTTTTCATGTATTATGGTTTTCTGACTATTCTGCTGTAATAAAATGCTAATCATGGCGAAATTAAGCCAAACACTGAATGTCAGTGACCAAAAAAGTAACAAATCAAATTTGTTAGTCTGTCATGTTTGGGACAGTATGGCCACTTAGTTGTCTGGGTAGATTGGCTTTTTTTTAATTATTAGTTGCAAGGTACATGATATCCAATTTATTGGGATGTGGAAGAGGAATACACACAACGGGTGCCTGGCAAAGAAACTAAGAAAGTTAATGAAAAGATAATGCAAAACGTGTAAAATATAACAGACTAAAGTGTCTTACCTCAGAAGTTTTTTTATCATTGTCTCCAATCACAGTAATTATCTTTCCCTTGTTGTTATATAAAACAGAGAGTTCTGATTTATGCATTAAAGAGTTATCTATATGTTTTTCCAGCTTTAGATCCACAGTGTGAATATTTAGACTCCCAGGTATATTTGATTCATTATATCTAATAATTAAATGTTAATACAAAATATATGATAACAATTTTATTTATTAATTCAAACATAAATAATACGAAAACTCTCAACATTTGGAGAAAAAAAACTTTTTAATAATATGGCTGAACAATGAATTATCATAAATCTAACTCTATCATGAAATGATAAATAATCAATCTGAAACATTAACTAATAAAAAAAGAATAAAGTATAAATTTAAACAAAATATTTAATTAAACTATGATTGATACATCCAAAACGCAATGTTTTGATGTTACATTTAAGGATACAGAGTTGGATGTCGAATGTCAACAATCAAAAGTTTTGTTTTCAGTATTGGGTTTTGAACCATGACTTTTAATTCTGCATTACTTATTCTAGGACAGCACTCATTAGTAATAATATCAATAGTCACAGCCGGTGGATCCTGAAACAAAGTTAGAAAAATATTTAAATTTTTAACTTATAATAGTGAATTGATGGTTGACTGAAATGAATAATTGAAGAGAAGTTGGTTAGGTTGTTTAGAAAAAAAAAAAAAAAATTGAAAATGAATAAATATTTATTCTTATATTTGCCGACATTTTGATCCAAAGTTCAGGCCTTCATCAAGGCTAAGAAAAAACAGATAACAATAAGTATGAGAAACTATTAACTTATGAAAAAAAAATAAAAATAATATTAATAATAATAATGTTAGAAGCATATGAAAAAAAAAAAATTAATGAGAGTAACAGAGAGGAACTTATAAAATAACAAAAATAATAAACAAAATTGTAAATTAATTAACAAATTTTAATTTAAAATTAATCAGTGCTAATGTTGAGTAAATAAGACAATGAACAGAACGAATAATTGATGTATAAATATGAAAAAGGATGAGGTGCCTTCAATCATAAAAACTCAAGAACCAATATAGCTCTTCCTCATAGATTATATATTCAAAAAAATAATTATTGTTACTGTGATGCCAAATTTATTTGAATGCTTTCCAATCATTATACTTTCAGGAACGTGTAGTCAGCTGATCATAGCAATGTTTAATAGAAAAACATAAAGTTCCTTAGATTGATTATGACAAAATATCCATGTATAAAAAATAGCCTAGCCTAGATATCAATGGCTAGATGCTGTATAAGAATGCCTACTAAAATTAAATTAACGTTAAGCATTCCAAGGATGGCGGATGTGGGGATGGTCTATGCAAATTCCTTGGAAGTTCCTCCCGGCTAAATCTGATGGAGTCTCTGACCAATAATGAGAGGGACCCTCCAAACTCACATATCTTAAGTTTACCATACACTACAAATAGTCATGGATCACCATAAGATAAAACGCTCATTAACCAGAGGTAAACTAGTTCTCCATTAGGTCTCTGGGAGGGGACTGCTTTAGGGGATTCATGGTGTAAGTTGAAAAATAAGGATTTAAGTATTGGTACGAGGAACGTAAGCAGTTTGAATTCAGAAGGTGGGTTAAAATCGGTCACGAATGAGGTTAATGAATACAATTTCGATATTGTGGCTCTGCAAGAGGTTCGCTGGCTAGGGAACCTAAAGGAACCTTCGAAAAGGGAAGGAAAGTACACTATTTGGTATGGAGGAAGCGGGAATCATTGTTTAGGGATGGGGTTTCTAATTTGGAATAGATTGCTATCCGCTTTGAGGGATGTGCAATTCTTTAGTGATAGAATTTTGGTAGACATATTTCAGAGACGTTGTTTTAAAATCGTGTTAATAAACATACATTGTCTAACTGAAGACCGTGACGATAAAGTGAAGTGCGAATTTTATGATAAATTCGAAAGGGTTTATGATAAACTACTGCAAAACTCCATAAAAATAATTTTAGGTGACGCAAACACAAAGGTGAGGAGGAAAGAAGTTTATTTTCCGACGAGTAGTAAAGAAAGATTGCAAGGATATAGTAATGATAATGGATTCCGTCTGTTAAACTTTGCCATCTTGAAACACCTGATAATTAAAATTAATATGTTTAAACATAAGGATATCCATAAATATACCTGAACATCACCGGATTCACAAACACAAAATCAAATCGATTATGTCTTGATACAACATAGCTGGCAAAGCAGTATAATTAATGTACGGTCTTATCACGGATGAGCAACTTCTTAATAAAGTATTGAAAATAAAGTATTGCGTAGAATATTCGGACTGAAGAAGGATGAGTTAACCAGGGAGTTTAGACGGTTACACAACACCGAATTGCGTGAACTGTATCCGGTTAATATAATTGAAATGATTTCATCGAAGTGAATCAAATGGGCTTGTAAGATTGTTGGGCTTAGTAATGAAAGAATTTATAAAAGGTTAATATTTGCTGTACTGAATGGTAAAAGTCCGAGGGGTAGACCAAAGCAATTTGGGAAGATTTCGTTAAAGCCTGCGTTAAAGGGACTGGATTTCAACAACGAACAGTTAGGGAGGTATGTAATAAGCAATTGGTGGTGTCGGCATAGAACCTTCGGGTTCGCTAAGCCTTTTATTATCATTTTGGTATCTTTATTTTTCTCGCTTTTGCAGATTCAAAGCTGAAGGTGGGGGACAAGTCCAACCACCTGCAGTTATACATTATTATTATTTTATATATATATATTTTTTTTTTTTCTGTTGGCGCTACAGACCTTATACATCTTTGACCGCGAGATGTGGTCTTCTAGGCCACTTCCCGATTCCTGATTTAAGTACACAGGGTAGGGTCATCAGTCCTACGCCCTGTCGGTGTGAGTTGTCTCCAGTAGGTTGACAGGCCTCACAAACCTGGTGGACCGGTCACCCATCCAAGTACTAACCATGCTCGGCATTGCTTAACTTGGTTACCTATTACAAGCGCAATATAATATATATATATATATATATATATATATAAAAATATATGTGAACTTCAATGCATGAGGTACCCATGAAAATAAAGATAGTCTTCTTATTGTGGACAAAACAGGAAGTCATCAATGTTTTTTAATAAACAAATGGTAATCCTAATAGTTTTACACAAAAACTATTGTGAAATATACTATAATAACTCATGTGAAATATGCTATCAAAAATAAAGTAGTTAACTAAAACAAATAAAGTCATTTATTTTTTATATTATTGAAATGAAGATTAGATAGGCGTTGATGACCTCGGGGTTTTACACCTAAGCCCTGAATAACAATAACAATAAATAAAGTCACAAGGTAAGTTATAGTCAATAAGCCCACTCGTCACCCATCCACCTTTACTAGCAGTAATAAGATATAGTCAATATTTTGTTAAGGCAGAGCCTTGAAAATAATTTATCAACTAGAAGGAACTAGGAAGGCAAGATTTTTATACATGACTTGATTAAACTTGTGATAAACAAATATTAATTTGATTAATAAAGATTAAAATAAATAGAAAAATATATATTAGAACAAAGAAGATACTTTATAACATAAACAAATATCAATAAAAAAGAATAATTTAACAATGAAGCAATGAATGGCATAAAACTAACAAGCAAGACAGAATAAAAGATTTTACACTAACAACAATAAACATAAATCAATGAAAGAAATATATGATCAGATTAATTAATCCAATGAATGTTCTGATAATTAACTGATGACTGAGATGTTCTCCATAATTGATGAAACTTAAAGGTTTATTAGTAAGACTACCTTACCTAGGATAACCTACATAGGGTCTACTTTCCAGAAAGGTAGAGTAGGACAATATATTTTTATAAATAATTCTTCGGCAAATGTCAAAATAAACATTATTATTTATTTTTGCCTTCTTATTTCTGACTGATCACCCCAACCATTCTACTCTACATTATTCTTATAAATATATAAAATTAAAAAAACCTATGCTCACATTGAGGTGAATGGGGTAGATGGTTAAGAAATACTATGACTAAACAATTAATGAAAACAATCATATAATATACAGCCTCAAACATTTTATAAGGATGGAGATATTGTTGACCTAACATGTAATTCAAGACATTGATTGCGGAGAAGGAGAGGGACAGCCAAAGAATACAATAAAACAAACATAAGTATAAAACCTATTTTAGATGTGTGCTGACATTTTGCTCAAGGAGTAGGTCTTCATTGGGATTACGAATCCAGAGTTCTACTGCACTATAAAATTGTAATACATGAATATTGAAATTTAGTACTTTCTCTAGAAATCTGGACTCTTCGCTCTGATGATCTACAATTTGACCGAAATGTCAGAATATATTATAAATAAGTTTTAAACTTATTTCTTTATTTTCTTTTTTATCGCACACACCAAAAAACATCTTGAACTAAAAAAATTAAATAGAATAGTATTTGACTTCAAATTCTTCATAATAATTATGAGTTTTCATGATATATTTTCAAAAATATATATTTTTTAAAACGTACCAGTCCATCAAAAAGTGCCTTTTCATTTTTATCTACTACTTCATTTTGCCTGTATGTAACACTTCTGGGTGTGGACTCATAAAATAACATTGAATCTTTAACACATTTTTCTATATCTATTTCTGAAACAAAAGCAAAAGAAGAAAACATTTCAACCATCTCATTTTTTTTTTTAATAGCTGATCATGGCTTAATAAAAGTATATAATGGATATGCAAACAACTGCTAAAAACAAAAGATTGGTTTAAAGCTGAATAAACTAGCTGGTTTAAAGCTTAAATGTACCACCACTTTCCGTGAACCATCTAAATTAGTAGAATTTAGATACTAATTTTCTTCTGAATGAAAAGCCTGATTTTTAATGTGTAAAGGATTTTTACAGATACACTCAACTTCCTAGAGTTTATAAAATGGATTTTGATGTTCATAATAAAGAGTAAAAATTGATGTGGTAAACGAAGTAGTGAAATTTAAACATTTAAAAAATTTAAACCCTTGAAAATAATACAAACACAATGGATTTGTCCCTTGGCTTGTTGTTAATTGAAAATAATGCTAATTTAAATATATATGGCACCTACGATATCTGCTAGGTTAAATTAGTTTAAAATTAAGAAGATATTTTTTGTTTAACCCCAACCTGCTATTTTTGGCATAAGGAGGAGGGAGGGAGTTGTTCTAGAGGTATAACTAAATCTATTCTAAACAGAATAGAAAGGTTGAGATTCATTCTTTGGATCCATCACGATATGAATTTCTACCTTCCCAGACTAGAATTGAAAATGCTAAAGGAGAAAGCATTTTAACATGTCCTTAGCCTCAGAATACAAAGATCTGTGCAATAGATATGGGTTGTACATCAATGGAAAAAAAGTGCTTTCCAAGAGGAAAATCATTTTCCAAATATGTTCTTGCACCTACAATTGCTATTATGATTTTATCATAATATTAAGCATAATTGTTTTAATAACAAAAGAAACAAATTTTGTATATATCTGAGCTCTGTGACAAGGATCTGATTGAGGGTTTGTTTAGCAGAAACAGCCAACAGCTATGATTTATGTAAAGCTATAACAAAGCATGAATATGTTTCTGCATTATTAAAGAACTTTGTAATTATCATAAGAGATGATGTAAATATTTATTTTAAATGTGTCTTATTTCTTACTGCATAGCCAACCATCATCTCCTCAATTTCATCAATGATCAGTAAAATAACCCCATTTTAATTATTATAGATTAAGGTGGATTAGAACTGTCAAATTTTGCTTGTTCAACAAATACAAACTCTCAAAGGTATCCTTATATAAGTGGAAATCCAGCTTATAATAGTTTACATGTATATACAGGGTTGCTACCAAATAGTTAGAGTAAAATTTCCAGACTTTGCCCTATTTAATGAAAGTTTTCCCTGACCAATATGTAAAGGGTTACAAAATGTATAGTTTATAACCAACTATACATATATAGTTTATAACTAATTCATTTATGTTACATGATTGAAAATTGAAAGATTAGAGTAAAAAAAAAGTCTGTTCAGTCTTTTAAATAACAATTATAATGTTCTAGAGGAGGCCTTCTTCAAACTTGATGAGGATTTTTTATTTATTTTAATTTTAGAAAACTAAACTTTAAGTAATTTATTTTTATCACCTTTATATTATTTTCATTAAGTGAGAGGATGTAAAAGTTGATACTTGAAAATTGTATGTATTATAAAATAAAGTGAGCTAGGGGGGATTCTTATTTTAATATAGTTCCACATAAGCAATTTAGTTGTTTTATTGCCTCAAACAGTAGTAATTAACCATACGATATCAACTGTGAGGCGGAATATCCCAGTAGTTCAGTATGAATGATTATAGAAGAAAATGACAGGGACACAATTTTTTATGTTAGGACATTGTTTGGACTAGTAAGCAGGTAAACATACTATAAGTTCCTAATCCTAGGTGGTGAGCCAGATGTGGGAGGTGGGGTGCCTAGAAGGTCACTTTTTTCAGATGTTTGCTTATATCAGGAAAACTATCCATCGCATCGACAAAGACGTTCTATTCAAATTTAAAGCTGATGAAATTTTCAATATGATTGATTATATACATTTTTTCGCTACATCGCTTAGTTTTCAAGGTATCCTTCCTCAACTATTGGTAATGTGAAAAAAAATGTTTACCTCATGTTTTTTACTGTATTTGACTAGCTAACTCTTGATTGATTCATTCTATGATTAAGTCATGGGAAAATATGTTTTTAACAATTAATTTTCTTCAATAATATATATAATTTCACTAGTTTATCTTCAACAGTTCAAAAGTTGGATCAATTATGAGATTATGTCAATTCCGAGAATTTGCAGACATTTTATTCTATATTGCTTATTATATGTATGTATATGTATATATACATAGAGATTAACAATAGAAATAACAATCATCAAAAAATTAAGGACCAAAATGTGTTCCAAAGTCCGAGCGGTATAATGATATTTCATCTACTCGCATATCACAACTCTACATAAGCTTGAATTAAATTGAAAGTGCATCAACATTTTTATTTAGCTCAGTTAAAGTTAAAGTTAAATCAGCCAAATAAAAAGGATTGAAAAGATAAAAAGCATGTAAGTTGATCGCGGTAGATACTATAAGGGAAAAACATTTCGTTTGGGAACATCAAATTCAGATTCAGCATCTGAACATAAAACATAAAAACCTAATAGAAAACATCATATCAAAATTTCAGCCATCAGTTCTTCTTTAAATGAACCATCAAATTTCACCTGTTTGATTTAAATTTTCGTATAGAAAGCAACGACTTTTGACTGACTGACCGAAGTTCTGTTCAGATGAGATTTATCTAGAATTTATAACGGTTACTAGCTATAAGCCTTTCCATTAAATGAAATGGTTGGTAGCCCCTCGTCTATATCAGCGTAAAGTCAAATTTTACTCGAAAAGACTAACGAATATTTAAAATCAATTCTCAAACATCTAGATGAATCTTAAACTAGTATTTCACGAGGATGGATGCAAAGATTCAACATCCAACATAATATTGTTTTTAAAAAAATTAGCTGTATAGCAGCCAGCATTCTCCTTCAGTTAAATAATGAATGGTTTTTGAACCTAAGTCACCAGTTCGTGAGAATTATCATGATGCTGACATATTCAACGCGGTGAAACACAATTTTTTTATAAAAACAAAGTTTACCAGGTCCCTTAAGGTCTTTATAAATGACATCAACTGTATATTAATTCCAATTTGAAAAAATAGATATGAACTAAAAAAATTCACTGACTTTTCCCATTTTCTAGGTTGGTCGCCACCCTGTATATAACTAACATACATAGGTTATATAATTAATTATGTAATAAACATAGGGGAGGAAAATATTCTAGAGCAGGGATCCCCAACCTTTTTTCACCTGTGGACACAATTATAGGTTATGTGTTATGTGGTGGGCACCATGTTTTTATTCAATATGAATTACTGCTAAGTTACTATTTATAATATTTAAAAATATGTATGTACAGTAATAAACTTATATAATTTCTATTATAACAGACATGTTTAATATTTCTATGAAAAGGCGAAAACATAAAGTGGAATTTAATCAATCAGGTGTAGTTTACTTATATCAGATTCACAGTTTTGAAATTGGAATTAGAAATCATTATGAATTAAATTAGTTTTATTATATTAGATTCACAGATTTTGAAATTGGAATTACAAATCATTATAGGTTATAATCAGGTAAAAAATAAGCTGAATGCTGAGTTACCAACAGTTTCATTTAATTTTTTTTTGTTACAAAAGGAAAAGATTAAATAAAACAATAATGATGATATTCTATTGATAAATGAATTATTATTTTCAAATAACTGACTTATACTTTTGAATTATATATAATATTGTTAGATGTCTATATATATATAAAATTGTAAAACATTTGAATTTAAATTTTGTGTACCAGCAGCTAGCCACATAAAACAATAATGATGATTCGAAAAAAACAACACAAAATGATATGATATAAGTAAATTAATATTTTCAAAGTAAATGCTTATATTTAAAATTATTTATAAGATGTTTATTATAATATATATACAATATTTTATTGAAAATTTGACGATCTGTAGCAGGCAAAAGTAAAACTGTTGCCAGGGTGATCGCTAATAAAGGTTATGCTAGACATAGGTGAGAACACTTTTGCCCGTGTGCATGAATGTTACTGTGCCCACCACGGGCAACCACTGTGCCAGTGAGCTCTAGGTTGGGAACCCCTGTTCTAGGATTCTTATTATGGATCGTTACATAAAATATTAAATTTACAGAAATTATCTTACCAGGCAAGTCCGAAAAAAGGAGAATACATTCATTAAACCCAGACTCCAATAGTACTGAGCGAAGTTGTTGTAAAACAGAATATCCAATAAACAATGGATACGATGCACTACCAAGTAATAATGAATCCCATAAATTCAAAATTTTCTGGATAGGAAACACATCTGTAAAAAAATTAAAAAACACATAATATCTATTATTGTGAATCTTAAAACCAGTCCCTAAATAATCAATCATCTTGTGGATTACACAATCAATACAAATTAAGATTCATTAGATTTTTGTTAACAGTCACTGTAGAAGTTAAATGCAAATAAAATTAACATATAAATAAAAAGAAAGAACTAGGACCACAATTAAAATAATATATATTATTTTAATGTAGTTTAGGTATATATATATATATAAGCAATAAAAATACTCACGTGAAAACATAGTTAAGAACCAAGGTATGGCAAATAATTCTGGTGAGAATCCAATCTTTAACAGATGAGTAGCTAAAAGAGGATCCAGAAAAGCTATTAAATGTTTGAATTTGGCTAAATATTCTTTTATTACTGCGGAGTTGTCCCTCAAAAAGAAATTATGCAAGTATTTATCAATAAATTTTTTCAGACAGGAGTATGCTCTGGCTAAAATAACAGAAAAAAAAAACAGTATTAGAACAATATAAAAAGAAAACAGAGAAGAATAGGAAAGAAAAAGATAATTATCAATGAACATCGGATCAAAAAGTAACAAAATGTAATATGTGTAATTTAAATGAAAAAAAAGCTAAATAACTATAATATTAATAAGTGAAACAATTAGGCTTGAACATAGCTTTCTGTGTAAACCCTTAGGTAATGTTTGTAGTAACTCTCTGTTGGAAATTTTTTACACATCACAGTATAACCAGAAGCTTCCAGATACTGATACTCTTTATTAATTATAATATTTACTTTATTATTAACTAAACCACATACACAGTTTTAGAGGGGACAACTGTGACCCAGAACATTTTCTAGTAAGGATTAAATATACAAAGAAGATATAGTATTAAATAACGACTAGAAGTTAAATCTTGAAAAGCTGAAAGAACCGGGAGTTGTTCAACTTTTTGAAGAGGCAGTGTCAAAAGAATTTTGTAACTACATCTCAGAAGATTTTGCAATTAACATGAAGTGGAAGAAAATTAAGAAGCCACTTGTGCTAATTAAGTGTAGCGAAAAACGTTATCATACCTAGGTGATGCAGAAGTAGAATTTGTTGATTTAATAAAAAATGTTAGAATGCTCTACGAGAACAAAAGAAGTGAGATTGAAGATGTTCAATAAAGTATAAGAACAACTATGGAGGAAAAATAAGCAAGGGGGTTGTGTCAAAAGGTCCTCCAAATAATATATGGGCCATTAAATGAATTGTGACAACAGTGATCTATAAAAAAATCAAGAGTTAATGGAGATGTGCGGTGAACCAGATATTGTGCTATCCATCAATCCTATATCAAGAATATAGATAGGTTGGTCATGTAGAAAGAGTACCAGGGGATTGCCTACCTACCCAGATGGCTTCTATACCAATAGCCAGAAGGAAGGTAAATGAAAGAAAGACCACATGTAAGATGGCTTGATGACATGAAGGCAAACCTGCACCAGATAGGAGTAAGGAGATGGTTAAGATATGAAGCTGACAGGAAAAGATTAGATGATGATAAAGACAGAGGCTATAGACCCAATGTTTTATAGATAAATTTTAAATTATTTTTTCAACTTAGTCCCCAAAATTTAAAATGAAGTGAAATTGTGAAACAAAAAGTTTGATTGATTACCATACTTCTAGCTTAGATGGGCTAAGAATACTGATGAGGGAGTAATGACCAATGCTGAGGGACATTTCTATATTTAATACAAGTTTGATTCTGATAAGTCGACTACACAGCTAACTAATGAACAAGATTTGCAAACAGCTCTTTAAAAATTCATAATTCTAAAATATAATTTCATTTAAATGATAATATAATTCACAACAAACTGGATTTATTACTCATTCATGAAGCAATAAAAATTATTATTCCAATAAGTTTAATAAACTTATGGAAAACATCCATAGAAATGATAAAGACTATAGATTCATAAAGACTATAGACTATAGATTCATTTCTAATATATATTGTAAATATTTTAACTGACTCCAATATATCCAAATATATCAAGATAGAATTAATAGCGTTTAAAGCAAATAGACAAATAAATGCCACTTATACTAATCCATACACCGATGAGAATAATAAAAATATTGCGACCACCATCATTTCAAATAATATTAATTCGAAATGGCTTATAGACGATCACTGCAGCAAAATATTGAATAAATATAAAATGTTGTTTAAGGAAAATTGAGTTATTAATTTATCTATCTACAAAATTCCACACAACATTATCAACTTTTTCAGTCTCGGAGAATCTTTTAATTTTTTTCCATCTAATCATAGCAATAACATTATTGAACTAATTGCTGATTTAGAAAGTATTTCAGATTACATTGATACATCATATAATCACAAAAATGCTCTTAGAAATAATATAAATAAATGCGTACTTAATTTTATTAATGAGGAAAAAAATAATAATAAAGGAAATAACATAGATTCATGCTATCTTACTCCATTTAAAAATATGACAAAATCAGATTGTAAAAGTACAAAAATGTTGCTCAATAATAATCCAGAATTATATTTATTTATAACAGAAGACAAAAAAAATTAGCATTTATTCTCAAAGAGCAGTATAATAAGAAGATGCTAGATCTATTAAATGATAAGTACGTGCATAAAACCGTTAGGCATGACCCCGGAAAAGATTTAAATAAAATGGTCAGATTATGTTAATAAATTAGAAAAGTTCAAATTTATAAATAAAAAACTAAACTTAAACTAATAAACAATTACCAACAAACACCAAAAATTCACGGTCTGATAAAAACACATAAAAAAGACAAACCTTTTGACCAATAGTAGACGGTACTAACGGCTCAACATACATGTTGTCAAAATTCCTGAATTCAAGCCTGAACCAGTTTTGTAGTAATAATCCTTTTGATGTTAAAAACGCAATAGATTTAAAAAAACAAAATAAATTCCCTAAATTATATAATGGATGGATATTCCATGTTCAGTTAGGATGTAAAATCACTTTTTACAAACACACCATTAAAAATGGTCTACAAACTAATATCTGATAATTGGGATAAGATCGAACCACAAACCCCAATAAAAAGTAGGATGATGTTTCTTAAAGGAATCAGACTTTGAACTGAAAATGAATATTTTCCTTTTCAAAAACAGACCTACAAGCAAATTCGTTATCTGTAAATTTATCAGGTATAATCCTGAATTATATTCTCCAAAAAACATTAAAACAAACTAATATAAAGCTCTTATTAATCGTAAAATATATCGACAACCTATTAGTCATCCTTAAACATGAAGAGCATTCTATATTGATCGATAACCTTAATTCAATCCATCCAAAAATAGAATTTGCATACGAAATAGAAAATAACAATAGTATAAATAATCTGGATATCACCATAGTTAAAAAGGAACAAAAATTATATTCTAAATGGTATAGAAAATCAATGACATAAGAAAATATCCTCAATTTTTATTTTAATCACCCTAGAACGCAAATCATTAATCTCAGGTAACAATTTGGTTAATAAATTAAAATTACAGACAATATATATATTTATATATATATAAATACATGAAAGAAATTAAGCAAAAAATATTTAATATACTAAAAAATAGTTTCTATCCACATAAATTAATAACAAAATTATGGTATAAGGCAGTAAATAAACAAAAGGAATTACCAATAGCAACTGAAAATAACACGATTCACAATAGCCTTACAGAAAATATAGATGGTAATGAACCTACTATCAACTAAAATATGTATCGGCCCCCAACCCAAACCAATCTAAAACAATTCTTCAACACCAGCTCACTAAGAAATACAAAAGACACTGAACCAAACCAAAATTCAGAAAATAGTAATATACTTGAACCGATTTCCATAAAAAATACAAATTGACATACAAAAACCTTTAAAAAATTAGACATAGATGATTTCAAATTCACCCTCAAACCCAGACAACCTATACAAAACTTACTGACAAAGACAAAGGACCCTACACTTATCTAAAACAATAAAAATTTAATTTATGATATCCCCTATAAGAATTGCGACAAATCATATATATGAATGACATTGACCGATATAAAAACCAGAATATATAACCACAAAAGTACCCTTAAACCTAATTAAAAAACAGTCACTGCTTTATCAAACCATGCAAAAAACCATAGACATAAAATAGATTTCGAAAACATTAAAATACTTTATAAATCAAACTGCCGATCAAAGCTAAACATTTTAGAATCCATCTATAAAGCAATAAACGAAAAAATGTGCTAAATTTAAAACAGGAAGCAGCCCACATCCCACAACACTATTCTCATATAATAGTCATCATTAAAAATTCAAATAATAGTAAATTAAATAAGGTAGGGTAACTTTAGTTACTAAATAGTTGCGATAATATAGAGGATGCTGATAGTAAATCCTCAGCACTCAGTAAGATGGTGTTCGACAAAGAGGATTCCTATTCTCAGAGAAAGCTGACATGAGATGAAGAACAAGAACACTGTTCTTATCCTTGAAAATGAAGTAAAATTGTGAAAAAAAAGTTTGATTGATTACCATACTTCTTCTAGCTCAGATGGGCTAAGAATGCTGATGAGGGAGTAATGACCAATGGTGAGGGACATTTCTATATTTAATACAAGTTTGATTCTGGTAAGTCGACTTCACAGCTAACTAATAAACAAGATTTGCAAACAACTCTTTAAAAATTCATAATTATAAGATATAATTTAATTTAAATAACAATATAATTCACAACAAACTGGATATATTATTCATTCATAAAGCAATAAAAGTTTCAATTATCATAGAAACCAGGAGACAGACGAAAAGTGAAGGTGAAAAATAGAAAATTTTAGGGTTTATAAGAACAGCAAATAAAATAATCATATAATTCAAGGATTTAAAACTACAGCTCATGAGAACCTGCCTCCAATCCAACCCACCATATTTTTGTTTTCATTCTTTATTATATTGTAAAATTTACAAAATGGAAATTAAGTTTGCAATCATTTGTGATACAAAATGAAAAAAGTTTAAATGTTGAAAATCAACTGTAAATTGTTTCTAAAGTAATTCTGCAGCAGGCATAAAAAATCATCTATGCTTATGTGACAAGGTATCAGTAACATGGGTGTTTGAATTTCTAAAATTTTAAAGAAAATAAAGAAAAGTATTTCTTACTTCTTTTGAAAGGTGCCAACATATATTTAATTGTGAAATTTTAGGGAGAAAGATCACCATTAAATTAATTATAATTTATTATAAATATTAATATAACACTTTTATTAGTATTAATTTATAAAGCTGTTAATTTATTTTAATCCACTGATCTATCATTCTCCAACTAGATAACCTAAACCATTATTCTTCTTTTCATGTTAGTATTAAACAAACCTAACAATGCTCTGGAGTATGTTCATAGCATTTCTAGCTAACCAATAACCAATAAATTTTTCATGACAAAATAGTTTACAATCAGTGAATTTTGATGTAGATTCACCAAAAAAAAAGTTGGTTGAAATTGGTGATCCACTGGCTGTGACAGTCCCTTAGTCAAGAAAATTGGAAACACTTCATATAATTTAATATGATGTGAACAGTTCTATTAATGATAGATATTATGGAGAGTAATTTTAAAAACCTTAGATTTTTAAAAAATCAAAACTCTAAAATAGATACAGAAGGTAAAGCTGCTTGGAACTGAAATATCATTACAAAATTTTTAAATGTTAAAATTTAATTATTGAATCTAATCATTGACAGTAGTCAGGATAGCTACTAGTTATAGCAATTTCCCATAAAAACAAATGAACAATAATAATGATAATTATATAGAAAAATATTAATCCAATACCATGAAGAAACTGGTACTGATGGAGGCAACCAGTCAGGCAAGTGGGACTTGTGATCCTTTTTTCCAAGCTCTGAGAGCTGCCTAGAGGTTTCCGCTGTTTACTATCAAGAATGGGAGTGTCAAGATTCATTTCTCAGGGCGACCAAGAGATAAATATTAATAAACAAAGGTGGTAATAAAACCACAATGTTCAGAACCGGACACTCTAGAGTGTCCATTACATATGGACCCTAGGATCCATGCCCCAACATGCTCGGCATCACATCCTCAATACAATAACGAAAAAGTTCATATAAAAAATAATAAGAACAATTATCACTAGTAATGCTTCTATAATAATAATTTTACTAATTCTGTTATAACCATGCATGACTATGGTTAGTGCAATAACCTTCCAACAAAAATTATGGAAGGTAAATAGATTTCCAAATAAACAACCAAAATTGGAAAAAGGAACCAAAAAACTCACAAAAAAAAAATGGAGGATCCAACTGCAGTCATGAATAACCACTTAGTGATTTAGTTAATGGTTTAGATGCAATGGATGGAATACAACTTTGTAAATATTAATATAAGGGGGGCATAACTGGCAGATGATAATGTATAAAATGTGTCAGGCCTCAGCTCCATGGAAGGTGATGAATTGGATACATGGAAATTTAATAGTTTTGTGGATATATTTTTTCTCTTTTATAATATTTCTTAGTGTTATACTCTTTTAGAGTATGAAGTTTAAGGGGCCTGAAAACTTAGCTGTCTCAATTTTCCAAAATCATGCTTATGTTACTGTAATGCAATGAATAATTTAATAAAACATTAACATATGAAAATCAATAAGAAATCAAAAAAATATTTTAGACATGTAACCTATAAAAAAAAACTGAAGAGGACATGTGTACAATAAAAATTATATAAATAAGTAAAAGTAGTTTTTAAGTAAATATTCATAATTTGTTGTCAATTAAGAAATTAATTAAAGCATCTCAAGGTGGAAAAATCCATACAAAAACAGAGAAGTTCCCTGACAAATCTAATCTATATGAATACATCATAATTCACCACATTACAGAATTAGTAAAAATAATATTAAAAGAAGGAACACAAGTACAAATCCTTATTCAGGACAATTATATGCAATGTGACTAATTTAATTCCTAGTTCATTTTTGAGTTAAGATGTGAGTTTAGGCTACACTATGTTTATACCCTACACAATAAATGCAAAAACTCACCATCATAAACAAAACAGACTATCTGGTGGAACATGAATAAAGTAGTTTAGGAAAATAATTTTTAGCTGATGATCCATAAAATTTCTAGCATCTGTAGATCTTGAAAATTTTCAACAGATATGAGAAATTTTTCTGAAACCGAAAAAAAAAAAAAATGTTTTATTAATGCTATGCTACTTTGAAATCTTTATGAAATTAATTAAGATTAATGTATAATCTTAATTATTCTTTCGAGATAATGTAAAATGGACTGTATGAGATTATATTACAAATAATAAATAATCAGAAAATCAGTCAAATTTTTGATTATGTAAGCTGACGTTTTTACCAAAACAGACGGGACATCTTCAGGACTAAAAATAAATCAGTTATATCAGTTCAAGAAATATGAATTCAGTAAGAGATAAAGATATATCTCTTATAAGAGATATAGAGATGGACAAAATAAAATGACAGAAATTATAAGACAATTTGTAAATAATAAAGAAAAAATAATAATACAAAATCAGTAATATTCAAAAAGATACATTAATTAATCGTTGGAATATAATTGGAAGATTCTAAAGACAAAGCTGCGAGCATATAAAATACAGGTAAACAATTAATCCATCAATGTTTCACCAATTCACGTATCATCAAGATAGAAACAACTATGATCACACTTATATGATCTCACAGCATCATAATATCTTGTGTCCAATACTGCAATGCAGGGCAAGGATAACATTTAAAGAGTATGGACTAGGTATCTTGATCTTAGAATAAAACTCTTTCCCTCAACCCTAATCCATGCCTCCCTTCCTGAATGCCTCATGGACATCGGTTTCCCAAAACATGCAGTGTCTTCCTCTTTGTCTCCTGCATTCTAAATGGGCCTCGTATGTCTTCCTGGCGATTCTATGATGATAAAAAAAAGTGTCCGAACAACTTCACATACCACCTAATAGCTCCTCCAGGATGGTCTCAGTTGGTTAGGGGTTAGCTCATCAACAGTTCAAAAAAGATTCATCACTATAAGACATCCAAACACACTGTATGTAAAGTGGAGTTAAATTGGAATCTTCCAATTATATCACAGAAAATAATAATAAAGATAAAAGTAATAATAAAACAAATGAGAGAAAACAGAATGATACTATACTGTATTACTCTGTTTTCTCTCATCTACTGTATTATTACATCTATCTCTACAATTACTCTAATAACTTCTTTATTATTTATAAATATTTTCATTATTTCAGTCATTTTACTTTGTTCATATCTAAGTCTCATAATTCTGGGTATCTTACTACAGGAATCCCTCATCCCCTGTGTTAATGGAAATTTTGTCTCTAAGATAAATAAATTTGATTTATTTATTTGCTCAAATGTTTCTCTATATATACACTGACAGGCAAAAAATTCCACCCACTTGATTTTTTCATGTTTTCATCTAAAAATATTTCTGCTTTGGATTGGTCTATTGTTTTTAATGAATAAACAGGTAATCTTTTTGTTTGTTTTCAATTAGGAATATTAATATAGAGGACAATAACCCTTAATCCTTAATTTAATTAAATGATTCTCGATTCCAATGTTTACTTTCTGTTCTACCCGCACCTTACCGTTGTTCAAGCGATTCATCAGCTCAAAGAAGTTTGAGGTGTGCAAATTTCTGAACGTACCGCTCGGAGAAGATTAAATGAGTATGGATTAATGGCTTTTCGTCCAGTAAAAGGACCAGAGTTGACCAGAACTCACAGAGCATCACGGCTCACTTTTGCTCGAGAACACAGCCATTGGACTAAGGACGAATGGAGTGCTGTACTTTTTAGGCTATACGGGATTTTCCTGGGCCGGAGGGTGAGGACGGGGAATTTAAATTCCCCTCCGGCACCGGGATGCCAACTCATGCTTTTTTTAATCTTCTCGAATCTCTTATCCGGTTGCCAGGCAACTCGCGGTGCAGTGCACACGCTTTAGCCCATTCGGCCACCCCACCCCCCATTATATCAAAAACCAAAAAGTAATTGATTCAACTATCGCCGATATAGACTATAACTTGACTGACACTCCAGCGACCCCCACTTCCCTTCCCCCTCCCCCTCCTCTAAAATCTATTTTACTTTTACTTACCAAAGTAAATCTATAGTAAGGGAAAATATTAAGATCATGAAAATTTTCGAATCTGATTTCAACGGAAATACACGTTTTGAGGTGCCCTGGGTCCAAATAACCAAGTTCCGCAAAATGGTATATGTGTGTGTGTGTGTGTGTGTGTGTGTGTATGTATGTGAACAGCCTAGCTCAAAAATGAAAAGCTGTACGAAACTGAAATTGCATATTTGAGGTTTTTATAATACTTGGATGTTACAGCAACATTTTCGTCAAAATCGGCTAACCAGAAGTGGTACTTTATATAATCGATTTAACACATTTTTACGATTTTCTCAAAATCAGCTCAAACAATTTTGGTTAAACTCAGTATATCAGTGTATTATTAAGCAGTTTTTAACATAATGTAGATTTAATTCTTATCTATGTTCTCTAACAGGGCTTAAAGGGCTAATTTTAAATATTAGCTTTATCTAAAGTACCTTTAATTTTTTTTATTAGAAATAATTAACCATTTCACATTAATCTTTGATACAAAAAATAGTTAAATATAAAATATGAAAGAATTTGATAATTAACTAAAGGAGATATAAGAGATTATAACGGATAATAGTTCTAATGGAAGAACCAAAGGAATACGAGCACGTCTGAGCTCAAAGAGTATATATGTAACATGAGCTTAATATAATACGGACTCCGACAATATTATGTATATATACATATGCGGTTCTCATAAATGCTATTATTTAATATTTAATTGTATAGAATACAGTGATATAAAAATTAAAATTTGTCTATATAAGGGTATTTAAACAAATAAAAATACCCACGATGAAATGTAAATAAATATAGTGTCTATAATTTTTACTTTCACTTCCCCTTTGTCTGAAAATACTTACTTCTGCTAAGAAGAAGGTGGTAAGTGAAAGTGGTATGATGCGCACACCAGATATTTTAATATTATTTTTATTACTACTACTATCACTTCATTGCCTATTTATTAATTTTCTCATGTAACCTGTCTACTACTGTTATTATTATTGTTTATTCATTTATTTATTCTCTATATATTATTACTAATTTATTCTCCTTTTTACATTTACTTTTTATACAATTAAATCATTAATGTCTTACACCTATTACTCTTATGTGCATGTGTGCCTATCTGAGTGTATGCATCTATATAATACCTAAACATGGCGGTACTTTAATGGAACTGCAATGGCTTAAAAACACATTTCAATGATTTAAAAATTCTGATGCAGGATACAGAACCATTTTGCCTTGCCCTTCAAGAGACACACCTTACAATAAAAGACAATTTTACCTTAAAATTTTTGATATATACAGAAAGGATAGCCCAAACATTAACACATGAGATAAAATACTAGAAAATTTTCTAGATATTTCTAATTTACTCTTGCTAAACACCGGAGAACCTACCTTTCTTAGTCATAGCTATGGTACTTTCTCTCAATCAGCATTTCTTTGTGCAATATTTCATTATATAGTATTATGGACTGAACAGTATTGCCGGATTTGTACAGCAGTGATCATTTCCTGATAGTCATTAAACTCAAAACAACGAATCCCACTAGGATAAAATTAAGATGGGTCCTAAACAAAGCTGACTGGACTCTATTTACTTTCTTAGCCTCACCACCTCAAATTCCCCCAGACCAAATAAATTTCGACAGGGGTTGTGAAACCATCACGAGTACGATTCTAGAAGCGTCTAAAGCATCAATCTCAATGACCTCAGGTTCACCAAAAAGGCAACTTGTTCCTTGGTTTAATGATGCCTGCAAAAAAAGCTATTTAAGATCGCCGTAAAGCCTATAAAAAGTTTCAAAAATACATGAATTCTGAAAAGTTAATAGACTATAAGAGACAACGTGCTATATGTAGAAAAATAATCAATCAATGTAAGACCAAATCATAGAAAAAATTTGTGAACTCCATAAATTCCTCTGCAACATCAACTGATGTATGTACCAAAATCTATAAAATCACTAAAAATCCTGCTGCCTCTTGTTACACTATTTTAATCAAGGGACAACTATTTGACAAACCATTAATATTTTCAAACGCATTTTCCAATTTTTCTGGGAAATTTATAACTCTAAAAGAAATAGTCTTAATCCCGAAGAAATAGATCTTGACAGGACAACGAACTTATGGATCCACCCAATACAATAAATTAAAATTATTTTGAACAAAAATATTTGGGATAATTAAAAATCTGTAGTATAAAGTGCTACCTCCGGTTAGTCAATTTAAGCGAAAAAGATACTGTAACTTCCAATACCTGCTTTAAATACCTACATAATTTCAGCGACTTTTCTTTTTTTGAACTTGGCTGTTCACACATACAACCACACACATGCCATTTTGTGGGACTTGGTTATTTGGACTCAGTGGACCTCAAACATGTATTTGTGTTAAAAACTCAGATTTGAAAATTTTCATGTTCTTTATATTTTCCCTTACGAAAGATTGTGTACTTTGGTAAGTAAAAGTAAAATAGATTTTACTAACTGGAATTTGTACCTGAAGGATTTTAGAAAGTAGTTTTACTGATATCTTTTATTGTATATAGATTATATTATTCACATTAACATTTTAAAACTATGAAGAAAACTACTCATCCCTAATGTTTTCTTACATGATTTCTGTTGTTTATACTGGGTTACCGTAAGTAGAGGGAAATATTTAAAGGGGTGATGCTACACCTTAAGAGCAACAAAAACATTCATATAAACAATGGACCAATTTACTGCAGAAAAGCAGAAAATCCATGTTTTGTGTTGTTTTTTTTATGATTCTTGTTGAATAGGAAGAGATAACTAAAGAAATATTTTATTTAATTAATTAAAAATTGTTTCACTGTAACAACTAGACAAAATTTATTTTTAGCAAAAGTAGAGTTTGTTATTGTTAAAACTAATTAAAGATCATTTTTGAGCAACATACTAGGCTAAGTTCTGTTTTAAAAAAACATAAATTATCCGTGATTCTTTTTATCAGCATCTAACTATATTACAGATACCCCACTTTTAGAACAACTTCCTTTCCTAATAATAGATAGCTAGTTGGTGAACGTTTGTCATTTCAGTTTTTCAAAATTGGAATTACTACCAAATCATGCCAGTTATTCGGAAAATGTCCAGTAGACCAGACATGATTATAATACCCAAGTAACCATTCCAGTGCATTACGATCACATAATTTTTTTACACAACTTGAGGTGAATCTCAACATTTTCCTATTAAATCTCAATTCAATTAATATGAACTTAAAAAGCTTATCAAACAGGGAAGTTTTTCTAAAAGTGGAGTATCTGTAATGTAGTTGGACGATGATAAAAAGAATCATTTATAAAGAATAATTTGTTTTTTTTTTAACAGAACTTAGCCTAGTTTAGCTGCTCAAAAATGATGTTTAAATGGTTTTAACAATGACAAACCCTACTTTTGCTTAAAATAAATTTTGTCTAGTTTTTACAGTGAAACAATTTTTAATTAATTAAATAAAATATTTCTTTAGTTATCTCTTCCTATTCAACAAAAATCATAAAAAAAACAACACAAAACATGGATTTTCTGCTTTTCTGCAGTAAATTGGTCCATTGTTTATATGAATGTTTTTGTTGCTCTTAAGGTGTAGCATCACCCCTTTAAATATTTCCCTCTACTTACGGTGACCCAGTATAAACAACAGAAATCATGCAAGAAAACATTAGGGATGACTAGTTTTCTTCGTAGTTTTAAAATGTTAATATGAATAACATAATCTATATACAATAAAATATATCAGTAAAA
Organism: Nezara viridula; assembly: GCA_928085145.1. Lineage (NCBI taxonomy): Eukaryota > Metazoa > Arthropoda > Insecta > Hemiptera > Pentatomidae > Nezara > Nezara viridula. The sequence goes on from OV725078.1 coordinate 78,278,284, forward strand.
CTACTTTCTAAAATCCTTCAGGTACAAATTCCAGTTAGTAAAATCTATTTTACTTTTACTTACCAAAGTACACAATCTTTCGTAAGGGAAAATATTAAGAACATGAAAATTTTCAAATCTGAGTTTTTAACACAAATACATGTTTGAGGTCCACTGAGTCCAAATAGCCAAGTCCCACAAAATGGCATGTGTGTGAACAGCCAAGTTCAAAAAAAGAAAAGTCGCTGAAATTAGGTAGGTATTTAAAGCAGGTATTGGATGTTACATTATCTTTTTCACTTAAATTGACTAACCAGAGGTGCCACTTTATACTATAGATTTTTAATTATCCCAAACATTTTTGTTCAAAATAATGTTTATTTATTGTATTGGGTGGATCCCATAAGTTCGTTCGGTTTTTGTTCATAGTGCGAATTGTTTTCAAATATCTCTAGCTCTCTTTTGCTTGTCTGATAATAATGATATTTATTGGGAAGGTCAAAGTCCGTTCATCAAAACTGTTGTGTTTGGTTTCATTGACATTAGTTTTGTTTGTGCTACAGCCTAGTGAATATATCAAATGATGAAGTGCATTTTTGGCATAGATTGCTTTTTTTTTTATTTATTTCAAAAAAGGCAAGTGAGTTTCAAAGGCCCACCGAAAGATATGTAAGGTATAAGGGTCCTCTAGGTATAAGGGGAGTGGTAATTTTTTTCCAATCCTACTTATATAGTTTTCTTTAATTCTTCTTTATAAGAATTTTTTCACATATTATTATAATTTTATTTAATGTATTCTTTGCATTTTAAACTAATATTTTTATTTTTATGAGAGCTCTGTATTTACTAACCTGTTTAATTTAATGGTATTTTTTTATCAAAGTATTATCGTAATATCAAAAAATTGGACAATTCAAGATCTGAAAGAGAAAAATCTTAATGTAATTATTGTCAATCCTTTTTCTATTTAGCAAAAAATTAAGATGTGTCCCTCTTCCCCGAGAAACAAAAATCAAAGGTGATAACTGTGATGGTAATCACACAGCCACTCGCCGAGGCTGTTACATAAATGGAGAGCAAATGAAATGGTGAGGAGTGCAAATCATCACTGCTTAGAAAAAAACTGAAAGTAAACCACAATTTGTGAATCTGCGAATCCACAGAAGCTGAGCTCCCCCCACTCCACAACTCACCAGCCCCAACTTCATCTTCCTGGATGAATTCTATCCCTCAAAAAGTAACCAATATTGAAGATAAGAATTCTTTATCTAATATATATCAGGATTTTTTAAATTTATTTTCAAATATTAATTTCAATCGATTCATTGAAAATTTCATTGGAAAAATTAAAACTTAAAATTAAATTGTTCAGGACATTGCTCTTATTAAGTCTTTTCCACTTGATATTTCTGCTCATTTAGTCTGTCAATTACCTTCTGATCACAACCCTGTGATTTTTTATACAAATGGTGTAGTTTAAACTAAACCTAAAATCTCAGCAATTTGATTTCAAACATGCTGACTCGAAAAAATGCAGAAATATTTTAGATGTTAATATATTAATTAATCCTACCGTATCTCCCATTGAAGATATTGATAAATTGGTAGCTGATTTTCAAAATCATGTAACCGACATGATAAGTCTATCCCTATGTTTGACATCTCAGCCGGTCAAAACTTCAAATTACCACCAGTTATTACTTGTTTGATTGCATTAAAAAACACGGTTAAGTGATTTTTCAAAAGCATAGAGTAATGGATGAAAAAATCATTCAATAAACGTGTTAAAATTGCTTCATTAGTACTCAAATTTTATAAAAGTTCAGTGTGGAAAAAAAAACTTTCTGTATCAAAATCAGAAGATAGGTTGCTTTATAAATTATTCTGAAATGTGAAGGAAAGGAAAATACCAGTCACCGCTCTTTTAAAAGACGAAACTTTAACTCCAAACAGAGCTCCATTTACCACGTGTGCATATTCTGATAGAGACAAAGCTAAATTATTAGCAGATAGTTTTGGAAAAGTCTTTGAATTAGATTCAGAAAAAGGTATTCCCTCTTTCACTCATCAAATCTTAAAGATTTACAAATCATTTTTTAAAATGAGGCCTTGTAAACATACTGATGCCCAACCTACATCTCCCAAAGAAATTAGTAAAGCAGTGATAAATAGGAAGTCACTTTTACTGAGAAATAAGAGGCTCATCTATTATTTATTTATTAGATCAATCCTATTGTAGGCTTTTCCAATATAGTCGAATACTTGTGTAACTAACTACAAAAAGTTACAAATTGTACAAAGTAAGGGCGAGATTTATTGGATCTTTGTCCAGAATTACCCCAATAATGCACATGTATGAAGTTTTAGGTATTTAGAAAATTCAAGACTATGCTTAAAGCTCACAACAGATTTCTTTGAAATAAAAAATTAATAAATTATTTCATTTATGATTTGTATTACAAAAAATATAAGCATACAAGATTAAAGCATGCCTTATTGTAATTTTATAAATAGTGACATAAATCTGTTTTATTTTATCTTATGTTTTGATAGTGGGTTTTTCTTCTTTCTCCCTCCTCCCCTCCAAGTATAATATTCTTTGTTTACTTAAATTGGGTAAAAGTTAAATTTTAAGTTATAAAAGCAAATGCTTGAATTACAAATTATATTTAAATTGTATATTTGTAAATAAAAGGAAATAAAAAAATTATTAATAATAATAAAAATGAAATATATATGTCTGTATATTTATATTACTTCCTCTGGAAAAGAAACAGTTTGGTTTAAGTAAGAGATTGTATCTAAGCAGAAAGATTTTTAAACATAATTAACCAAATTTATGTTTGTCACATTGCATATAAAAGCAGGTGTAAATCAAATTATATAAGAAACAGATGAAAACAATCTCATTATTACAAAAAATCAAGAATTAATATAAGTATAGTAATACTGCCTAAATGCCAGTTGATAAAAGGGAGACCAAGTGACAGTCTAGGAGCCAATGACATATTTATTCAGTAAATGAACCTAAAGCTATTGATGCTCTTAATAGATAATCTTTATCGGAGAGAACTAGGATCAAAAAGTCTTGCTGCGCAAACCAGGTGCATTTCAGGTGAACTTTGGACTCTAAATAATCATTAAATTTGTTATAATACAACTCATCACAATCTTAAATTCAGCTTTCATGCCTGGCCACCACTACTTTTTTAAAAAATAACTTCTCATTAATCAGCATCCTCTGTTTCCTATATTAACCCTTTTAACAAATATAATGGTGTGGAGATGGTTGAGCGTAGATTCTAATTTCAGAAGAAGTTAGTAGGGTGCGGTCAATATATAAAATACTATATTACATCACAAGTAACAATTCTGGAAAGAAAAGGGTTGTTTTTGTTTCGGCAAAGAAGTGTAGCACAAACTTCATAACACTGGTTTTTTTGGCAGTTGTTTAATGTGTGTGGAATCCAAGTTTTTTTACCTTTCCAAAGCTTTTGCCTTGAGGTGGTCACCAACGGTCGATTTGCAAGATTATGTTTCCCTGCAACTTCTCGAACAGTTGTTCTGGGATTTTCTTTCACCAAAGCCCAGAGAACATCGCCATCAAGAGAAGAAGTCCTTACACAACCTTCTTTGTCTTCAAGGCTGAAGTCAACATTGAACAGTGCACCAACATTGAATGGTGTTCTCATCCCAAAATTGATTGATGTTTCTGGTCATCTGTACCCCATTCCAACCGAGTTTAAACTAGTAAAACAAAATTATACGAAAATCACGTGGTGACATCTTAATAGACTGAATTATTTCTAAGCAGCAAAAATCTACAGAGGTAAACAAACATTATCGTTTAGAAGAGGATTAATAAATGTTGACATTCATACAAATGAATAATCTATTAAACGTAAACAGTTTGTTATATAGAGAGGTATTTTCAAGAAAATTCAAAATCCTGCATTATTTTCGGGAAACCCGATAGTATTTTATATACTAACTGCACTCCCCGATTAACTTCTGAAATGTTTACAAATATCTTCAGAAATCAAGGGAATCAAACCTGTACAATTAGATAATGGTCAATTATGTGCATGTAGTGATGCTGCTATCTACACCTGAGAGGGCAAGAATAATTTATACTATTATAAAGTTCTACAAGAAGAAGAAGTATGTTATCTACAAGAACAATCTGACAAAAAAGTTCTTGCTGAAAAACATTAAAAGAAATTAATAAATTATATATAAGACAATATAAAAACATTACATGTCATTACCCCTGTATTAATGATACATTAAAGAATTAGAGAAGATTGCATTATTTAGAAAAAGATAAATGAATGAAAAACAATTCATAGAAATGGAACACTTCATTTTTTTATCTACAGAATGAGTACTGTAAACAAGCTAATACATCTTATAAATTGAACTTTATTCCAATAAAGGTGGAGAATGTGAAACCCTCAATGCCATAATTTTTATAACTTGAAGAAAGTTTCTAAAAATGTTTATGGTCTATGATTCTGGGCATAAAAGCTATCATTTCATAGTTAATATCATCCAGGGCAGGGGCTGTGCATCTTTTGTCATGTAAAGCACCACCCAGTTCTGTTTTGTTTAATTTACGGACAATGGGAGAAGGAGTTAACTTCATTTTTATTTAGATCGATAATTTTCAGAGTGTGTGGTGGTCTGGGTATGGAATCCTCTCCAATCTTCTCAAGAAAGGTCTCAGCTTTAGTTTTACATGAGGTGATTGGGTTCCTTGATGATGAAGACCTCTTCCCTTGAAAGCATCAAATTTAATTCCACATCGTTTTGTAGTTAGGATCTATTGTGCCGATAAAATTGTTTCTCCAGCTGTCCTTTTTAGCCTGAGCTATGAGTTTTTTCACCTAATTGATGTAGGCTCTCATTATCTTATAATTCTCTACATTCATATTTTTTTATTTATGCAGTCTTCAGTTTATAGGCAGGCATCCTCCAGAACCTCATTCAACCAAGGTTTTGGGGAGAACTTTTTCCAAGGATAATATTTAGTTTATGGTACCGCCATCTTTGCTGCTTGAATTATTAAAATGGTTAAAATCTTTGAGGTTATTCTAGGGGTGTGGTTTCAAATTTTCAAGTTGCATGACTGTTGCAGCCAACATGAAGGTCATTTATTTTTATTTTATTTTATTTGTGATCATATAACAATATGGGGGGTTAATTTTATGTCCATATTATTATATAGTAAACCTTTATTTGTATGTAATTATGCAGCATTATATACATATCCGAGACATCCCACTTCCGGAGACTCTACGAAGAGAGAGGCAAAAAGAAAACATTACAAGGACAGTATGGCTGCTGGTAGCGCTTCAAACAGAATTGCCTCCATTAGGTTCTCCGTCCTAAACGCTTTTTTCAGAAATTGAGAAAATTTTAGCGAAGTGGGAGGGGCTGGGTCTGACAATGGGGGGAATGATGTATACAGAAACGAAACAAATTTGAGGTTCTAAGTTAGTTAATTGCACCACAATTACATCAATAGGATCTGCATTATCTATTAACATTCTTTTATATTCTATAGAATTATGAATGATAATGCCGACACCGCCATAGTTATCATTCCTATGGTTTTTTATTACAGAATAATTTCTTGATTCATATTTCTTTGTTTTATTGAACCACATTTCTTGCAGCAAAGCAGTATATACCTTATTTATATTCATATAATTAATTAGTTCTTGAAATTTATTATTAATGCTTCAGCAGTTGAATTGGATAATTTTTAAATTATTGACGCATTTGATCAGCTTTGTGCAGGTGTTAGAACTATTATAACCTCTTCTCCTTTAGTCTCTCTACAGTATAAATGACATACGCTAATTAAATTGTCAAGAATCTCTTTTTCATCAATATTAGTAGGAATACCTTTGACAATACCATATTTTACAGTGTACTGTTTTGGAATGAAAGCTTTGAGACTATTTCTTTTAATAAAACTGTTGGATATAAATCAATTTGCATGCTCATATGTTCTGAAATTAAAATCAATTTGATTTTTATTATTCCTCCTAATAAAGATTACTTCTAAATTACTTAAACATAGTAGTTCTGCAATTTTCATATCATGAAATGATTCTAATTTATTTTTATCATCTTTTCCAATTATTACAATATAAGGGGTTCGAAAATGTTTAGAAATTTAGGAGTTTTCAAATTGTTTTGAGCTATTTGATTGTTATGATATTTTATTATATAGTAAGAGTTCATTTTTAATTAAATCTGAAGTGGGTAGGTTTTTTTTTTATCTGTGGATTCATTTGGGCCCATGTTTTGGAGCTCATTAAACATAAGATATATATATATATATATATATATATATATATATATATATATATAAATTAACAAAGTGTGGCTATATAATTAGATATAGAAATATAAATGGTTGGAAATAAAATATATTGAAAAGGACTGGACTGATAATCCCTGTGAGATGTAGAGGATTAAGCAATGTGTAATCAACCACTGTATAAAACTCACTGTGAAAGTTCCTTTAGAAGACAAATTAAAAATTGTAAATTAAATAAAACAATCAGCATGGGGTCTATGTATCTAGTTGTATTACGTTAAATCTTTGTTTTATTTTACACTAATAATTCATGAATCTCATTATCTTGGATCAGATGGCAGGAGGATGTGGATTACGATCAAAGGGCGGCTGGGCGTTCAAAGATGAAGGGAAGTAGAACAAGATCAAGGAGATTGGTTGGCTAAAGTGGAAGAGGCCCAGATTCTTGCAGAACCGTAGCACCATTATAATAATAATTCGTGAATGAATGTTATTTTATAATTGAATAATACAATCACACTATATAATTTTTTTAATAAATAGGGTTTTTTAATCAACTCTTTATAATGCTCTGAATCTGAAAGGAAATAAATTCCTGGGAGGCATTTAGTATTGCATTTCTAGTTTCACTATGAATGATATCCAGTATAATACCTGATTTTTCCTGACTATACAAAATCTCCGACATATTCCCATATTTCACAACTGGTAGACACCCTGGTCAGGTAATACTGAGGATCTTAAATGTGTAATTCTGAATCTCATTACACATTAGCACATCATCAACTGAACAATAATACTTGATAAATTCAATTAATCCTGATAGTTAAAAAACTAAACTTATACCTAATATGAATGACTAAAATATATAATGTAGTTCTATCCAGGAAAAATTAGTCTACTGTATCTCCAATAACATGTATCCGCTTTCTGACAAGAACTTTAGAAATAAATAAGAAATAAAGCAGTCAAAGGAATAAATTAAGCAAAATAACATTAAACGAATAACTATAACAGTATAAACAGTTTTTGCAGACAATTATACTATTACCGATGTCAAACTATCATAAATTTATATATAACTAAGTCTTAATTACCTTCATTATTAAAATTTAAATATAAGAAGGGGGCACATAATGAATCTAAACCTTGCCAATAAACATATTCAGGATGCCTCTTAACCCATGCTTTCAAAATTCGTTTGAATTTTGTATGACCAGCACTGGAAGATAACAACTCATTGTACTGATGACATCTTGGAATATCAACTTCAATCTAAAAAGTAAAAAATAATACAATTTTTAAAAAGGTTTATTAAATTATGCCTAGAAATATTTTTAAGAAATATAAAATTGTTTATTTTAGAAAAAAAATTTATTTTCAGCAAATGTACAATAGCCATAAACATATTTTTTTTTCATACTCATGTTGCAAAGTTTGTAAGTGCAAATTTAAAAATATTGTGGAGACCAAAAAACTGTGTTTTTTTTTTCTTCATGAGCTTTCGATTTCTGTTCAATTTTCATTGCATAATTAAGACGAAAGTGCAATTTATTTTAAGTGTATTTTAAGAAACATTTTGATTTTGTATTTCTTATGAGTATGGCCAAGAATACCAGAATAGCTGAAGACCGTTGCTTCCTATAAAATTGTTGTTACAGGTTTTTGTAGCAAAGCTGTTGGTATATTAATTAAAATCTCTTTCTCATGTAGTAAAAAATAAGGATAGAACTTTACATCATTGGAATATTTTATACAATCTCACTAATCAAACATAATATTTAAATGACACTAAATATGACTGTGAGGATTAAGTAAAGGATATTAATGGTGGGAAAAAACACCTAATAGTGCATGACAGAGTTCATAAAAGATTTATAAATGATTTTTTTATGCATACAGGAATGAGAGAGTTCCTCTTCATTCATTAAAAGTTCACTGGGGAATTAAAACCAATAAAAATATTTGTAGTACTCTTCAGTTATCACTCTCTGAATAAGTTGGAAGCCAGAATGGGTACACAAAGAAATCAGAGGTGGATGGGGGAATCATTACTCAGATTAGTGATTATGCTCGCACAAACTCTAACCCAATCACATAGGAAAATAAAAAATTAAAGAATCCTTATCTCAATCCTGAGATAAGGATCCTAAGAGAGGCTGCCTCCATACCCCTTCTGTATAACAAAAGAAATGTAACAGACAAAATATAAGGTGCAAAACCTGTATTTTCAAATAATAGTACACGGAAGAAGTAGTAAAGATTTAAGATGGAGGGGGAGAGAATGAAATGAAATTGAGAGTGATGAAATTGAATTATACTATACCAAAGTTCAAATATATTCTTACTTGATGAACTTATAATTCATTCATTGTTTAGGCAGATTATCTTGGAAAATTTATTCTCTCATACTATTTTGAAATAAATGAATAGCAAGCTATGCCCCAACGAATATTAAAAACATTTTTGATGAAAGAACAATATTATGGCAGTGAGGGGTTTAATTTTTTTTTTTAAATGTTTAATTTAGATTACAACCAATTACCCATAGCAACCTAAATCAAATCGAAAGCAAATACAAGTAAATCCTCTCTATTTCGCAACAATTCAAAGGGGACTTCCAAGCAGTCAAACCGCAGTAAGCCCAGATCTCCACAAAATCAAGGACTCCTTGTAATCCCCTCCACAAACTCTCAACTTGGCCAAAGATACCACACATCCAGAAAAACTTCCCTGCTTGATGATCCCCAAGTCAATATTAATCAAGTTGAGTTTACATTTTCCCTAATTGAATAAAAATATTATTAGTACAGTAAAATTAGTGATGAATCTCAACTTACTCTGAAACAAACCACAATTCAACCAATACAGACTGAAAGTTCATCAAACAAGGAAGCCCTCCTGAAAGTGTGGTACCCTCAGTCCAGTTGGGAGGTTACAAAATAATCACGAAGAATCCTTAACTCCACGAAAAATCGAACCTACCGCAGTTCAACCACTTAAAAGTCTTCCCCAAATGGCTTCAAACAAAAAAGATTTACTAGTATTTAATGCAGATTCAATTCAGTTCACCATGATTTAATTGGCCGCAACCCAAATTTTTTATTAGTTGAAAATTAATGCATTCTGCCACATTGGAGGGCATTAATATTAGGGCTACATTAAACATTCACACAATACGTACATACAAATGATAATTAAAATAGAGATAATAAAGAAAAATAATTGTATAAAATAAAATGAGAAAATTAACATACATATGTACAAAAAAAAAAAGAAATAATAGGTAGAAATTAAAATAAGTAAAACAAATATTCACACCTATATACAAGGGGGGTTTAATTAAATAAAAACCTGAGAAACTTTATTACCTCAAATTACTGGCTATTAATTTCCAGTAATTTGCAGTTTTGAGGTATTTCAATAATCACCAGATGAATTTAACAATAAAATAAAAGTACAAAAGTAAAGAAAGTTAACAATATACAATTTCCACATGATAAATATTGATTTATTTTTTTTAACTTTAACTTTCTTCAGTAAGGAAAAAATTAAATACAATAGACTTTGATATAGGAACATAAATATTGTAGGTTAAAAAAATATGACATGAGTAAAAGAAAAGAAAAAGGGGTGTTCACATACTTGCCTATCTGTAGGCATAGGAGTTTCTTTGTCTATACAAGTATATTGATATAAATAATCATTATCTATTTCCAAGATCTTAGACCAAATGATAGCACGAAGAAATGGAGGAATATCTTGACGGGATTCTCTAAGTATTTTATTATGCTCTGATGGAAGAAACTAAAAAATAAAAAATATAATTATTACATTATTAATTATTATTATTAAATAACAATCATAGAAAAAGATTAAATGTGTTGTCTATCTCCTTAAGGAGAATATTATTATAAAGAAAAAGAACAAAAAACTTTATATTATAAAAATTTTAGTTGATTAAACTAAAAAACAATTACATTATTTATCATTTTTTTAAGGCAGCCAAAATCAAAACTCTATTGATTTATAAATAACATATTGGTAATGGTATTAAGGTTCACATAAGAAATTATTAAGATTCACACAAGGTTTGAAGGACCGACACTTCTAACAGTACCATATTTTGTAAAGACTAAAAATATAGTTAAATAGTCCATGATGAAACGGCACAATTTATCAATGATGACACAAATCTGGATGTAATGAGGCACTGGATTCATATTGGAGGAAGAGTGGTGTCTAAAAAGCTCGAATTGATTAAAGAGAAGCCACCAATAAAGAACCGTGACCTCAAATACAAAGAAAAATTATCACCATGGAAGAGAAGGCTTAGGAATAAAATTGAGGCTCTACGTCGCAACACTAGAATTATAAAAAGTTATTTAAACAATCCAGAAAAATGTTTAATAAAAGTTAAAACCAAGATTGACAAGATTATTGTGCTAAGTATTGCATTGTTGGCAAATGTGATATGGTTAACAAGCTAACCTTACTCCTCGACAATTTAAAGCAAAAATTAGCCATTTATGCTAATTGGAAAAGAAGGTAAACAGAGGCGGAGTGTAGAAGGAAACAAATGCATTGTTTCAGTCAAATGAGAAAGAGTTCTAAAAAACATTACTCTCTAAAAGCTCCACTTCATTCAATAATAAAATTAATGTTGAAGATATAAGAGCCTATTGGGCGGATATATGGGCAAACCCTAAAACTTACAAAGAAGGAGCTTTTTGGCTTGAAAAAGTCAGAACAAAAGTGGAGAGTATACCTGTTATGGAGATTTCTGATTTTACTGAGGAAGATGAAGCTACCACAGTAAAAAGGATGAAACACTGGAAGGCAACAGGACCTGATAAAATCCATAATTATTGGATCAAGAGTTTTAGTTGTGTGCACAGAGAACTAGCTACAGGTTACAATAAAATACAACAATGTCCAGAATCCACCGGATGATTTCTGCCTTGGAATCACCCATATGATTCCGAAAGGAAATCAACAAAATGGACCAAAAGATTATAGGCCAATTACTTGCTTAAACAATACCTATAAAATCTTTACATCAATTATTGGTAAGAAAATGAAAGTTCATATCAACAAAAATAACACAATGGCAGCTGAACAGCTTGGATGTAAAACTGATTCGAAAGGATGTAAAGAGCTCTTTATAATCGACTCCTCCATATATGCGCAGGTTTCTAAGAAAAAAAGAAACCTCAATGATGCATAGATTGATTTCCAAAAAGCATATGATTCTGTACCGTATGACTGGCTGATTGAGATTCTTAAAATTTGTAAGATAAATAACAAAATCATCGATTTGATAAAGAAGCTGATGGACAAATGGAAGGTGTGCATCTCGGTACTGTAGGACACAGCAGGAGGACCACCAATAGCTATCAGAAGAGGCATATTTCAGGGAGATTCATTGTGTCCTTTATCGTTTTGCCTAGCATTGAATTCTTTGAGTGTATATATTCATTAAGCATAAAAAAAAAAGATGGAAAAAATTCGACAAAACATTAAAGTAACAGCTTCCAAAACTCTTAAGCTTTATCAGCCTGCATAACGCAGAGCACACCCATCTGTCATAAGACGCACTTCACCATCCATCTACAGTGTGATCTATATGATCTTGGACCATCTAAAATCCAGACACAACATTACTACAACAGTAACAAATTGTAATCTGCCTGAGCACTATAAATAAGGGCCCTCTGGATTCTTTAAACTTTTATCTAACATCTAAAATCCATTAAACAAATTAATACCTTTTGATGTAAAAATAATTTTTTAATTAACTATACCAACATTTTTTAGTTCTTCAACATTTAGAAACCTCATTACCAGCAAACTGATTCACAATCAGGACAATCCATGACAATTTTTAAATCCCTATGGTTTTGAAAATACTGCAGATAATCTTCAAGGATTCTTTATATTTCACATCAAAATTTGAAAATAGTCTGACAACCATTAAAATTCATATTGAAGAAAGTAATAAGAACGGAAACAAAGGCTTACATGATAATGATGCTTGAGAGACCAAGAGAAGGAGTTTAATGATGAGGAGATGCAGGAAAAATAGGAATAAACAAAGCAGCTTGAAACTCTGTATAGACAGTTGTAGTGTGTTGCAGTCACAATGTCATGTTGTTGTGGCCTTGCAATAATATTAATATTATAATAATAGTGGGTAGATGGTTGACTGAAGTGAATAATTAAAAAGAAGTTGGTTGGGGTGTTCAGTAAAAAAAAAAGTTCAGTCCTTCATCAGGGCTAAGAAAAGACCAAATAACAATAGGAAACTATTAAATTATGAAAGTAATAACAATAATGTCAGGAATATATGAAAAAAATAATAATAAGAGTAATAGAGAGGAAGGAACTTATGAAATAAATAATAACGACAAAAAATATGGGGACTATTGGCTAATGGCCTATACCTAAAGCCTTGCAATAATAAATAATAAATAAAAAAAAGAAAAAGATAGGGATAATGAAATAAACATAATGAAATTAAGTAACAAAAGGAATAAAAAAAAATTAACAAAGAAATGTAATGGAATATTATGAGTTAAAAACGTAAGTATTAATGCTAAAATATGCTGTCTTAGAATGCTAAAAAGAAGTGAGATTGGCATAAAATAAAATCTAAAACAGAGAGAACGAATAGGTAATTATATAAAGAAAATAATAGATGTAAATTGAAATATTAAGATACTGTAAATTTTATCTAAACATACTGACTACACAGAGGAGAAATAAAAAGTTAAAATTATGAAAATAAGACATAATGAGTAAATGTACCAATATACACAAAACAGAGGCAGGGATATTGAAAAGAAAGTAACGAGAAAAAGGCAAATCAGGAGAATACAGAGATAAAAGAAGAAGACCAACCTGATCTCATGAAAGGTTCCTGTAAGATAAGATTATTTGGACAAGAAACAGTGGAACTTATGTAGCGCCCTCTGTAACGGACAATAGAAATACGTGAACTAAACCACAGAAAAATATATAATGGTTGAGAGGTTTATTGTAGATAAATTATATTCTTGCCTTCACTACTTCTTGAAGACGCCTCGGCATACTTTCCACCAGTCGGGAAATGTCCCTTTGCTGTAGGATAGCCCATTCCTCCCGAAGAGCCCTTTCAAGGTCCTGCAGTGTATCAGGAAGTGTTGCAAGCGCTCTTATTCGTTTTCCGAGGTTATCCCATAAATGCTCAATGGGGTTCAAATCTGGAGAACGTGCTGGCCAGGCTAAAACCTCAATATTGTTCTGTTGAAGGAACGTCTGCACTATGCGGGCGACAAGTGCATTATCGTGCATTAGAATAGAATGATCGCCGATTTTGTTGAGGATAGGCAACAGATGAGGTTCCAAAATCTCATCTACATAGCGAATGGCTGTCAAAGACCCTCCACGAACAACAACCAATCCTATGCGGCGCTCCATTGTAATCCCAGCCCACACCATTAAGGAACCACATCGGAAAGGTTGGTTCTGGGAAAAATTACAGGCTGCATATCTTTCGTTTCTTCTTATCCACACCCTTTCACGTCCGTCTGGAGATCGAAGAGCGAATCTTGACTCATCTGTAAAAAGTACAGCACTCCATTCGTCCATAGTCCAATGGCTGTGTTCTCGAGCAAAAGCCAACCGTGTTACTCTGTGAGTTCTGGTCAACTCTGGTCCTCTTACTGGACGAAAAGCCATTAATCCATACTCATTTAATCTTCTCCGAGCGGTATGTTCAGAAATTTGCACACCTTGAACTTCTTCGAGCTGATGAATCGCATGAACAATGGTAAGGTGCCGGTTTCGTAAAATTCTCAAAATCAAAAACCGGTCATCCCGTGGTTCTGTTACCCTAGGCCGTCCAGAACCGGGCCTTCTATTGTAAGAACCAGTTTCCCGAAAACGCCTGACGGCGTCTCGTAAAGTTTCATATGGAACTCTGATGGCATTAGCTGCATATCTAATGGAACGTCCATCATCAATAAGTGCCAACCACGCTCAACATCCTCAGCACTAAGAGGCATTTTTAAACTTAATATTGAAAAAATTAAAAGCCGGAGACTAGAAATGTGCTGCAAGAAATGGCACTGAACTAATGATACTGAATAAACATTTTGATTCCATAGAAAGTAAACATTGGAATCTAGAATCATTTCATTGAATTAAGGACTAAGGGTTATTGTCCTCTATATTAACATTCCTAATTGAAAACAAACAAAAAGATTACCTATGTATTCATTAAAAACAATAGACCAATCCAAAGCAGAAGTATTTTTAGATGAAAACATGAAAAAATCAAGTGGGTGGAATTTTTCGCTTGTCAGTGTATACTCCAAATAACAGTAAATACCATAATAAATAATTACAATTACAGAAAAATGACCATACAGAGTACCAAATGTTGAACATAATTCATTACCTTCAGTATTTTCTTGAAAAGCTGTATCCTTTTAAATTGATAATCGATATCTCTTTCTTTGATTGCCAAAGGCAGTGAAGCCATTTCAGAAGTTTCTTTGGAGATAATAAAACTAAAAACAAAACAATGATTTTTTTATTTTAAACATTAATAAATTAAAAAATCTGGAATGGTGCATCATACAACTTTCACTTACCACCCATGTACAAACCAATTTAAAAAAAAATTAATTAACCTTAAGAATATTACTTTTATTATAGACACAACTTTAAAGACAATTAATATAAATTATGAAAATTTTATGTAGAAAATATTTATGATTTATTAAGTTGAAAAAAAAAATTATTTTTCTATATATTTTCTATGAAAATTCCATTTAGTTTTTATGGAAACATTTACTTCCCATTCATTAATGTAAAATTATACATTATTAACTACAACAATTAAACAATATTAGCTTTTCGCTACTCTATATTATCTTCTATGTCATTCTATGTTAAATATTCATATTCCTAAAATCTTAAGCTTTCCAACAATATATCCTACATCTATATTACTCTTACTTTCAAATGATTGTTTTCAACCTGTGAAAATATTTTTTCAATTATCTCTTTAAGTTAACCCTCAAATTCTTTTAGCATTCATATTTATCCATTTTAGATTACTAACTTATAAGAGGAGGAAATTTTGATAATTGGACATTTCATAGATCCTGTCAGACTATTTCAATGAAGTTAATACCTTCATGATATTAAAAAACATCAAATTTTACATTGATACAAGTTTAAATAAAATAATTAGAGCTGTTTTTGAGAAAATTGAAGATATAAAGTGAAATAAGATGGCAAAAAAAATACTGAAAAATTATTGCATTAAATGGGTTTAATCTATTTTTAGATATGTAATGATTTTTAGCTTGGTGACTTAAATTATTCAGTGAGATCCTGTGAATGCTTTGAAACAATTTGAGCTCAAAATATTAAACAAATAATTCATAATATTTTAATTATTATGGATTATTTTCTGGTTTTATATATCAGGAGTAAGTTCATGATCGTTTGTGATGAATAAAAATTGTGAATACTTCAAAAACTAATAAATTAGAATAAAAAATAATTTAATTTTTTTTAAATCTACAGAAATCAGTTTTTATCCTAAGGGGAGGAATGCATTTGTATATCAACTAAAGCAACCTTAAGGCTGGATAAGGTTATTTCCTTAGCCATTCTAATTTTTTTTAAATATAATTAAATGTACAAAAATTTATAAATAAATGTATACGTCACATGATTAATATTTAAAAATCATAATTCACCTGTTATTCAAATCAGGGTATCTATATATCTTTGGAAGTTTCCTAAAGCGTTCTATTAAGTGGTTAATAGTTAAAAAAATAAGCTGCTCTTCAAAAATTCTTGCATCATTAACAGTTTGTCCAAATGTTGTTCCTTCAAGAAGTAGTAAACTAAAAATAATAAAAAAATTAAGTTAATATTTATGTTACCCTATGATGAAATTTTCATCAACAGCTCTGTGTGTACTGAATAATACTTAACAGATTAATTAAGTTTTATTTTGAACCTTAAAATAAGTGAGTAATTCAGTGTAAAATATTTAGGCATGTGAGCTACATGTCTCATAAATAAAATAAAGAGCATGTGTAATTATTTTTTATTTATTTATTAGGTTTATTTCATTAAACTCGTGGGTTCATACACATGACAAAGGTGGCAGAAATCATAGAAGAACTAGATCATACCAATCCCATTACAAATAGAATGCAACTCTCTAGTGCATCTTTGAAGTCATTATGCTAAAGGGGAGAACATCCTCTACTTTGCTGAGGGTGAGAATGACAGTAATTCCTAGGGACAGATGACAAAAATATTTCAATGTATTCTGTCATAGTTAATCATAGATAGAGACCAGATTTTCATTCTATTGCTCATTTTATTTTCTTGAATGTAAGAACTTTATATCCAATAATCTATCTATTTCATGATGTGTAGAATATAACATAACATACTGAAATTTTATATTGCACAAAACTGTATGATTTGCTTTTTTCAGGTGAAATTGCTAGATATTGATTTTTTGTTGCACGAAACTAAATATTTTGCACTTTTTAGACTAAATTTTGATCTTAAAAGCATTAAATTTAGTGTTTGTTCCAAATGACCCCCATGTAGGGTTGTTAGTCCCCCACCAGGCGCATTCCCAGGTGGTGGATTGGGGAATGCCTCCAACTAGCATGGGGTAGATGAGACTCCACAGTCTACAGTCGTAGTGAAGACAACACAATAGAGGAAGAGAATCTCGATAAAAAATCTTCTGGTCCTCCAGGTTGGGGGTTAGGCGTCAGGCTAATGAGCCGGCCCTGTAAAAAAATCATTGTATTCTGTTACACTCCTCCATGAAGAAATAGCTGAAATGATTTAATAGTATGATCCAGGCATGGATTCAGAAAGCATATGACTCTAGGAACATAGAACATCAAAAGCCTCCTCCAGATCGAAGCGAGTAAGGAACCTTAAGGAAGAACTTTTAAGGAATAAAATAGATATAACAGCACTACAGGATATTCGCTGGAAGGATAAAGAGCTGGCTGACCTAAAATTGAACTAGTTGACCTAAACCTTCTTATTAACAGTAAACATAAACGAAACCATGTTGGGACAGAGTTTATGATAAGTAATAAGTTAAAACACTCCCAGCTGAAATGCGAACTTATCAACCCACATATCTGGGCAATAAGACTAAGGGGACTGTTTTTCAATATTTATATGGTTAGTGTGCATGCAATATTGGAGATGGGGACAATAAAACAAATGATGCACTTTACCACGCCCAAGAAAGAACCTAAAATGCTTTACCAACCTACGATTTGAAACTTACCCATGGAAACTTCAAAGCAAAAATAAGCAAAGAAAAATATTTCAGACCCATGATAGGGGTACAAAGCAAACACAGGAAAACTAATGATAATTATTTCAGGTTAGTGAATTTTGCTATGGGAAGAAGCATGATGGTAAGCAGCACAAAGATATTCATAAAAAAAACATTGATATCACCAGATGGCAAGACAAGAAATCAAATTGATCATGTCTTCTTGATTCAGTCGAGACACCACGGATATCCAAGACTTCCAAAGCTGTAGAGGAGCAGTGTATGGATCAGACCACCATCTAGTCAAAATAAAATATAAGCAAAAAATTGGGCTGAAGGCCCGAGGAAAAGCAGAGCAGCCTCCAATTTGCTTTGATAGCGAACGGCTGAAGGACGAAGCTACAAGGCAAAGATTTGTCTCAAGATTATGCGAGCAACTTGGAAGTAATGGGAGAGTAAACTATGTCACCACAAGGTGGACACATCTGAAAGGAGCCCTAAATAGAGCAAAAATGGAGAAGGCTAGATGAAAAACCTAGACCAGCAAGAAACAACTGACTCGATTAGGAATGCAGAACAAAACTCAAAGCAAGGAATGAGGTGAGGTGTAAGATGATTCAGCATCACTGCTAAGGAGTATAGTGACAAGAGGAAGGAAGCAAAGAAGATCTGCATTCAGAAGAAAAGAATCTGAGAAAGGAAGAAGCTGAAAAATATCCAGGAGAAATTTGAAGACCATAATTCCAGGGGTTTCTTTGGAGGCATGAGACAAGAGAAAAAAAGGCTTTAAACCTCGTCTCAGCTTTTGTGAGAATAAAGATGGAAACTTGTTTATGGGTAAGGAAGAAGTGATTAGCAGATGAACAGAATATTTCAGGGAGATGACAAGTAAGGATCATGCCATTGATGATAGTGGGCCATTGGAAGCTGACCTTGACAGGATCCTGAACCCACAACCAGATGAACTGGATGAGGATGACAGCCCACTGGATTGGGAGGAAATAGTGGAGATTGTCAGCCCCTGAGATAGATGGGAGCCCCTGGGGCTCTAACTACAGAGGGATTTCTCTGTTGAGTACGGCTAACAAGGTATTGTCGGCTGCCATAACCAGAGGCTTACCACTCACATGAAAAGAGAAGTTAGGAGTACCAATGCGGCTTTAGTCAAGAAGGTCCACAATAGACCAAATATTCAAAGTGTGTCAATTGCTGGAGTAGTCTTTGCAGTACGATGTTGACCTGCATCATCCATCATTTCATCATCATTTTCATAGACTTCAAACAGGCCTACGATTCAGTGGATTGGTCAACATTGCTCAGAGATCTCCTATCCCCAGGTGACTAACCAGGCTAGTAAGGATGACAATGAGAGATACAAGATATCAGGTGAATCTGCAGGGGGTACCATCTGAGGAGTTCCGGATAACGGCAGGAATCTTGCGAGGAGATACAAAGGCAACCCACACTCTTTAATATGAGCTTAGAAAAAACTGTGCCTGCTATCACGACAAACCCAGGAGGCACAATCTTCAACTACCTCACACAGCATTTTGCATAGGCGGACGATCTGGAGATTGTGGCCAGATCACTTCCAGCACTGGCAGGGGGCTCAGATGAGTTAGAGATGGTAGCAGCGTTAAGGGGTCTGCGCATAAATAAAAAAGATGGCCTACAAGAAGAGTAGCAGACGTCTCTCTTCGCAGAACAATGAAACCGTAAGTATTGCCTTCCGTAATTTCCCAGTATACAAGGAATTTGAGTACTTTGGCTCCTTAATGACAGACGATAACAATATAAAGTCTGATATTGGTGCCAGAATAGCTGCAGGAAACCGATGCTACTTTGCTCTTCAGCGAGTACTTAAATGTCAAGGATGGAATGAGAAGTAGTATACAAGACCATGATACATCCTGACTGCTGAACATGAAAGAATGTTGGGAGTCTGGAGAGCAAGCTACAACCAGGAGCTTACCACACTATACGGAAAGGCAGACATTGGCACATTTATCAAGGCATCCCATATAAGATGGATGGGCCATGTGGAGAGGATGCCAGGTGGAAGGGTGCCAAGGAAAGTGCTATATGGACAACCTGAAAAAGGAAGGAGAGAAAAGCCATCACTCCAGTGACATAGTGGCGGATCTGAGATGATGTAAGCTTGTTAGGCTGGTGGAGAGTTACCACAAAAGATCAAGAAGAGTGCATAGGAATCATGAAGGAGAGCCAGATTCTACACGGACAGTAGCAACAAGGAAGAAGAAGTTTCTAATGACCAATTTTTAAAATATATGTAATGATTTACCAGTTAGGTCTCATTTAACCGGTTGACTACGGGCGGGATACATGCCTTCCCGTTAGGAGTTGGGTCACTTTGTTGACAGAATATATGCCATCCTGTCAGTGAGTTGGGTCACTGGTGCGGCCGGGATATATGCTTCCCCGACTTTGCTGTCGCTACTTAAAGAGGTAGTCCCGCCTTGACCATTTGACTTGTGGCTTGGTCAGTGCATTCATTAGTCCCCTGTACCTGACTCAGTATGGTCATTCCGAATTTTGACCATTTAGAAGCTATCAGTTGCAGATTTATTCTGAACCCCGAGGTATGTCCTTTCTCTGTTATTTGTGTCATATACATGATCTTGTTTATATTCTATATAAATATTTTATGCATTAAATAAATGTTAATAAGTTAATTTTGTTTTAAATTTAGGTTTTGACTGGATGCTGATTTTGGTACACATGAATCTGTCTACTAAACAAATAAATATAAGTTTCCTATATTATATAAATATAATTGTAATAAATAAATGTAAAAACATACAAAAATTAATAAATGTAAAATATAACAGAATTACAATGATAATTTAGTTGTTTTATAATTTTTCATTCCAACCCAAACAATATGTATATATCTATTTCATATAATATAAAAGTGTTTGAAACTCAAAATAAATGTAAATAAATGCAATAATAACATTTATAACTGTGTTATGTTTCAATATGGAACTTTTATAGGTAAGAATTAAATTTGTATATACAAAGAAATATATAATTTATATATATTTTTAAATTTATATATATATCCAATCATCGGTGTCCTTTTTTTATAGATAATATAATTTAATTTTTATGATCACTTACAGACAGGAAGGCATATGTCCTGTTTATTAAAAGTTGGATGAAAAGGTTAGAATGCATTTTTGAAAGCTAAGATCTATCAGAGTGACTGCTATAGTATATTAAACAAATTTATGCAAAAAAAAAACTTTTTTTCTGAACGTCTTTTTGAATTTCAGGACACACCATCTGGTAAAAACACTCCAATGAGCTACAGCAGTTAAAGGGATAAAAAAAAACAATTAAAGTATTTGTAAGCAAACAAGTCTTATTGTCACTTGGTTGAACTGGTACTGCTACTGGGGGAGGGGGACTAGTCCGGCAAGTGGGCTCTATTGTGATCCTTTTTGCCAACCCCTGACGGCTACATTGAGGTTGCTGCTTTTTACTTACCAGAGTGGTAATGTCACGATTTATTTCCCGGAGCCGCTGAGAAATGAAAAGTAACCGACCCAGATGGAAATCGAACCCACAACGTTCAGAACCGGACACTCTGGAACCTACGCCTCAACTTGCGTAGGTCGTAGAGATAGTGGGGTGAACAGTATTGACCAAATAGCAGGATACTATTATTGAGAACATAAAACATTATGGCAATACCTTAAAATTTATCTTTATATTTTTTACGTCATTATGATAAATGGTCACCTAAAGTCCAATAATGAGGGGGATTCCGATGAGCCTTTTCAATTTTAGAGACAGCATAATGATTTTAAAAATCTGGTGCGATGCACGCATCATACAACTTTCACTTACCACTCTCTTCTTAGTGGAAAAATATGTTTTCAGACAAAGGGGAAGTAAAGGAAAAATTATAGACAATATATTTATTTATATTTATACATGGTATAAATTAACATATTTGGCATTGTTACTTGTTGCTTCAAATAAAAAAAATTAAAGGTACTTTAGGGGAAACTAATATTGAAAATTAGCCATTTAAGCTCTGTTAGAGAACATCAATCAGAATAAATACTACATTTTATTTAAAACTGTTTAATTTGACACTGATATGGTGAATTTAATCAAACTCGTTGAAGCCGTTTTCGAGAAAATTGTAAAAATGTGTTTAGTCCATTATATTAAGTGCCACTTCCGGTTAGCCGATTTTGAGGAAAAAGTTGCTGTAACATCCCTGCCATATAAAAACCTTAAATATGCAATTTCACTTCCATATGACTTTTTGTTTTTAAGCTAGACCGTTAACATACCGAAACCACTTTGCGGGACTGAGTTATTTGGACTCAGGAGACCTCAAAACGTGTATTTCCATTGAAAACTGAGATTCAAAAATGTTTACTATCGCAATACTTTCCTTTATTATGTGTTTCATATATATGTAACTGAAAATAAAAACACGACCACCAATATCCCCCATTCTCATGCCACAATCTATACATATTTCATGTTCAGAAGATAAGCCTAGAACAAAGAAAAAGGGAAAAAGATGTCAAGTTCAGTATGTTAGTGGAGTGAGAAAAGAAGTCTTGTTTCTTTTGTTTTCTGCTAATGTTCAGATGAACTCATTCTGTGTTTGAAACTTTGAGTAAATCTATTTACGTAAGAGATTGGTTAAATCTATTTACGTAATAAATTGAGTAAACCTATTTATGTAATAGATTGAGTAAATCTATTTCCGTAATAGATTGAGTAAATATCTTTGCCCAATAGATTGAGCAAATCTATTTTCGTAATAGATTGAGTGAATAGGCTAAAACAAAGAAAAAGTGGAAGATATGTCAAGTTTGATACTCTAGAGGAATGAGGAAAGAAGTATTGTTTCTTTTTTTGCAGGAAATGTCCTAATAAACCCGTTCAGTACTGGAAACTTTGAGTAAATCTATTTACTTAATAGATCTTAATCTATTAAGTAAATAATGGTGTAGAGATGGTTGACCGTGATATAATATGAGAAGGAGTTGGTCGGTGGGTGTGGTCAAATAAATGCTAAATTTTTAAAATAATATTTTAATTATCACGCCGACTTTCTACCCACTTTGTAGGTCTTCATCAGGGCGAGGTATACAGACCTGCAGGAATCAGTTGACAGACTTAGACTGAGTCTGTATACCATATACCACGTGCTGATGGAGACCTACAAAGTGGGTCGAAATCAGTTAAACAGTTTTTGGAAACTGTTTGAGTAAATCTATTTACTTAATATGAGAAGGAGTTGGTCGGGGGGTGTTAGACTTAGACCGAGTCAACTGCTTCCTGCAGTGCCCTATACCACATCCTAATGAAGACCTACAAAGTGGATCGAAATGTCGACGTAACAATTAAAATACTATTTTAAAAATTTAATATTTATTTGACTTATCTATTTACATCGCAGGTAACATATTAAAATACGGTTTACAAAGTTACTTTCATTAGATACATCTAAAAAAATCCTAGTTCTATATTAAATTTTCAAGGGCATTTATATTTTCGAGGAAAATCTTTATTTCACCTTTTTCACTTTTAAATTATTTATGAAAAGTCAATTCTAAAAATGAAATGTTGATCATAAAAATACTAAAACTATAAGACGTCTCAAATAAGAAAAGGACAAAAAAAAAAAAGAATTTTTTCAAAATTTAACATACTATTTAATAAATTGCCTATGGACAGTCAAAAAATTAAACATTTTTTTTAAAATTTACGTCAAGTGTTACACGTCCTTTTAGTACAACAGTCTTATGTTAGCTGTGGGCTTACCTATTATTATGCTCTTTGGGATTTAGATTACTGCATTATTTTAATGATTTAAAGTTTCTTATTATTGACAATAATTAAATTACTTTAATAAAATTCTAATTTATTGATTATATTTACATAATGCTGCCGATCCCCTTGATATCCGTTTTGAAATTTACATTTTTAATATTTTTAGTTATATAAATAGATTCCAAAATCTTTCTCATTTTTTTATCTTCAGCCCTATTTAAAATTTCTATTTTATCATAATCAAGAATATGATTATTCATGATACTTGATTATGATTCATGATTCATGATGCCTTGCTAAAACTGTGACATTGATATTTTTCGGGTTTTCAGTATTTATTTTAAGCTGGTTTATTCTATTTTGCAAATTTTGAGAGGTTTCCCCAATGTAAAATTTATTTATACATTGTTTACAATTAATTTTATAAATTAAATTTTGTTTATTCTCGCTTTCAATTTTATCCTTCATATTTGTTTAATTTATTATTATTATGATGGATAATATTATTATAATATACACCAAATTTTGTTTTGAATATATATTTAATTTTATTAGTTATTCCTGCTATATATTTTAATTAAAAAAAAAAAAAAAAGCTGCACATTTTCACCATATTTTGTTTCTCATTTTAGTTATGTTTAATGTTTTTAGGTGGATAGAAAAATGATAAAACAACTACAGTATCATTTTAATTCTGTTATATTTTTACATTTATTAATTTTTGTATATTTTTACATTCATTTATTACAATATATATTTATATAATTTAGGAAACAAACACTTATTTGTTTAGTAGATAGAGATTCATGTGTACCAAAATCAGCATGCAGTCAAATCCTAAATTAAAAAAAAAATAGCAAAAATTATAAAATTAACTTATTAACATTTATTTGATGTATAAAACATTTAAATGGAATATACAAAAATAACAGAGAAAGGACATACCTTGTGTTTAGACTAAATCTGCAACTGATAGCTTCTAAATGGTCAAAATCCGGAACAACCACACTGAGTCAGCTACAGAGGACTAATGAATGCACCGACCAAGCCACAAATCAAATGGTCAATGCGGGACTTACCCCTACCTCTTTAAGTGGCGACAGCCAAGGTGCCAAGACATATATCCCGGCCACACCAGTGACCCAACTCACTGCTGGGAAGGCATATATGCTGCACTAGTGACCCGATTCCTAACAGGAAGGCATGTATCCCGTCCGCAGTCAAAGGGTATAAAAGCATTTTTATCAAACAATAAAAAGCATTTTATTGATGAAAAATTAAAATAGCTGATAAATGACTAAATTAACCACTAAAAATTATTTTTACTTTGGAATTGAAAGAACAGCCGGTTTTGTTCTGATAAGGCCTTCTTTTTTTAATTCTTGATAAACATCACCGCCTGCAAGCTGCCAATAATGGTATAACTCTAATAATAAATTTCGATCAAGAGGTAAATAGGCTGAACTTTGATTTTTCCTGAAAATAAAAGGATACAAATATAATATATTTAATAATTAATAGCTTTAACAAGAAAGGGGCAAAATCGTAATCATTGATTACAACTGAAAATAAAATTTAATGACCACACCACTTTTATACTTGATACAATAGCACCATAAATATAGCGAAAGTATGGAACGATTACCTGATTACAATCGTAATCATAAACCTGATTACAATTACAATCGTGTAATCACATAATCAAAATCACTGAAATTGTAATCATGAAATCATATTCACTGTAATCATAATCCTGTAATTAAAATCACTGTAATCGTAATCACGTAATTGTAATAAAAAAATCAAATACACACGATTTTTCTCTGTTTAGAGACAGACTTAAAGAAAAAAAAGTATAAAACATTTTCTATTTTCTTTTAGTTGTTGAGAGCACTTTCTATGATAATACAATCGGTTTAACATTTAATATTTTCATTTGCTTTTCCTCTTTTATCTCGTGAATGAAGGATCAGTTTTTTTACAGTATTTACAGTTTTTAGGCCATGTAGAGGTAGGTAAACGCTTTTATTTATTACAACTGAATGAATGCTCAGTTGTTCACCGTTCCAACCATTTTATAGCTGTTTAGAGGCAGGCCTATGGAAAAGAGATTGGTGAAAATGTTCTGAATTTTCATTTGCTTTTCTTCTTTTATTTCGGAAATGAAGGATCAGATTTCACCGTTCCAACAGTTTTCGGGCTATCTACATAGCCATACAGTTTAGAGGAAGGCCAATGGAATTTTTTACTTACCTCTACAGGTAGAAAAAAACAGAGAAATGATGTAAAAATGTTTCCCAATTTTCATACACTTTTCCTCTTTTATCTTGTGAATGGAGTCTCAGTTTTTCACCTTTCCAACCATTTTATAACTGCTTAGAGGAAGGCCATTGGAAACAGGAGTGGTATAAATTTTCAAAGTTTTTCTTCTTATATCTCGGAAATGAAGGACCAGATTTTGACCGTTCCAACAGTTTCTACACTAATTCTCTATTTTTGCCTACATCTGTATAGTCGGAAAACTGTTGGAGCAGTGAAAAAACTAGCATCCATTGACGAGATAAAAGAGGAAAAGCGAATAGAAATTTGGAAAATTGTTACCACTTCTTTTTCCATTGGCCTGCCTCTAAACAGTTATAAAATCATTGGAACGGTGAAAAACCGAGCATTCATCCACAAAATAAAAAAGGAAAAGCTTATGAAAATTCTGAAAATTTTCTACACCATTTCCCTACCTCTTCATAGTCAGAAAACAGTTGGCACAGTGAATAACCGAAACCTTCATTCCAGAGATAAAAGAGGAAAAGCGAATGAAAATTTTTACCATTCCTTTTTCCATTGTCCTGCCCATAACAGCTATAAAATTGTTGGAACGGTGAAAAACCAAGCATTCATTCATGAAATAAAAAAGGAAAAGTGTATGGAAATTTAGAAAATGTTCTACACTAATTCTCTATTTTCATCTACATCTACATAGTTGGAAAACTGTTGGAGCGGTGAAAACCGAGAATCCATTCACGAGTTAAAAGAGGAAAAGCGAATGAAAATTTTAAAAAAATTTCATTTCACCATTTTCACCTACATCTACATAGTCGGAAAACAGTTGGTACAGGAAAAGCTAAGCATTCGTTCCCGAGATAAAAGAAGAAAAGCGAATGAAAATTCGGAAAATTTGTAGCAATGTTTCCATTGGCTTGCCTCTAAACAGTTATAAAATTCTTGGAATGGTGAACAACCGAGCATCCATTCATGAGATAAAAGAAGAAGAGCGAATGGAAATTCGGAAAATGTTAAATGTTAACCGAAAGTATTATCATAGAAGTGCTCCCGACAGCAAAAGAAAATAGAAAATGTTTTATTCTTGTTTTTCTTTAAGCCAATCTCTAAACAGACGAAAATCATGTGTATTTGATTTTTTTATTACAATTATGATTACAATGATTATAATTACAATTACATGATTATAATCAAAATAAAAAACCGTGATTACGATTACAATCGTGTAATCAAATAATTGTGTTTTTTTTTTTATAATCGTAATCGTAGATTATGATTATGCCCATCTATGGCTTTAGCTATTATAATATATAATCAATATTTTATTTATTATTAATAATTATCTTACTTGTTATTAACTTTTTCAAAAGTGAGTAATGCAAAAATATCTTCCTTTAACAGTTCTCGAGCACTTGGTCGATCTATGGGGTTGGTTTTAAGCATTTTGTTTACTAATAGAATAATTTCATAAGGAAGTTTCTGGAAAATGGAAAAAAATAATATTAAGAATTTATTTCTTTAAAATATAGCATATCAGAGATGCCTGAAGACTATCATTAGTAATTAAAAAGAGAGTTTAGCTGTTGGAAGCTGCATCATGAGATCAGTAAGAATATGTGAGGTACACTATATCCAATGTTCATTTTAAAGTAATCATATATCAGTGGGTTGAAATAAAAGAATATCTTAATAGCTTCAAGACTGTTCGAAGAATTTCCTTCAGCATAACTCAACTGATTTAATTAAAAATATAAAATTAAAAAATCTAGAAGACAATGTCACAATCTCTAATACATTTATTAAATAATTAAGGATTAAATTTTAAAATGCAGATAGGTAACTTAATAGAATAATTTCATAAGAAAAAAGATCTAAAATATTCTAAAAAAACTCTAACCTTTAATATGTCACATTTATTGCATTTCTTCGCTATATCATAAAAAACATCATTTATGTCAATGAAAGACAAACAGTCCTTAATGCAAGTACTTAATGATTCATTAGAAAAAATATCACAATCTAACAAAATTTCAGCTAAGATTATTCCTAAGGACCATATATCTGCTTTTCCAGATGTTTTCTCATGTGGTCCCTGGAGAATAACATCAGGTGCAAAATATTTTATATCTCTAAAAAAGAAAAAAAAATTTCAGTGGTGCAAAAATAAAGAAAATGATTTTTTTAAATTTAACAAAAAACTGACATATTAAAAAGTGTGGATCTATAAAAAATATTAAAAAGTTAGATAATAAATTTTAGTTCCTTTCATGACCACTAAATAATGATTAAAATGTAGGCACATGCCAGCATTCATTTATCAGAGAACTAATTGATGAAAAAAAGTTAGCATTATTATACTGTGAAACAAATATAAAATGCAACTGAGGAAATTGTGGCCAAAAGGTATTCTAAGAGTGAAAAATCAGAGGAAGAAGATTTTAAAAGGAATTAAACACTCAGAATATCATGAATGAACTGGTCATGTTTACTGTATCCGAACCTTACAAAAAGTGGACTTTAGCATAAAGTGGATTAATTAATTATTAACCCATATTAATCTTTGTATATGGGCTCAAAGGGTAAAGTCAGGATGAATAGAAAGGAGTCTGGGAGCTTGGATATAAAGAGAGGTGTCAAACAGGGAGATAGTCTGAGCTGTTAAATGTTAAGAAGAGATCTCTTTATTGTTCTGATGGACGAGGTATTGAAAATATGTATAAGAAGGACGACACAAACAGTAGTAGAGAAATGGAACTTGAGAACAGTTCATGCCCAGACACTTCTCTATGCCGATGATATTGTACTCATAGCGGACTCTGTTCAGAATCTTCAGCAAGCTGTAGAGGCATGATTATAAATAAAAGTAAAAGCAAAGTCATGCAAATTGGATGAAAACCTGAAGATGTGCAGATTACTTGCGAAGAATAAATCATAGAGGTAGCAGAAGATTACACGTACATAGGTACAGTTATTAGCAAAGATGGTAAAATTCAACAAGAAATATCTAATAGGATTGAAAAAGCAAACAAGATTTATTACCAAAGCTGCAATACTATTATTGGGAAATGTGAAGTTGAGAAAAAAGTAAAACTTCACATTTTTAATGCTATTTACCTTCCCACCGACTATACGGAAGTTAGAGCTGGTTCCTTCTCGACAGATTGAGGAACAAAATCACCTCAGAAGTGAAATATCTCAGGAAAGTAGCCGGCCGAATACGAAGGAACACTTCAGGAATACCAGAATAAGAGAGAAGATAGGGGTGAATCCACTAACTGAAATTCTTGAGAAGAGGCAGTTGAAGTGGTTCAGTGGATATGCCGAATGAATGAAGACAGTGGACCACGCAAAT
Source organism: Nezara viridula (assembly GCA_928085145.1). Taxonomy (NCBI): domain Eukaryota; kingdom Metazoa; phylum Arthropoda; class Insecta; order Hemiptera; family Pentatomidae; genus Nezara; species Nezara viridula. Next base: position 78,307,375 of record OV725078.1, read on the forward strand.
TCTTCGAAGCAAGACCAACTAGCAAAAGACAAAGAGGCAGGCCAAGGATGTTGTGGCTAGACTAGGAGTGAAAAGAAGAAAGCTGTTGGATTCCATGAGAGTAGAGGCAAGAGACCGGGACAGATGGAAAGCTTGGATCGAGGTACCTCCACGCTGAGAGGCACTGAGGAGGAAGAAGAATAGACGTGCATGTTACATCCTGTTACATGAATATGCCCGTGCTGCATTTACTGCAACACTCATTTTTTAAACAGTTTAACATATATTTAGTTTATTTAAATTAATAAATTGAATCTTAATATTTAAAAAAGTTACTTTTTATTTATATTTGAGTTATTGTTGTTTTTTTTTAATTATTAAATGAGTAGGATTTGATAAAAATAAAATACTGAAATAAATACAAGCATTTTTAATTTATTTTAAAATTCACACAATAATGTTAATTAAAATAAAAATAGTAACAATAAAAAACATATAGTCTATTTTGTTTATACATCTAAGTCCAAACAAACCATTTGATTACAGGCTTTCTCTACACTTTTGATTTCTTCACCACATTATAAGTGCGTATTTATTGTTCTACCATGGTGTTTATAAGAAAATATCTTCATGTTCCACATGTTATTGTTATGCAAATATTTTATTTACCCACATACATGACATGTTCCTCTTTTTTTGAGGGGACTCCAAAGTTTTAGGTTTTGGAGATCCATATTGTTCTCGGAGAAAAGCTCATATAGTCGAAGGTAATGAAGGAATTGTAGATTTCAGTTTCACCTCAGGTTTTATGATATCCATGGCTAATGGCTAATGCTTTTATAACTATTCTCCACTTTTGAATAATAGAGTGAAATCAGGATAATAACAGATACACCAGCAGGTGTGCATTGTATTCTATGCAACAATCAGATGTTTACCACTGGAAATCCAGGTGACAACAGGATTTGCAAATATTTAAAAAAAAAAAATTTGATGATCAGGTAGCAGAGGGTATTTGCTAGGAATACACGTGAATTGGAGGCCCAGTCAGTATACCTAAAAGGGTAAAAGAAACCTGATTATGTCCAACTACTGCACTCTATGCAACAGCACACCCGCTTGTGGGTTAAGAACGATTTGAGAAACTGAAGGCTTTGCTTAGGAATCTTCTAATAATAACCAACTAATAACAATCATTATTACATTATTATTGGAAGATTTAATTTTGATGTTAATTATTTTAATAATCAATATTAAAATTAATTGAACATTAGGTTATAATTGGAAAAATCTAACTACACAACCTTGTGTATCTAAAAAGTAGATAAAAATAAACTAACCCTTCAACGTTTCACCAATTCAGGCATCATCAGGACAGAAAAAAAGAAATCACGCTATTCACACATGACATACAAACATATGCACAGGTACTACACGGTATAGCCAAGTGTAGATCAGTATAGCTTCCTCACTATTTATATTGGATGAATACAAAAATAAAATAAAAATTACCAGGAATCGTAGGGGAAAAGGTGTTAAAAATTAGTGGGTTCAGATGGGCCTTGAGTTTATTATAGAAGGATAGGTATCTGGATTAGGCTAATGTTGCAATATATGGAACTTAAGGTCATTAAGGATAGGATATGAGAGGAATCAGAGGAGTTAGTGCAACCTTAATCTTCAACTGTGCGAGTTCGAATAGACTTATTATTACCATGTAAATGAACCTTATGTAATATTATTGGAAGCTTAGAGCGTTTGTCTTATATACGCCCAGCAGTTTCTTATCTTAAATTCAATGATTTAATTGTTTTAAAAAATAATACACATAAAAATTTCCCACATAATTACGAAATTTGTACACTAACCCTCAACTTTTGGTTAAATCAGACGAACAGTTTTTGAAATATATTCATGTCAAGGAAAATAAGTTTACACATGAATAAGCAAGAGTACTGATAATAGATCATTTTACCAATCTTTAACTATTATCTAACTTTAGACCAAATCAAACAAGCTGGTTGTGCCAAAGAATGGTTTCCATTTAAATGTCCCGCGTTACGGCGAATGGTGGGGGCAGATTTAAAAGATAAAGATAGCACTTAAGCCCTGAGAGGAACTAGTTGTATCTGCTCATTCCATCAGCACGCACTGGCCTAACACCATCTCCAGCACAAGAGTACTGAGTAAGTACTAAGTACTGAGAGCTCTCCAGGTAAAAAAGATGTGGGCTGGCATATAGATGGTAAGCTGTTTTTTTTTTTTTTTTTTTTGCACAATTATTAACCTACCAATCCCTTGAGATACAGCCCACTGCTTAAAAATTAGAATTTTACCTTAAATGTTGGAATGTTGCCTTATTGAAACACATGGAAGTTATTTTGTCATAATTAGAAAGTTGCCTAAACACAAGCTGTTTTCAAAATATAGGTGTTTTAACATTTGTACATGCTTATCATTATCGGAGTCACAGTTCATCCAATGTTTTTGGAAACATTTTTCCCTCCAAGAACAGTTCTCACAAATTTGGCTAATGTGGCAATGTCTTGTTATTTGCCTAATTTTGTTGTTGTTTCAATTTGTTTAACACATCTTCCACAATTCACAAATATTTTCTTCATGATTTCAAGGCCATGGATGGTTTTATGAATTGTCATGCAGTAGAAATTTTATAAATACTATCAAAGATCATAAAATCTTTTAAAAAAGCATCCTCATCTATCATTACCTATAGCAAGTTAGAGGTGAAAATTTATTTAGTTACCATTATTGAACTATGATCCATGGGCTAAATTAGAGCTGTCATATTTGATGGTAAAAGCTTTATAATGGTTTGTCCATTAGCTGATTTTAAAAATTTTTGAAATGTACATTTAGAGATTAACAGCATAATCAAATGGTAACTTTTTCTTAAACTTGAGGTACTAAGTAATTTTGAAACCCTAATAATGTAGAGTGTTGAGTTAATTCATCCATAATCTGGCTTGGTTGTAATAATGTACAATACGTACAATTTCCGCTCTGGTGCCTTTTAGTGAATTAGGTTTCTTTTAATTTTCCAATTAACACTTTTTTGGGTAAAAAAAAATCAGGTGGGTATCAGTAAAAAAAAAAAATTAAGGGGTTTGTGGATCTCATAATAATTAAAAGACAAACTATTTGTTTTTGTTAGGTTTACGACTCGCTGACTTCTTTTCCAATAAAAAAAAAAATTATTTCAATAAATAATATTTAATAACTTAGCATAGTAGTATTGTTGCTCTTGACAAGATATTTTGATTGATTTATTATTTATCTGTGTAGACAGTAAATATGATTTTCTTAAACTATGAATAATTTCAAATATATGAAACAGTATTAGACACAAAAACAATTAGAGAGTATAAAATATACTAACCCTATTGGAAACAAGACATCCGTGCCATTTCCAGTCATGTAATACAATCCATAATTAAAAACTTTCCATTGAGGATTAGTAAAAAATATATTCTTTTTTGAAAGAGATCGATGAGTAATATCTTTGCTATGTAAATAAGATAAAGCTTTCAAAACATCTTTAGCTAATCCTAATATTTCAATAATATTTTCAAAAGTGAATTCTGATAAAGGAGTTCCATACTGTTCACTAACAATCACAGTTCTTTCTGGAAAAAAAGAAGAAAGAAAATACTATAATAACGTTAATAATAAAAAAAATCACACAAATTATGTACTTATTTATAAAATAATTAAGTATTATTTTATAATTAATGAACTTAGTTCTTCCACAGTAGACTATGATTAAAGCCACAATATGGAATATAACAGCTTCTGTAACACAATACAGACCCAGCAAAATATCCATTTAGCCGGAAGATTTATAGGTAATAGCCCTTTAGTTAGAAAATATTTACCACCCCAAACCATGAAATGAACGCTGGTTACTTCATACTCAGAGATTTCTAGTAGAAAATTTTAATTTGTTGGCCCAGTTAATGTAGCTAAAAAAAAGTGTTGCTGTGTAGCAAAAAGTTGAGTAATTCTGAATAACTCTTGTGCATTTTCTGTTTTTTTAAAAAATAATAATAATTATCAAAAATTAAAATTAAAGCAAAACGATGACAACACTCCAATTAGTTTTCTTCCAGTTACAAATAATGGTTTTTTGAATGTTGAAAAACTTAGGTTGCAGAAGATGGTCTGGGGTGGTGGTCATAAAAAGACTAAAATCAAGAAAAAATATTTTATTTCAAGCATTTTTCGCTATTTTAGTTTTTTTATGACTGCCACCCCAAATCATCGCCTTCCTCAAAATAATACAACAGGCAACCATCAAGTATTCAATTAGGTTGCAGAAGTGTTATTTTTATCTGATTACTGAAATTCAGAAACAGGCTATATTTGAGATTGCTATGCAAAATGTAAATTAAAAAAAAAATCAATTTTATTTTATTTTTTTTTCTAGAAACTAACAATTAATTTTTACATTTTAGGTTATACATACATTTAAAATTATAAATTTTGTTGTTTTTTTTCATGTCACCAGTATACATATATTGTATTTGTTTATTCTTTGTATTGTTGCTTTGGTTTTAAGACAATACACCATATATTTTTTTTCTTTAGAAACACTTTATTTTCATATAAATGAGTGCTGCTCAATTATATTGCTGCTAAGTACACAGCCTACTAGTTAATCGCTATAGACAATCAATATTTATAATAATATTGTTAAGAGGTTCAATTAGAAAAGAAAGACTAACACGTTTAAATAATTTGAAGGTTCTATAATGTTCCATTTAAAAAGTTAAAGAATTATGAATGTTTTTTGTCCCGCTCTGCAATAGAAGAATAAGAATGCACAAGTCAATAAAATACATGTAATTTACAGTACATTTATTATTTTTCTTTAATCTAGATAATTTTATTTATAAATTACCTCTTTTTGCATTATTAAGTAAGTTTCTCTTTTTTTAACTTTTCATTTGTTTATTCAATTTAATCACTTTTATTACTATTGAACTCCTACAACAGTGTGACCACGATTAGTAGGAAGTCAAAGGGCAATTTTATACGGCACTAACAAAAAGTTGAAACTTAGTATTTTATTGAAAATAAAATATTGCATTTTCCCTAACCCTCTGATATAACTTTTAAAACATTTGCACAGATGTATTTACATTAGGAGGTTACAATATCACATTTTAATAAATGTATATATTTTTGAGAAAAAAAAAAGAAGTAATATCAAAGGTTAGGAAAAAAACAATATTGTTAGTTTTAAATTAGTACCACCAGGTATTGAGAAATCTGAAAACGTAAAGGGAGTAATGATTGTCACTCATGAATGGTGATGAACCTTCTGCTGGAGATAATGATATTATGTAACATCAAACATAAAAATTATGTTTATTTTTTTACATGATAATTTTAATGGAAGGAAATGGTCTGGGGGGGGGGCGGTCATAAATAGGCTAAATAGTGGCAAAACTATTTTATTAAAAGCCGAATGATAATTTAATATAATAAATATTTTGTGTAAATGAGTTCACAAAGTTATTTATATTTATTAATAGGAAACAGAGGTGGAAACCTTTATGGAACTTTTTTTAAAAAGTATTATTTTAACAGTTTTTGTGAAATTTTTTTATGAAAAATGTTTTTAAAATATAATTTTTTTGTAATAAAGTTCAAAAAAGACATAACATTAATTAAAAAATTGTAATTGGGCTTGGATTTGAGTTATTATTTATCTTAAATGAATTACTTGATTTTAATGTATGGTTTGTTTGAATAGCTAAGAATAATAACCATTTTTTTTAGATCTTGGAGCGCTACCAATGGGTATTTCATCTTCATGTTGTACATGTCTTATTACCAATTCAAATTTGATTAAATATATTCAAAACAATTTTTTTTTTTAATCGACTTTTTGGCAAAACCAACAAAACTATTACATAAAAATTCTGTAAAACCTTTACTTCAAATGTTACAAGGAAAAAAAATTCATAAATACTGTATTCATTCATAAATAATGTGATTAATGTGATCTTGATCCACCTATAATCCAGATATGTAAGCAGTGAACTAATACAAGAAAGAAATAAGTGAATTGCTATACATGAATTTTTCATCATGGATAAAATAATTCTTAAACATAAAAATTGATAGACAGTCTATCTATTATACAATAAAGTCAATATTTTCTAAAAGTAGTGATACTGACATCAACAAATATCTGAAGCAAAACTCTCTCTCCGAATACCTTGGTACAACCAAGTATTACACAAAACAATATGCAGCTCTCTTTCAAATGGTGAAATAATATTGGTGGACTTTTGAGTTCAAAGAGTTTTATTACAATATAGATCTAACATAATAGAATTAAATTTAAAAGATTCATATACAAGTAAATATGGTCAAAATCTCTTTTTCAGATACCATAATAAAACCATGTGTTACTGAAAAGAGCATGAAATTCCATTTCAAATGACAAAATAATATTGAGCTTTTGAATTTAAGGAATTTGATATATCAGAATATTTAGTGCGAAAACTAGAACTTTAACAAGTAAAAAATGACATTTTAGCTTCACTATAACCTAAACAAGGGAGGAAAATCCCACAAGAACTAATTGATGTAATACATCTGTTTTATCAAAACAATGAATTTTCCTATTTGATGCTAAGAACTAAAGATATTATTGGAATTGAAAAAATGTTCAAATCAAAAAAAGACTGATTATATGTAATAAATATAAATTGTTCAATGCTTTCAAGAAAATTTACCCAGATCTTAAAATAGGATCATTCAAGTTTTGGACATTAAGAGTGAAATAGTGTGTTCTGGCTGTTCACCAGGTCCCCAGTGTGTGTGTAACCTCAGACCACTAAAATGTGCAGCTTCTATCCTTCTAATCAGTGTGACAAAGAATTTGTCCATAATATGGTAAATAAATTGTAAAAGGGAGAACAGAAATTGCATGCTGTGGCATTGTGATCAATGCGCTAAAAAACCTGAGGCATTAAAACCACATTTGGAGAAGGTTTTAGAAGGCTTTGATGATGAAGAAATAAAATTTTCCTCGTGGATGAGTGATTACTGAATGATATAAAAAAACTATGCTTCTTTCTCTCCAAGAATTAATAGATTTTTTTAAACAAAAAATTTAAACTCTAATTCTTCATTCATTTATTACAAAATTTCAAAACTAATATGCAAAGTAGAAAAAGAAAAATTAGGCGTTAATGAAGTATTGGTCTTAATAAAATTTGCTGAAAACTAATATTTTATTTTGCGACATGAAGTTCAGTCATACACTGGAGCCATAATCGGAAAATTATTTTTTGTTTCTGATGACCTTAAAAATGAAGCACCGTTTGTCAACTCCATACCAGAAAAAAGCTACTGCTTGAAAAAGCTACCTTACCATCAGTTAAAAAAATCAAGCAATATTGTAGTCGGAAAGACAGTTTAACAACATTGAATCCATCAAAATTAAGGAAAACAAAAGGCCCAGTTAACACACAGCTTAAAGGTATGTTCTAGAACACTGGAGGATTAACTGCTGACAAATTTGCCAGAATGGAAGACGATTATTACAAAGGAGGATGCTGATATATATGGGATAGTAGAAGCCATCTACTGCAAATATCCAGTTCTACCAATCACCGGGATATCAAACTTATAAACTGCAGAGTTCCAGACAGGTTGTATCGGGAATAATTGTCGCTGCTAAATCTTCCCTCAAGGTAACTTTTTAATTAAAAAGGAAATGGAAGAGAATGATAAATTGGAGGCTGTACAGTTAGATGTATGGAAAAATAAAATCCCTAGACGGTTTTATGTAATGTACAAGCCATGAATAGACCAGACCTATCTTGGCTTGAAGCCAGGTGGGGATCCCAAGACTTTTTATATGGTGATATTAATAACCCACCCATATTAATCCCAATATCCTTCCAGAATTTATAAAAACATCTAAAGGAGTCTGCGAAGGCTGCTGTCCTGCGGTTTATGAACAAAATCTGGGAAAAAGGCTTGCCAAGTGCATGGATAAAGGCTGAAATAATCCCTATTCTTAAGAAAGGTAAGACTCCAAACAAACCAGAACACTGTAGATCAATCGCATAAACTAGCATGGTGATAAAATTGTTTGAACGACTACTATTGTCTAGACTTGAGAGTTTATTAGTAATTAAGCAAGCTATTTCTGACATATAAGCAGGATTTAGAAAACAAAGGAACACGATGGAGCACATGGCATACCTTTCACATGAAATAAAAAATGGTTTCCACAGAAAGCAAAGCACGGTAACGGTTTATTTATGTAGACATTAAAGCAACATTTGATAAAGTCAGGAGAGAAATAGAAATGCTGTTACTAAAGATTAGAAATATGGATGTGGCAGGAAATATGTTCGAATGCATTTATTCTTTCTTGACTCAGAGACATATCTGGGTAAAATATAATGGTGTAGTTTCACCTTATAAGTGGGTATAGAACCACTTCAAACAAGAAGAGAAGTGGCAGCTATCAGTCTTATAGAGAGAATGAAAAGACTTGGTTTGAAGTACTAGGCTGCTCAAGAAACATCTGCCCAGCGCCTCAAGACACAAAAACCACTAACAGTAAAAGTTAGGGAACTATTGGAAGGAAAAGAGACAGATCTAGGCACGAGTCTGCCGTTTAATAAATGCAATGACCAGCAAAAATTAGTTGCAAGGCACGGCTAGATCTAACGCAACTTGTAAATAAACACCTAACAGCTGAATGGGAATTGAAAGCAATTGCTCTGGAAACAATAAATAGCTGCTATTCTGAGGAGAATTAGCTCCACGTATATACTGACGGCACCGCTCAAACAGCTATTACTACGTGGAATGCAGGCGAAGGAATATACTGCCAAGATTTTGATATCCATTCCTGCTGGTAGCCGGAGGACAAATTTTGATGAAGAAGTCAAAGCTGATGAGCTTGCATGGATCCCCTTGGAAATGCCACAAATTAATCTTCCGCTGCCCTACAAATTTGCTAAAAGGATTTTAAAATCCTTTTACAAGGAAGAGAACAAGAATTGGCAAAAGCAACAGGCACCAGGAAAAAAAAAAAGGAAATCTTTAATAAAGGGGCCAAGGAAAGAATCGGTAGAATATCCCTGACAAGTTGTCTTACACAAGTGGGTCAGAAATGGTTTGGGTGGGATCAGTTTAGAGGTGAATAATGACCTTCATGAATTCTTGTGACAGAGACTTACTGGGCAAGGATACATATCTGACATCCTAGATTATATAGTGCCAATCGCATGTTATACTTATGACAATTTTATTTTTATGCAGGACAAGGCTCAACTACATTTCACAAATGGGGTCAGGAACTACATTAATGAGGTTGGTAAATGCATCCTACAGAAGCCAGCATGCAGTCCCAACTTTAATCCCATTGAACACCTATGGAACGAGCTAGGTAGATGTATTAGAAGGAGACCAAACCTTTCATTGGGCTTTGAACAGCTCAGAGCCATAATAATGGAAGAGTGGGACTATATCGAACAGCAATGAGTTTCCAATTTAATAAGCAGCATGCCAAGAATAAGAGGTTGTACAAGCAAGGAGAGGAATCACATGATATTAAAATTAACTATCTACACTACTAAAACATTTGAAGAAGAAAATTTTATTGTTTTCCATTTTTGTAAATAAAAATCTCTTTTTTTTCAATCCTTTTCCAGAAATTCTTCCTTGAATATGTACATTACTTGGCACACACAAACAAATCTTAGGATGAAAAAAAAATATAAGATAACACATGATTTTTTTTCTGATTATTATAAATAACTTTTAAAAAATAAGGTTACTGCATTAGGTTTAATTTGTAATCAAACTTTTCAAACTTATTAGCTCGTCAATATTATTTAATCATTTTATAGAGAATTACAAGCTATTATCCATACTATATGGTTATACCAAATTATTTTAACTAGATATTTTGTTATGTCAGTTTCACAACTTCTAAAAAATATTAATTTTTATGTTAATGAATTATTTTATCCGTGATGAAAAATTATAATGCTAATACTTACTATATACATATATACTTATAGTATCATCTGATTCTAGTTAAAATGTAGGACAAATAAATAAAGCTTTCAAAGCTTCAGTTCAATAAATATTGATTTCACATAGAAAATCCCAAACAAAAACAGGCTGGTTTTGATATCAAACTGCATTCCAGACTGCAAATACCTTCAAAGTTCAAATGATCATAATTCTGACAGTAATAAATAAAATTAGGTAAAATTTGGCAAGTTTTTATTTATTTAATATTTACTAATTATAACAACATTTTCATTAAAATCTATGAGGTGTGGATGACATTAAATTTTAGTTGGATGAATCGAAATGGAATGAGTTAATAGACTTGTGTGACATAAAACTACAAAAGAAAAATCATGAGAACTTCTCCAAAGACTGAATTTCTGTCACTGCATAAAAATATTAGGAAGAATATAATAAATTCCGCAGGAGAACAGACAAAATAACTTATATGACAACCAGGTCAGAAGCTTAAAAACTTTACAAAAAACATCTTCCAAACATAAGAATGATCGAAATAGCAAAAAATGGAATTTTTTAGCATATTTTTTGTTGAGAAACATACCATGTTTTCCTCGAAGAACATCTATGTAAGTAAATAAATTAGGATGTTCCAGCGTTTTCAAGAACTGCGCCCTCCCCAAAATTTTAATAGAGTTTGGAGTTAAGGGTAAACCATTACTACCACAAAGATCATGAGATCTTTGTTTAGCAACAAATGTCAAACATCCATAGTAGCGATTCAGTTGTTTATCTTCCATTCCCTAATATAACAACAGCCAAAAAATATATACATAACCGAAATGTCATCAGCTGATGATAAATTTATAAAATTAACTACGATAAGAACTAAAACACGCATAAACACAGATAATGTTATGAAGCTGGACCAAAACAAAACCTTTTCTTAAACCTTAAGGTTACCTCCCAAACATATCGACTATTGATGTTAATTTTATTTCCTATTTTATTTTTTCCTCTGGGAATTACAAAAAGTGACTTACTTATAGGGCATTGTTAAAGAAATCGTATGCTTTTATTTCGTAAAAAAATATTTTACGTAAAAACGCTGAAAATGAGATTACAATTTATCAATTCAAAACATTTTAAAATTTGAGTAAATAATATTTATTACATCGGTCAATAATCTGTAGATTGGTTCACCTCTGATTCATTAACTGTTCTTACCATTACCACATTAAATTTAATTTTGTTTTCCATTCTGTTATTATATCGTTTACATTTCAAAACATTTTTTTTTTTTAGCTTTAATTTTTTATTCACATCTGTCATAATGGTAATGACAACCAGTGAATGTGAGGTCGATTGCAAAATATAATGTCATGAAAGGCATGAGGAAGATCAGTGCCCAGCGGCACCTCACTCGGCATGATATCTACATTAGGCGAGGAAATCTCTCATCCAGCTTCTCTTCAGTCTCCTACAGACGTTACCTGGCATATTCGTAGTGGCCATGTCAAAATTTGTTATTAATTTTAAGATTCAAGTTCAGCATACTAAGAAATTTTCTTTCACCGCTTTTCACCATTATTTTTTTTTTTTTTTGTTTCTTAAAATTTATTAAAACTATTTTGTATCAATAGCGACATAGTACAATAGTATGAAAACGTTTCAGTTGTTTTACGAAAAGCAGGGTCTCCTTAAGTACTGACTAGAGAGATAGATAAGTAAAACTTGAAAGATGAAAAAAAAGTAAGTTGTAATGGAAAGTAAGTTGTCTGCTCTAGTGCTGTAGATATGTAGTCCGTTACTCTATGTAGTTGGTGTATAATTGAGTGATGTGCCCTAAATCCAAATTGATGGTCAGGTATTATTTGGGTGTTTGTTAGTATATCAACAAGTCTTTTGTTCAGTAAGCTTTCAAAAATTTTGGAACATATAGGTAGTAAGCTGATTGGCCGGTATGAGGAAGGTGAGTTTTTGTCCTTGTTAGGCTTGCCAATCATTATTATATGTGAGTAATTCCACTCTAGTGGAAATTTAGTTGTCCTCAGTATTGCATTATAAATAGTTGTCAAAAGCACTAGAGCTTTTCTAGGCATTTGTTGGAGCACTTCAGCGTTAATCAAGTCATGTCCAGGAGCTTTTCTTTTAGGCAACTTTTTGATTTGTTAAGCAATCTGGGAAGGTGTGAATGAAATAGGAGGAGAAGTTAGTTGTCAGTCCTCTTCAAGCACGCGTATATATATATATATATATATATATATATATATATATATATATATATATATATATATATATATAGTTATATATATATATATATACACGTTTATATATATATATATATATATATACACGTTTATATATATATATATATATATAAACGATTTTTTCTTTTCTTATTTTTTAAATTTTTATTTCTCTATTTTGTATTCAACATGCAATGCGATACTATCACATGCTAATGTCGAGCAAGGGCAAAATAAAATGTCTAGAAGACAACAGCGCTGTTCTTGCCGAGAGGAGTTGTAATCTCATGTTTTGTGGGTTGTAAAAGTATTTCAAAAATAATAAAGCCTAAAAAATGATCATGTAACTTCCAGTATTTTTTTTATTCAATACTGGGTATACGTAAAACGGTAGCTAATATAATGACTCTGACAGAAAATTCGAGTTTCTCACACTATTAGTCAAGAGAAACAGTTTTCATTGAAGATACGCGTAAATATATTTTTTTTTTTGGGCAGTTAGAGAGGTTCTACTCGGGCTTCTGCAATCGGTAAATTTTTTTCAAAAATTTCTTCCTCTTTACTTAAGAGATTCTCTGTTTGATTATTAAATGTACAATTAATTCCCTCTAGCTCTTCTATAGTAGTTCTTTCCTCTTCTTTTTCTATTTCATTCTTAAAAGAAGTCACTGGTTCTTTAATTTATCTATCTTTAGGTACCGTATCGGATACTAGGTCTTTCAAGCTCTTCACTCTTATTTTTCTTTTCTTCTTCATCAGGTGGAGTTTTCTGGAAGACTTCATCCAGCATTACTTCTACCACTTTTTCTGAATTCCTAGTCTATTCGTTTATTTTGGCTTCAAGTTTTCTGATCCCCATTTTTATTTCAAGCCAATATTCTCGCCTTTCTTCAATGTATTCTTGTCTTTCTTTTCTTATTTTTTCTACCTCTCTCTCGATATGCCTTCTTCCTGTGATTAAAAATGTCGTAGAGAGCCTCATACTAACCAGCCTGCGACCAGTTTTAATAAGAGCAAGTCATCCACGGCAATTCGGGCCCACTAAGGTTAAGGGAGCCGCAGATGCTCTTCTGCAAGTGCGAAGAGATGTTTAAAAAGAGAGAAGAAAAAAAGAGAGCGGTATGTCATGATGTTACTGTTAGACATATCATCCGCTTTCGACATCGGCTGGTGACCACGCGTCCTACAGTATTTATGGAGATATGATACTCCCAGCAACCTATATGCTCTTCTGAGAAGCTACGAGATTGAGAGAACGTCCAGAGAAGATGCCCACATCATCTGTTCTTCGTCTTGCTCTGTGAAATTTAGTTTTCGGTGAGCTTTTGGGGGTATTAGAAGAGCAGCGGTTCCCAGTAACGGCGTATGTTGACAACTTGGCCTCTATGGTGGCATCCGATAGCAAAGCAGGGGTCATACTGGAGGCAGAAAGATGGTCCAACTAGATAACTGGTGTGCGAGTAGGAGAATGAGGATGGTTGCTGCCAAAAACTGAGAAGGAACATCCAATCGCCTTGGAGATGCAAGTCCAAGTGAGGTGGTAACCTACCTCGGCGTAAGAATTGGAAGAAAATTTAACGCCTAGGACTACTTGGCAAACTGAGTGACAATCACCCTAAATAGTCTCAGTCGTCTTGGAGCTTTCTGGGGCCTTAGATACCCAGCGTCCAAGGCTATCTACAAGGGAGTGGTGCTGGGTATATTAAGGTAAGCATCCTCCTGATACCTAAACCTTCCCAACCGATAGAAGAGCAAGTTAGCATCTATCCAGAGGATGGTTCTTCAGCTGGTCACCAGAATCACGAGGCAGTGCAGATCTTTGCAGAGGAGATACCTCTCGATCTCCTCCTGCTAGAAGACTTGATCAAATATGCCTATAAGGGAGAAGGCTTGGCAGAGATTCCGGAGGACCTTCAAGTGAGGATTGAGGAACGGCCCAATGGATGGAAATCAACGTTGAGAGAACCTACCGTCGGAACAGGCGGTGGATCACTACCACTATGGGGGCTAACCTAAGAAGTATTTTCCCACCGTACAGTCTCGACTAGCAGCCAGATGGATCAAACCACATTATTGGGCCTCTCAATTCCTCTCTGTACATGGGGGTTTCGTGCCAAGTTAGTCAGTCTTAGACAAGACATTGATCCCCTATGCTCCAGTTGTGGTATCCCTGAAACTGCCGAGCATGTGATCACCTACTGCACTGCGCTTGAAGCACTGAGGGCCTAGCTAATGAGGATCACAAATATCTAGTATCTACAGTATCAACTAAGGAGATTTGCCTTTACTCGTCGCTACAGATAACTACCCGAACTACAAGGCATTCATGTATGGATGGAAGGAACGAATAGGTGCAGGCCATTTCAATATAGCAGTAAAACGAAGATTTCCACAGTCTCAGTCTGGGGTGACTCCAGGATAGAAGTATAACAAGAAAAGAGGAATATAAATAGAAAAGAGTTAATTTGTTGTATACAATAAAACGGAATCACGTATTGCCGAAAAGACAAGGAAGGGTGTGGGGGAAAAAAGAAAAGAAAAGCATTATAAGGGAACAGAATTGTAGCATTCTACTAGAATTGAGAACTCCCTATAAGGTAGTTTGTTTGGTAAAGATGACCACGAAGAAGGTGAAGTGTGCTGTCTAGGGATAGGTGGAATTTTTAAGGATTTTGAAACGTAAAACGACCTTAGGCGAGGTGACAGCCTTGCCTGTTTATTGTGTAATATGGCACTGAAATGTGATGTTAGATGCTCAGGTGTAAGCTCAGATTCAAGGCCCTTATTTAACAAGGTGGCTCAAATCCTTGACTTCCCGAATAACTCATACATAACGGGAAGAAGCTTGGCATCTATAAAGGAGTGCTGTGTTCCTGCACATCGCGTTTCTACGGTGTGTGGGGGTGCCAGGAACCGCATTTATTTCTATTGAATGTATTTAATATTTCTATTTCTATCTGCTCCAGAAGGGAACCGATCTACTTAAAAATATATAAATTGTGTGTTTAAGGATTAGATACCACAGACCCTCTACTGTAGTATCCTATATTGAATAGTATAATTTGATTGGATCTTGGATATTTTTTCAAAAAATGTCATATTTAAAAATTTAAGGCTGTCACCTCGCCTGTTTATTGTGTAATATGGCACTGAAATGTGATGTTAGATGCTCAGGTGTAAGCTCAGATTCAAGGCCCTTATTTAACAAGGTGGCTCAAATCCTTGACTTCCCGAATAACTCAGACGTAACGGGAAGAAGCTTGGCATCTATGAAGGAGTGCTGTGTTCCTGCACATCGCGTTACTACGGTGTGTGGGGGTGCCAGGAACCGCATTTATTTCTATTGAATGTATTTAATATTTCTATTTCTATCTGCTCCAGAAGGGAACTGATCTACTTAAAAATATATAAATTGTGTGTTTAAGGATTAGATACCACAGACCCTCTACTGTAGTATCCTATATTGAATAGTATAATAGTACAGCTGCAATAAATGTCAGGTTATCTTTCACGGTAAATGCTGCAAACTGGGTGATAAAGAGATCAAGACATTAAAATCTCAAAAAAAGGTATGGCTTTGTAAAAAATGTGACCAAGGCAAAAAGACATACCGAATTAGAGAAAAATCAGCCAGTCCACCAAGAAGTGAAATCAAGGAGCCGTCCGCAGCTGATATTCTCGGAGCGGTTAATCGACTTAGCGCCCAAGTCAATGAAGACATTAAAAATCTTAAGTCGTCATTAGAAAAATACGGGGAGCTCAGCTTCGAGTTAAATGAAAGGTTTTCAAAAATAGAAAATCATCTAGAGAGCCAAGCTAAACATCTGGAGTAATTGACTACGGAAAATAAAACGCTGAAATCCAGAGTGGGGGAACTCGAGGTACGATTAAACAGAGCCGAGCAGGGCCTACTCTGTAGATCGGTTGAGATCCGAGGCATTTCGGTACGTGCAGGAGAGACTCCTTCGGCCCTAGTTGCCAGTGTGGGAGCTGGTCTCGGTGTTAAGATTAACATCGAGGACATCGATTTTGTGGAGCGCCATAGACCTAAAAAAGACGATCCTAGACCACCACCAGTTATAGCTCGCTTTGTGAGGCAGGCAGTAAGAGACGAGCTGGTCCAAAGAAGAAAGGTCAAAAGGGACTTTTCAACTCGAGACATCGGCTGGCAGGAAAACGACTCCCACCGGATATACCTGGGTGAAGAAATGACCCCTGCTAATAGAAGATTGTATTGGCTCGCACGTCAGAAGAGAGCGGCTGGTAAACTAAAATACGTGTGGTTTTCGGCGGGTAGATTGCGCTGCAGAAAAGGAGATGGCCATCCCGTGATATACATCGACCAACCAAATGATCTAGATGTTTTCTGCTGACCTTCTGATTTACGTCAACCTACAGAATGCATCCGTAAACTCCCAATCTTCTATTGTATAATACAGCACCGTGCTGGGTTGCCCATCTACTACTACTATTATTATTGTTTCTCTATTTTAACCAATGTAATTTTTTGTTTTTTCCTCTTTCATATTTTTGAACCTAACTCTATTTTGTTTGTATTTTTTTTTCTTCTCTTACAGCCATTATTTACTTCTTTCCAAATTTATTTTCACAGTTTTTTCTTACCTACAGCGTCATCCATCATATGTATACTTTTCTCCTTTCCGTTATGTCTAGCGTCTTAATTACTTGCCATGTTAATTCTCAATCCCTTCCTGCTCACTATGACGAATTTCTCCAATATTTCACCCTTAACTTCTACCACATTATTGCAGTCTCTGAAACATGGCTTAAGTCCTATATCCCTTCCTCTTCCGTTTCCTTACCTGATTATACCTTCATCCGCCATGACCGGGTTTCCCGGACTGGCGGAGGTGTTGGTCTCTATGTTCACAATAGCATGAAATCCCGTATTCTAGATATTTCATCCCCTTCCAATCATCCTCACATTGAATTCCTCTTCGCTGAAATTTCTTGTAAAGCACATCCTCTCCTTTATGTGGTCGTGTATCGCCCTCCTTTGATTCTTTTTGACTCATCCTTCGAATCAACCTTGTACAATTATGTCCCTTTCTATAATAACATTATAATTTCCGGTGATCTTAATACCAACCTCCTCACAGAATCCAACAACAAACGCTATTTGGAAAATCTCTTCTTCTCCCTCAACCTTTTTATTGTTCCTTTCGCTCCTACACACCATACTTGTTGGTCTGACACCTGGCTGGACTTGCATATCATCGATTCAGAGCAGAAACTCTTGTCCTGTTCTCAATTGCCCGTTCCTTTCCTTTCTTCTCATGATCTCATCCAATTATCGTACGATATCCAAACTCCCACGTTTCTTCCTAAAACCATAACTTTCCGCAATCTTGACAACCTCACCCGTGACAAAATCCTACCGGACCTTGAAACCCTAAACTGGAACGATATTTATTCCTGTACCTCTATTGATCATATGGTAGACATCCTCACTTCTAATCTTATCCATATTCTTGACATACATGCTCCTATCAAAACCTCAACTTTCCATCGCCAACCTGCTCCTTGGATGTGTCTAGAAATCCGCGACATGCAAAAGAGACGTGAGGCAGCCCGTAGACGCTTCAGACGAACTCGACTAGCAGATGACTATCAAGTCTATAGGGTACTCCGTAACTTGACACAAACAACGATCAGGAAAGCGAAATCAAACTTCTTTCACGAAACTTTCTTTTCTACTCCTGATTCTAAATCAATATGGCTAACCCTTCGTAAACTCTCTCTTTGTAAATCCTCTTCCTCACCGTTCTACCCGTTATCACCCGATGAACTAAATTCCTACTTTATATCTTCCACCACCAGCAACAGTTCATCCAACTCTCACCAGTTTTCCTTATCACCCTCATTTAACAGTGATAATTTCTATTTCTCCAACATTTCACCGACCCACCTTATTTCCTCTATAATGAAATCACACACAAACTCCATCGGACTTGATGGGATACCAGTCAAACTGTTAAAATTATGCCTTCCCGAAGTCGTTCCAGTTCTCCTTTTCATCTATAATTTTTCCCTCCAGAACTCAGTTTTTCCAACTGCTTGGAAAAAAGCATTAGTCAGACCTATCAACAAAATTCCCAATCCTACCTATCCTAAAGACTACCGCCCAATCTCCATTCTTTCTAACCTTTCTAAACCTCTGGAAAGAATAGCTCAATCCAGAATCTCTAAATTCCTTGAAAACTCAAAACTACTCGATCTTCTCCAATCTGGTTTCCGACCTGGCTTCTCCACACAATCCGCCCTACTAAAAATTACCAATGACTTACATACCGCAATGGACGAAAAAATGTTAACTATGTTAATACTTCTCGACTTTTCCAAAGCTTTTGACTCCTTAGACCACTCTATACTCTATACTAAATTAAAATTTCTATCCTTCTCCAACAGCTCTATCCTCTGGTTGCAGTCTTTCCTATCCGACAGAACTCAAGCAGTCAGCATTCCAAACCAACTCCTATCTTCCTTTCTTACACTGTCCTCTGGAGTGGCCCAGGGTTCGAGCATTTCCCCTCTCCTTTTCAATTCCTACATAAATGATCTTTCCAAATCCATCTACCACTGTTCACATCATTTATACGCTGATGACATCCAAATATATTTTTCCTTTCATCCTTCTGAGCTACTAGTCGCGTTCGCCAATATTCAGGCAGACCTAGATAGGATCAATGCCTGGGCAAGTCTGAATAATTTAAATCTAAATGTGATGAAAACTCAGGCCATTATTATAGGTTCCAGTCCTATTCATAAATCCATCTCCTTCCTTCCTCCTTTAGTCATCAACGATCATCCTGTCACATTCAGTTCATCCGTTTAAAACCTAGGAATCACCATAGACGAAAACCTCTCCTGGAAACCCCATATCACCCTCATCTCCCGTAAGTCAATAGGTACCCTTAAGCTATTTCAGCGCTCCCGCCACCTACTCCTACAACCCATCCGCAAGCTCCTTGTATCCTCTCTCATTTTCCCCCATTTCGACTATGGCTGTGTGATGTGCGGAGGCATCCCGATGGTACTCGAGGATAGATTAAAGCGACTCATGAATACGTGCTTAAGATTTGTCTTCGGTACATCAAGGCGATCTCATGTGTCCCACCTTTACGACGAGTTAAAGTGGCTCTTCCCTTCTTTCCGCAGACAATATTTCCTCGGATCTTTCCTATTCCAAACAATCAACACCAGACATCCTTCTTACATCTGCAGTCTCCTACAGTTTAAACCCGTGGTCCACTCCCAGAAAACAAGATCCCGTGTTTCCGACCTTTATATCCCTTCCCATAGAACTAAGACATTTAAATATTCCTTTATTTCCCGATCCACAGCCTTCTGGAATTCCTTGCCATCTGAAATCCGCCATGCCTCTTCCTTGTCCTCATTTAAATATCATCTCTACCAATTCCTTCTCACATCCCAAAATGACGTTATACAATAAAATAAATATTGTGAAACAGATTTTGACTGAGGTGAATGGTTGATAAAATTTGTTGAGTCTTAATTTTAAAAATCAACCCATGCTTATTTTATTTTATTTTTATTTTCATTTAAATAATGTTTTTTTTTTATTTCGTTTTTTTTCAAAATTTTATTTTATTTTTACTTGTTTTAATTTAATTTCACTGAAGATACTGTATATATTCTTTAATATTGATTAATGTAATTTTTGGCCAGATGTAGTTTTTATTTTTTTGTTCATATCTGTTATTCATAAGGGATCTTGTCCCAGAATAAAGTTCACTTTCTATCTATCTATCTATAATTTGATTGGATCTTGGATATTTTTTTCAAAAAATGTCATATTTAAATATTTACTATTTGTATCTAAATCTAAATGGTGGCATGCAAGGGATATTGTTAAATGTCAAGATTGAATAATAATTAATCTATTTATAAATTTAAACAAAACAAAAACACATGTATAGTCATTATTGGAGAATCATATTAGGAGAATGCTAAAAAGAATATGACTGATTGAAGTTATTAATAAGTTATTGATTCTATTATTGTTATTGAGTGCCAACAAAAGTTTACATAGGTATATCTAAATGGATGTTTTGACTTATTTGTGATTACTGCCAGCTGTTGGTGTGCTTCACTGATGACTTTTTTCTCTGGACCAACATCTCCGAGTAAGCCTGTAATTCCTCTTCACTCGGGCCCTTCTTGCCAGCGCCTTGCCTAAACTCGGCAGGCCCTCTTCTCCAATCTGCTCTGGCCCCAGATTACCCGTCTCTCCCCGAATGACCCCTCGTCGGACCCTCAGACCTTTGCTATTCCCTTTATTTTCCAAGTTTCTTCCCATTGGCTGAAGTTTTCGTAGTATAGGAGATGACCACGCTTAAAGATGTGCGGCCGATTCATTTTTCTCAAAATTGTTTTGTTGTGGGCTTTTTTTTTATTTCCTTTTTCTGTGTCGGCAACTTGTTTATCTTATGTAACCATGCCTTATGATTGTGCCGGAGTCTGTCCTTTAGTGTTTATTGCCCCTGGGTCGCTAAGGTCGTCTAGGTAGGCACGGTCCTTCAGGTCACTGGACATGCGTTAGCAATTATTATACTCTTTTTCTATTTGTTTATATGAAATATTTGAATATATTTTAAATCTAGCCATTAAGATATATAGCAGGAGGCATTTATCGCTCTACAGGAAGCTGTACAAAGAGGGAATCTAACAATACATTAGTCAAAAACTAAATATATGAGAGCAGGTCCACAAGCATTAGATCAGCAGGACGCCCACGTAAACAATGGTGACTTCACAATTGAACGAATTTAGTTATTTAGGCTTTCGATTGAACTCCGAGAATAATATGCAGGAAGAAATTAGTAATGGCTGCAAACAGATACTATTTCGGGCTCCTAAAACATTTTGTAAGTATACGTCTCTCACGGAACACTAAAGTGCAACTATACTGACTGATGCTTCCGAATGTTGGACGATTTCTCGAGCTCAAGAACTAATGCTCCTAAGATTCGAGAGGTGAATCCTTAGAAGCATCTTTGGGGCTGTGTTCAGCGATAATGTTTGGCTACAAAGAACTAATGCTGGGATAGAAATAATGTATAATGATACAAATGGCTTCAGATTCTTAAAGATTAGAAGGCTTCCTTGGACAGGCCATGTTGCTCGAATGAAGAATGATGAGGTTTCAAAGTGACTTTTAGAAGAAAGGCTGCACGGCAAGGGGAGAATTGGCAGGCCGAAACTACGGTAGGCCGATGGAATGGCAGAGGATGCACGGTCTAGCTTGACAGTAAGGAACTTGAAGCCAGCGAACCAAGAGGACTGGCAGTTGATGTTGCGGGAAACATTGACTTACCACTAAATTGTAGTGGCGTAAGAATACTTTACTAAATAAATTCAGTTGAGTTCTTGAGGAGTGATTACACTATACGAAGATAGCTGGCAGACCGAAATTGAGATCGACAAATAGTGTGGCAGGTGACGCTAGAGACCTGTTGGGAGTCAGAAACTGAAAGTGGCCGCACAGAAAATTACCTCCCCTAAAAGAAAAATTAAATCCTGAATCCTTTACTGCATCAGCACTAGGATACAGGAGGAACGAGAATTTGATACGCAGGATTGGTGGTTTTGCTGATCGAAAAAAAAAATTTACAATTTTTATTAATAGATATTTTTTTTGATTATTTAAGGACACCTCTGTTGCAATTTTGGCTGAAAGTCAGAAACCCCAGCTCATATATTGGACAAATAATAACATACCCCTTGTCACATATGATAATATAAAGCACCGAATCGCTTAATTCCTGAATACGAAAAAGTATGGATGCTTCCTCGCAGTATATGATACGGAGTCTCAGCGAGATTCGTAGATATCTTAGAGTTTAATGTGAAAGGAAAAAAGGCGCTGATAGTTGATCTTATTATTAGATTTAGACAAACGATGGGAATCAAGATCTCAAAATACAAAAAGAAAAAAAGAAATCTATAAAAAATGCTCACCGTACCTACAAGAGAAATTTGGCGAGAAAGAATTTTCGTTTCGACGGCTTTGGTTCCGAAGAAGTGGAGCGATTCCATCTTCAAGTTATGATTTTTTGGAAAAAATGGGTGTGGAAAGGAGCTATCTGCAGAGTATGACGGAATCTATAATTTTTTACTCATTTGGAATCCTGCACTATCTCCTGTATTCATTCTGGATACTTAGCTGTTAACTCAACCGTCAGAAGTGAGAAGGAAGAAAATGAGTTGAAAGTTATAACAATGAATGAGTAAATTATAACATCTGGAACTTTGGATCATGGTCCCGTAATACTTTATCCTTTTTGTTCTCTTATTAAATGTTATCCATTAAAACTGATCTGTATTATATATATATTGTATATTATAGTGGGTGATTTAGCAGCTCAATATAGTTGAGCAACTGTACAACTGTACAATTTTATTGTGCTCCACTCTATATTTCTGGTTATTTTGCCCGGTTATTTAGTTTATCAAAATAACCAGTTTTCGGTTAATCTGTCCGGTTATTCCCATCCCCTACTCTTCACGATGAATAAAAACCCACACTCACACCTCTATGCTTTCTAAGTTGTCTGAAAGTTCAACAGTTCCAATGTGTTGACAATTTGATTGCAAAGATTTTAATAAATATTGTCATGATATCGTTCCACTAATTTGTATATCCTTCCTTGTCATTCTTTTAGCGTTTATCTTATCCTCCAAGTGCTCAAAGGTGTTAAGTTCCTGATAACAGTTCTAAGTTTTTGAGTTTTGTTGATTATAATCATCTTGTTTTTGTAATATTTTAGCTTTTAAAAGTAGTTATTTACCTCTAGTTATTAAGAATAGTTTGCTAAAATGAATTTGATATCGTTATTGGTTATTTTTTTAACATTATTTGAATTAAGTTGTTTTTCTGGTGCATTACCATTTGTTATAACAACGTGGATGTTTACAAATGCGACCCAAGCAGGTAATCAAATTATATTTCTTAATATATTTATTTTTCGCAACATTGCCATCAAATGTAATCCAAGGATTTACACTTAACTACACATTTCTAATTTTTATTTCAGTCTAACTAGTCGGAAACTGAGAATCGTTAAAAATAATATCATTTAAAAAATAAAAAATAATGATTACTATAACTGTTGTTAGTCATTCATATTCTTCCTAATTTTATGAAATATTGTTTTGTTTTATTCATTCTGGGGATTAATGGGTTGGAAGTTATTTCAGGTTATTTTAAATTTAAAAAAAAAGATAAATATATAATGAATTTACTTCTCAATTTATAACAATTTTTCTTAAGAGTCGAGTACTATTTTGTGACATGATATATTTAGAATTTGCTTATAGATTAAATAAAATATCATGTGTAAAAAGCAGTAGGTGTTTGATTGTTTAGTACTCAAATCATTGAAACAAATATGCATAAGTTTAATAGCTGATGTTAGTCAAGTGATTAAAATGAAAATAATCTAATTGAATCAGAAGCAATAAATAATGTAGAAAAAAAATCTAAATTTTATTGATAAATTAAAGTTAAGAGTCTATAAATACTAGTGATGAGACTGGAAGAGTGGCACGGGGATCTCCTGGAGTCCTCCCTTGCCTTCCACATGTGGAGGAAAAAGCATGGCTCGGAGATTCCTACACCAATGTATATATTTTATATAGGTATGATTGTGTGAAGAAGTTTTTATTTGTTTATTTTTTCTTATTTATTTACTTTTTTCTATCATTATTATTTGTTTACTTGTTTAGCTATATTATTTATATATATTGTATGAATGAGAACTTTTAGCCTTAATACTTAACTTAAAGCCCTCCAAAAGTGGCTGATTGTATTATTATTCAATAAATAAAGTTTAATAGAAAATATTGGAATAAGTTTCAGCTGTAACTAAAAATGTTTCCTTCCTAGTTTATGTTATTTTGTATTGTTTAAAATTTAACGTTTTAAGTAAAACAAGGCAAAATTGTTTTACATTTATATGGCGTTTATAGGTAACTCATGATTCTCACTTTTATTGATCTCTGTATGATATAATTTTATTTATATAGGTTAATGATTTTTATCATACATCACTTAATATGAAATGGTTTGTGTTATTTAGAAATTATTTGAAAGCAGTACTTTCTGTTAAAGCATTGTTTTAGATAACAGTTGTGGTGCTAGGATACCAGAGAACACTCTTGGTAATAATCCAAATATTAATGATGATTTTAACCTAAGATTGCTGTGGATGAATTAAACCAAACATATTTTTTTGTAATTTACTCCTGCATGGTGAATAGGCCAAGATCATATCGATTACACTGTGGCAGAGGGTTTCTGAATTTACAATCCCTACACTCACACAATAGTGGATCTAAGATTTAATTTTGAGGGCTGACTTATGGTTTGTGACTTAAAGAATGAGGCTGGAGTTGATAGAAATCAAGGGTTCTAAAAATTTTCCCGGTCCTCCTTCACACATTAAATTTAGTACTGAAACCCAACTTCGTCCTATATAATGTATGTAACAAACAAATTATGTAAATAATAGTAAATAGTAGGGCTAAAGCTTTGGCTGACATTCCCTCTCTTTGGGCGAGGGGGGGGGGATGAAATATCAACTACTGCATGAGCGTCCATATTTGTTTGATATAGTGGACAGATAGGCATCCTAAAAGAAATTTAGAAATAGATGAAGTACTATATGAAGAGTAACACTGAAATGGTATAGTAGGTGTTCACATCAGTAAGTGAGAGATAAACAGTGATTACCGATGAATTTGTTTTATCTATGATTAAAACTAATGCTGTATTTGGTGATTTAAAATAATTTAAATTACTTACGTTTCAATGAATATGTATATATTTATAAATAATGTTATATTTTAGAAGTAATTTAAAATATGTTTTGTGAGCAACTCCATGGTAATCACACTGTGATGTGAAAGTTGGTACCAAGAGTAGTAGTGATTGCTGATATTTGGGTCTGATCATTGTACATTTATAAAAAAAAATTATTATAAAATATATATATATATATATATATATATATATATATATATATATATATATATATATATATATATATATATATATATATATATAGGAGAGTATTCAAGCTACCATAACCTAGCAACTAAAGGATTTCAAAATCAGAATCCAAATCCAAAATCAAAGTCCAACCACTGTTATGAGGAATGAAAGAATCATCTTCAGGACAGGCGGATCTGATCTATTGGGGGGGGGGGAAGGCTTTCCGGCTGAAGCATTCCTCCCCCCCCCCAAAAAAAATGTTAAAACATAACCATGTCTTATGAAATAAATATTAAAAACCTATCTGTAGAAGTATAATTGCTCTTGTAATTACATTTAATAGAACTTAAAGAATCAATCTATATAAACCTCATTTGAACACACATCGGCCAATCAGTCGAAAGCCGTTGCTTTCTATACCACAATTCAAATTTAAAGAGGCGAAATTTGACGATTCATTTAATGGAAGAACTGACATTGTGATATGTTGTAAAGAATATATTCCTAAAAGAGAATTCACCTTGACTGACGATGTAATCGGTTTTGTTTTGAAAACTGGCGTCAAGTCATCAAATTAGGCCAGTTGGATGGTAGTTGGATGAGGAAAAAATTCAAATAGTCAGTTTCTCTTCGGTTCTTGAGTGTTTTGGTATGCTGAATCTCAATTTGATGTTTCTGAACGAAATTTTCCATTGCGTTCCGAGATATATGCAAACAAATATCGAAAATTCCGAACTTTTTTTAGTTTTTGGACGTGTCTCCGAAACTTGTATTTTATATAAATTATTATTGTATATAAATTTAAAGAAGATAAAATTTACTATAAATTTTACACATAGATTGTTGTGTAGGGACAACAGGTGAGGAGTTAGAGAATTTTGACTGTTTTGCTAATTTCATTTGTTTAAGTCATATTAATTTTCGACGGTTTTTACTGACAAAACTCATAATCTATGCAACTCTCGAAGAAATTCATGATAATCGCTCGGGCTTTGATTCTTCTTTTTTTTATAATCGTTATGGATGTAAAAGTCTCTCATGCCTACACGGTATATTAAAGATATGTAATTTGTTTATAGATTCTAGTTATGTTATAAAATAGTTAAATACACCTTTGATTCCATACGGTTTTACAGCAACTTCATCTTTTAACATATTAACGTGTCTACATGGGGTACTTAGAAAATTTAATTCTCTTTTAAATTTATTCCACGTGAGGTATTCATGTATATCGAGAGGCATCTATGGGATTTTCGTATTTTCCATAGTAGCAGACTACCTGTATCAATTGCAGATTACAAAATGATACCTTTAGTACAAAAAGTATAAAAATTGAAAAATTATACATACGACTTTTAGCACTAACACTTGCGATGTATACTTAATAGATATGTTTTCACTCGTAAAATGGATGGATCCAAAAATCCATTGGAAAAATTTCAAGTTTTGTTCGTTCGGAATTAATGAGACCAATATTTGTCTTTAGTCAGAACAAAACCAATTTAAGCTGGAATATAAAAATATGAATGAAGTTCACACAACTTCGATGCTTAAGGAGGAAATCGCGACCACGACGAGCTGGTTGAACTTCAATAGAAATAAATACAATTACAAATAGGACTTAAACTTACACGAAATCTAAGAAACAGCATTAATTGTCATGCCAGTAACGTTTGGAATCGACCAAACATTGAATTATAAATTAAGTTTTTGAATAAAACCTTATTAAAGTTTATAATCTCATAAAAATCAGCCTAACCCCTATTACACATGATCAGTGCCATCCACATTTCACAGCCATAATTTTAATGATTAAATGGAATTCAATGAAATTTATACCATGCAATTTCTATACTATTCTCCAAATCTCGTCCTAGTTTGAGTCAAATTGAATGAGCCGTTTTAAGACTATAGGCGTGTAAAATAATACATTTAGTGAACGGAAAGCGGAAGTATATTTTTTTTTTGAGTAGTGGATAGAATTTGATAAAGTTTATATTTACTTGATTATCTGTTAACCATTCCCTAACTTCTCTCAACATTTGAGTCTAATCGAACGTGTGGATACAGAGACATAGACGTATCAAGGAAAATACATTTGCGTATATATACCAGAAAGTAGTGGACTGAATTCAAGAAAATTGACACTACATTATTGATCAATACCTAAATTTTATCCAACTTTGATCCAAATCGAAGGATCCATTTTTAAAATATTGGCATATCTATAAAAATACATTTACGCGTGCGCAAGCGGAAGTGATGGATGGAATTTGATAAAATTGATATGGGACCATCTAGACACAAACGCGCATAATCCCTGCAAATCGGATGAAAGGTA
Source organism: Nezara viridula (assembly GCA_928085145.1). Lineage (NCBI taxonomy): Eukaryota > Metazoa > Arthropoda > Insecta > Hemiptera > Pentatomidae > Nezara > Nezara viridula. The sequence goes on from OV725078.1 coordinate 78,335,015, forward strand.
GTAGATGATATACCCGTCACATCAATTTGACTACAGGCGCCGAACCAAATTTGATCCTTGATGTATGAAAAGTATAAAACGCGAGTAGAAATTTTCGATTCCGAGCACAAAATTTTTATTAACCTCTCCCACGAATACAATGCTTCCCTACCTTCGGTAGTGAGGAAGCAATAGGAAAAATTCATCCTTATAGACGAATTTCCTAATGTGATATAAAAAAAAAATCATTATCGTGACCAGCACTAGCAAATTCTGTCAGGGCGCGCGCGCTCCCTTGGATGTTGGAAAAAGTTTCAAAAAACACCGATTTAATGAAAAGAGAAATACATGAAACAATCATTCTCTAAGACGAATTTTCTAATGTGATATAAAAAAAATTATTATTGTGGCCAGTACTCGTGGATCCAGCAAGGGGGCGCGCCCCTCTCTCCTCTGGATGGTGGGGGGAAAAAAAGTTCCAAAAAGTAAGTTGAGGGAAATATTTAAAGTGATAGCAGAACAGAGTACGACGAGCAATAATTTGGTTAAGTGGTATGGTAGAAAATCACGGTCAACCAACGCTGATTTTTACCAAATTTGTAAAAAGCCAAGGCAAATTAATACAAATGTCTCTGTAGCTTGTAAATGAGTTTCATAAGAGGAGACACCCAAAGAGTTAAAATTGTAGAGGACCAAATTTTTCGTCTACTGAGTACCATCAGTTTTAATGAAAGCTACATACTCCGAACAAAAACATCGGTAATCTCCCGATAGCTAGAAATTGATTATGAAGGTATATGTGATTTTCAATATTTTAACAGTATGGGTGTCTATTCTACTGAATTATTCTTTTTAGAGTCCGTTACATGCAGTTTAAGTCTCTTTTCCTCCTCTCATCAGCAAAGGATTTTAATAAACGATGTGGCGAAGGAAATATAGATTTATAATTGACCTACATTAAAAATGTTAGTACTCAGTAGACTCAAAATTTGATGCTCTTCATGTTTGATTTTGTGGATTTTTTGTCTTAGGGAACTCATTTCCAAGGTACAGGGACATTTATAGTAATTTGCCTCAGTTTTTTACGAATTTGGTAAAAATCAGCGTTGGTTGACCTTGATTTTCTACGACACCACTTAACCAAATTATTAAGTTTAGGAATTCGTTCGACGCACAATTAAATGTTCTTTAATTTCTTAAAGAGAAAACATTTTTCGCTTTGATATATCGTTTAAAAGTTATAGGTAAATAAACAAAAAAAGATAAAAAAAAATCTAGCTTCTTTGTCTGTAAAGTTTTACCTTGCTGGCCCGCGTTAGCAATTTTGTTTTTTACATGTCCAAAGTCAAATAGACGAGTTAAAAAAATAAAAACTTTTCCCATATTTTTCGCAATGAATTTCCCGTTTCGATCCTCAAGTTACTGGCCAAATATTCTTTGAATCAGTCGTCATTTTTAAAAGCAGCGGCTCTGGAATGGCATACAAGATTCATTTTACTTACAATAACATATACTTCCGTAATTTATATTCAAACCTTTGTCTGCCAAACTAGCAATCTATTTTTACATTGAATGTAAGAAAGGTGTATATTACAATATATATACACACTGACAGGCAAAAAATTCCACCCACTTGATTTTTTCATGTTTTCATCTAAAAATATTTCTGTAAAGTTGTATTTGTATATAATACATGGTATTTGTAGATAATACTTAGTATTTATGAAATTTTATAATCTTTTTTATCTGTAATAATTAAAATGTGATTGGGTAAGAAAGATTAGAGAAAAAAAAATTGAAAAACGAATCATTATTATTCTAAAAGAAATTAATTACATCATCGTTTAGTACCACGTGTTTCCTCCTCTTGCCTTCACTACTTTTTGGACGCCTCGGCATACTTTCCACCAGTCGTAAATGTCCCTTTGCTGGAGGATAGCCCATTCCTCCCGAAGAGCCCTTTCAAGGTCCTGCAGTGTATCAGAAAGTGTTGCACGCGCTATTATTCGTCTTCGAGGCACACCTCGAACTTCTTCGAGCTGATGAATCGCTTGAACAACGGTAAGGTGCCGGTTTCGTAAAATTCTCAAAGTCAAAAACCGGTCATCCCGTGGTTCTGTTACACTAGGCCGTCCAGAACCGGGCCTTCTATTGTAAGAACCAGTTTCCCGAAAACGCCTGACGGCGTTTCGTAAAGGTTCATATGGAACTCCGATGGCATTAGCTGCATATCTAATGGAACGTCCATCATCAATAAGTGCCACACCACGCGCAACATCCTCAGCACTAAGAGGCCTTTTTAAACTTAATATTGAAAAAATTAAAAGCCGGAGACTAAGAAATGTGCTGCAAGAAACGGCACTGAACTAATGATACTGAATAAACATTTTAATTCCATAGAAAGTAAACATCGGAATCTAGAATCATTTCATTGAATTGAGGATTAAGGGTTATTGTCCTCTATATTAACATTCCTAATTGAAAACAAACAAAAAGATTACCTATTTATTCATTAAAAACAATAGACCAATCCAAAGCAGAAATATTTTTAGATGAAAACATGAAAAAATCAAGTGGGTGGAATTTTTTGCCTGTCAGTGTATATATATATATATCTTTTTTTTCCGGTTGGCTCAACAGACCTTGTAGATTTTTGGCCGCCTGAACCAACCTTCTCAACCTCTGCCTATATGGTGCTCAGCAGTATCTTTGTCTATGGTATCTATCTACCTGATTTTTGGCCTTCCATGTGGTCTCTTGCCTACTACTCTGGAATTCTTGTTGTGTAAAGGCGTCCTGATGGATTGCTTCGTGCTAAATGCACCCACCGCCCATCTTAACCCCCTTTCCTTCATATAATGAGATATTGACCATTTTCTCTTAGCATTTCTTTATTGTTCCTTCTCCTCCATGTGTTAAGGTTCTGATCCCAGACAGATCCTGTTATTGTGCGGAGGACTTATCTTTCGAATCTCTCAATTATGCTTTCTAGGTAGAGCCCAGGTTTCATAGCCGTACAGCAAAACTGGCTTTATCACTGCGTTGTACACCATTAGTTTGAGATTTCTGGAGGTTTTTCTGGATTACAATACTCTTGAAAGAGAGACGAAAGCTCTGTTCGCACTTGTTATTCGCTGGTCTATCTCAGTTAGTTCGTCATTTATTGAGGTTATTATGGAGCCGAGATATTTGAATCTATCCATGAGTCCACGCAGATCATGTATTATTACTATTAGGGTGGATTTTTATTGGCTATCTTATATTTTGTTTTATCTTCACTGACTTGTAGCCCGAGTTGCTCTGCTTCTCTTAACAGAGTCCGAGCGAGTCTTAGAATTCAGTCTGTACTTGAGGATTTTTCAAATTATGGACTTCATACCTCTTTCTTTCCAGTTGGTCCCCAATTTGATTGATTCGCTTCAGTCTCTGAAAGAGTTTGATTCTAATCAGAGTATGGTCCGAATCACAATCTGTGCCATGATAACTCCTTATGTCTTGTTTGGAGCTTTGATGCCTCTCGTCTATCAGCACGTGGTTGATTTGGCTTTTTGGCCTTTAGGACTTACCCTGGTGTACTTATGTGTGTCCTTGTGCGGGAACATCGTGCTGCTCACTACTTGACCTTTAGCTGCTCCCTGACAGTCTGACTCCATTATCACTGCTGGTTTCATGGAAACTTTAGCCTGATGGGCCTAAAGGGGGCGGGGTGGCCGAATAGGCTAAAGCGTGTGCACAGCATCGCTAGTTGCCTGGCAACCGGATAACAGAGATTTGAGATGATATAAAAAGTACGAGTTCGCGTCCCGGTGCCGGAGGGGATTTTAAATTCCCCGCCCTCGCCCCCCGGCCCGGGAAAATCCCGTATAGCCTAAAAGGCGAGGTAGGGAAGAACAAAAAAAAAAAAAAAAAAAAAAAAAAAAAAAAAAAAAAAAAAAAGCCTGATGGACCTAAATTAGGTTTCTCGACCTATCTTGGCATTGAAGTCTCCCGTGACTAATTTTATTTCATATTTTGAGATCTGATTTTTCTAACTGGTCGTAGAAATCTTCCTTCACCACATCCACTTTTTCCTCAGTAGGTGCATACACGTTAATAATTGTGATACTAAACCAACGACCTCTTACGCGCAGCACACTTATTCTTTCATAATCTGGGGTGAAGTTTATTACTGAGTTTCTTGCGGCCGGACTACATAATGTTTAAAGTAAATTTTATCTAGTTTACAATGAAGCAATTATTAGTTACTTAAATTAAATATTTCTTTAGTTGTTTCTTTCTATTCTACCAAAGCAAAAGTTGAATTTGCTAATTTTCTCCTGAAAATTTCCCCATTGTTTATATTAACATTGTTGTAATTCTTGAGGTGCTATTGCTCCTACAATAACTCCCCTCTACTTACGGGACACCTTATATAAATATGTATATATATATATATATATATATATATATGTATATATATATATATATATATATATATATATATATATATATATATATATATATATATATATATTAGAATAGAATAGTAAAAACATTTTTATTCTGGGACATAGTTCTTTACACAGGCGGATCTACTTTCGGACTGAGGCCCCCAAAATGGAAAAATATTACCATGTTTTATGGAAAAAAATATTTCTCAAATTATTATTGTTCGTCTAATTTAACAGGACTTTAAGAATCACTTAAACGCCATTTCATATAGCTAGTTAGTTTCAGGGGTGCCCATCCCCCCCAAGATCGATGGCGCAAGAACCTACTCCTCCACCCACCCCTGTCCCAAAATATTTTTTGTCCACCTTTTCTCAAAAATAGAGCAAGGGACAGTAGAATTAGAAAAATTTTAGTTAATACACAATTACACTTGCTACTGTCTGTTCCATGTTTTCTCAATGTCTTTTATTCTGAAACTTTTCATTCCGAAAATTCGTAAACTTATTGAAATGTGCCTCTCTCAAAAATTTAAAAACCCGACAAAATACTCCCCCCTGAACACTTATTATTGCGCAGCTTTGCTTCTTATTTTTTCAAAGTAATTATCGTCATAAATAAGAAAAAAAAAGCTGGATTCGAATAAATTAAATCCTGGATCCGCTAGTGATTCCTTAAGAATAACAATATTGTTCATACAATTAACATTAGATCTGACCAAAAGACCTACCTATTTCAATAAAGAATTACTAAATCAAACAATAAGACAAGTATATACACAACTATGAAGATATACGATATAGAAGAGAGCAGAAAAGCAATAGGGTTACAATACTGCTAGATAGCTGTTAAAACAATAAAATAAAGATTACTAAATTAAGTTGGAAAGGGACATTACATTGATTTTATAACTAACCATTGTAATGAATTGTAATAAATTAGTGGAAAAAATAACCAAAGTTAATAAATGATTTACTTCTATTCCTTATGATGTGTAAATAAATACTCATAATGGTATTTTAATAAAGAGATAAGTTTTGTCATTTATATACTAAGACATAGATTGAGAGGATAAAAAAATATATAAATATATATAGTGGTTCATTTGCATATTGGTCATAAATAAATTAATCAAATGCCAATTTTTGATTAATTTATTAATGACCAGTCGGAAAATGAACCACTATAAAAAGAACAAAGGTCAAACTATCATAATGAATAAATATTTATATACAAAGAGGGGAGTGTGTCCAAGATTAGTAAAAAATAAAGTACATCTAAAAAAGATAGAAACTCATGAATAGGAAAAAGATAGAAACATCTCAAAAAGATAGAAACTCGTAAATAGGGAAAAAACATATTCATTACAGATAAGACATACAACAAAAGAAAAGAAAAATGATGTATAAAGAAAAGTAAGACCTTGTTACATAATAAATAATTAGCCTACATCTGAATGAATGGAATTGGAATCAGGGTTTTAAATGTGGCCAAGGAAGGTGCAGTTCAGGTCGGATTTTAAGCGGGATGGAATTCCAGAATATGGCGGAACGAACAAAAATGAGTATTGAAATGATTCAATTCTATGGGAAGGAGTGCAAAGGTCAGAAGGACGAGATCTTGTGGAGAAAGAGTGAATAGATGACTTGAATTGGAGGAGAATTTATGCATAGGACAGGCGATAATTATTGATTATTTGGTAAAGAAATGTACCTTGGAAGTATTGTCTTTTGAAGGAGGAGAAGAGCCATCCTAACCCGGCATAGTGGTGAGAAACATGAGAAGAACGTCTCGGGGTTTCATTGACAAATCTTACGAAGCCATTCATAATTCTTTCAGTCTGTCTCCGAGAGACCACCGTACACCGCGCAGCCGAGTCAAGGTCGGGGGAGATACAATACTAGGAGTCTACATGTTGGCATGGGTAGCTGATGGCTGAAGCGATGGAATAGTTTCAGGGTACCAAATGACCGTCGGGAGATGTTGGCAATATGGTGATTTCAGAAGATTTGGTTGATACTACTACATGTACATGTAGTATGGATGTTGACATACTAAAAGTCCCAATCCAAAGTGGTGTGTCAGATGTTGGGGGGGGGGATCTAGAAGATCACTTTTTTCGTGTTTTCGCTTATATCAGGAAAACTATCCTGTATATCTTATTAACATCGCATCGTCAAGGACGTTCTATAAAAAATTAAAATTGATAAATTTTTTAATATGATTGAATATATACCTTTTCTCGCTACCTCGCTTGGTTTTCGAGATATCCCGTCCTCAACTATGGCTGATTTTGAAAAAAAAAATTGCCTCATGTTTTTTACTGTATTTCACTAGCTAACTCTTGATTGCTTCGTTATACGATTAAGTCATGGGGAAGAACGTTTTTAATAATTAAGTTTTCTTCAAGAATAATATCTATACATACATACAATAACGCATATTATAAAAATGATTTTTTTCTGCAAATTCTTGGAATTTTACCATATAATCAAGAAAGCTTTCGCGGGCCATAGTTTGGAGACCCCTTCTTTAAATTAATTGTAGTAAGTTTATATTTAAAATTAACGTAATATTCTTAAGGTTTTATAAAAAGAAAAAAAAATAATAATCATAATAATTTCTTCTAAAAATGTAATGGTAAGTGAAAGTAGTGTGAGGTACCATACTTCATTTTTTTTTATCATTGGGTTAGAAACATTCAAGAATAAATAATTTCAGGAAGAGAAAAATAGTTAGTTGATAATTTTATAACGTAACAGATAATAAACTGAATAAACGTTAATTAGTACTGTGAAGATTGTCTAGTAAATATAAACAAGTGCACACACACTTATATAAATAAGTTGAAACATTTGTTTTTCGTTTTAGCTTGGGATGCTATGAACATTAGATCAGGAAACGCTTTAGATGCAGTTGAAGAAGGCTGTCTGGTTTGTGAAAGGGAGCAATGTGACACTACTGTTGGTTATGGCGGAAGTCCAGATGAAACAGGAGAAACTACTCTAGATGCTATGATTTTTGATGGGTGAATAAGCAAAGTATTATTATCTTTAATTAAATTAATGTAGTTTGTTATATGATTAAGCCACAATTATTTGTTCAGAACATTAAGACTGATTAAAACTATCTGCCTCAAAGTTATACTGTCCATTTAAGTTTTAAAATAAAATTATACACTTTTTGTGCATGCTAAAGCATTTTACCCTGGCATTTTATTTTAATTTGTTATTATTTGAATGTGAAAATCTGCAGTATAAAATCGTAAGTGTGTATAAACATTATGGCTGCTTTTTCATAATAATGATTAATGGTAATAAGATATACTGATCAAATCTTTAAAGTAACAATAATTGTTACAACTCTTGCTAGCCGATTTAATCATGATTATTTAATGAATGATTAGCAGCCATCCTCAGATAGCTAATTCACAACATTGTTTCTCCTTCCTTGGGTAAGTCATAGTCATAATAATGTTCAGGTTCACCATCTTTATACTGAATTGATCAATATATTTTATATACTTGTTTTTGGTTCTATACCTGGTCCTGTCATAAATATTGTTGCAAGGAAGTACATACAGATTTAAAAAAAAAAATTAATTTTAATTTAATTAAATTAATTTTTTCAAAAACTTTATTAGAAAATATAATGTATATCTATAGAGAGTAAAAAAAAAACTCAAAATGTCCCCATTTTGCCTTGACCCAGGCATTTAATCTCTGTGGCCATTCATAAATAGCAGCTCGCATCACTTCTTGAGGAAAGCGCTCAACTGCTCGAACCTGAGATTGTTTGAGGCTTTCCAAGTTAGGGTGTGCTCTGTGGCATGCCATCATCTCCAGTTCGGACCAAAGCCGATATTCTAGTGGGTTGAGATCAGAGCTTCCTGAGGGCCAATCCGAGGCAGAGATGAACTCTGGAACATTCTTTTGCTGCCACTGCTAAGTTGACCTGGCCTTGTGGGCTGGAGTGGAATCCTGCTGGAAAACCCAATGCAAACAGGGTATCCTGTACCTGTACTGAACAGCATTGTCTGCACAACAGTGAGAGCTATTTTACATTTTAAAACTTATTTTATTTTAATTGGTAATGGTTTCTTTTTATAGAGATTCGATGGATATGGGTGCAGTTGGAGATTTAAGAAAAATAAAATCTGCAATATCTGTTGCCAGACATGTTTTGGAATATACTCAACATTCCTTACTTGTTGGTGAGTCTGCAACAAATTTTGCAAAAAGCATGGGATTTAAAGAAGAAAATCTCAGCACAAATGTTTCTATAGCAATGTGGTCTGATTGGAAAAATAATAACTGTCAACCTAATTTTTGGAAAGTCAGTATAAGATACATAGATTATTGCTAAATTAAATAATATTTTTTTTTTTTTATTGAACTATTGTTTAAATTAATGATATGAAAGTTTTTATTTTCATGAAAATATTTCCATATTTTGAACGTTTGTGCCTACCATTATAATTTTCTGAAATAAAAGTAGGCATTTTTTAAATTTTCTTTGTTGCGCTATTTTGATAATGTTATATTAATTTCATTTGCATTTAATTGTGTTTATTTACTTATTTTTTTCCTAGATTTCAACTTTATTTAAAAAAAATATTGTTAAAATAATATTGTAAGAATAAAAAAAAGAAAAAAAAGCTAATGTAATTAACTAATTATTCAATATTTCACCCATTCAGGCATAATTATTCAGTATATTGTACCTTGCTTTGACAATAGTGACATTTTTGACTGAAATGAGATTATTGATGCTTCTTACTCTTTTTTAAGATTAAATGTATTTATTTATTTAAATCACTTGTTACTCCACTTCCATGTTTGTCAATTTCATTTTGTCTGGCAATGTTTTCACTACATATAGACTTACTGTTTATAAAATTAGAGGCAAATTGTTTGTTTATTAAATCATCATCAAATGTTAAATTACTACCATTTTAAGAAATAAAGTCCCAGAATAAAATTTATTTTCTATTTCTATTTCTAGTTCTAAATAAGTATGGAATTGATAAATTTTATTAATAACAAAAAAATGTTGGCAAATCAAATTTTTACACCCTTTTTTTAAAGGAAATTGGGGTTAGACTAGTTAGAACCTTGTCAAACCAAGCTGATAATGTTGAATAGTCTTAGAAGGATTTAATATCTCTATTAGATTATTATTTTTTTATAATGTTGATGTTAGATGTGATGTTCTTTATCTGTATTTTTGTGTTCTTGTCTTAATATAATTTTTTAGTTTTTATCCTGATGATGTCTGAATTGGCAAATATTATTTACTGTCATTCGGGAGTTGTTTTGGAGTCTTCCAATAATTTATGTTTAACAGTAATTTTTAGTTAGACAAAAGTCTCTCTTATTTATTTTATTTTTTGTTTTCTCTTTTAAAAATTTTACAAACTAAAAGGGCTACTATTCAGGCTATCATTACCAATGTCATAAAAATAATAGAAAGATGAATTCCAAATAACTGTTTGAAGAATATAACCTGTTTTCTTTTTTACTTGGGTCAGAGGGTGCCCATCCACCCCAAGGCCAATCAGCGTGTCTCCCCTTCTCCCAAGAAATGTTAATGCTTTCCTCTTTTTAAAAATAGTGATCAAAATTACTCAAACTGATAAAGTACTTATATGCAATTTATTTTATTCTCGTGTTATCAGCAAATAATAATATAATCTTACTTACCAATTCTGTCCGGTCCAATTTTATGACATTCCATGTTCCAACTTGTATTAACCATTTTTCATGCCATCTCATGTTGCCGGTAAACTGATTGGCTATATTTCTATTCTGACTTTTCATATTTGCTTCTCAAACAAGTGCGTGATAGGTCAACTGCACCTAGAACGTGATAGTGGGGTTGTCTCCTCTAAGCTGATAGGTCAGCTCTCCTCTGCTTCACAACATAGATGGCAATCAGTCACTACTGACCTGAGGTAGTGCTTATTATTAAAGTGCACCATCAGGCTGCAAAGGATCCCTTCTCTTTTCTCAATTGGGCTTGGTACCGGCTTCGGCAGAGTTAATAATATATTTAATACAATAAACAATTTTGAACTAAGACCATAGTAAGTACTATGGCATTTGCAGGCAGAAAGATGACCTACATGAAATTTACCAATATTTTTTTATATTGTAATCAGAATTGAGTTATTTTATTTTTCTTGTCATGTATTAACATAATAAATGTAAAGCAATAAAGTGTCGTTATCAATGTAAATCAATAGCAAATTAATTATATTTAAAAATTATATAACATAAAGTACAAAAGCAACAATGATTCTGGTAGCCGTTCTAGCTTCAGTAAATTGGTCCAAATAAACTTATTTTACCATTATGTCGGTTTTGAAATCAGTGAAAGGGATGCTTTTACATGTAAAGTTTTTTTTAACCCTTTAATACTTAGTGTCCTATGTCCTATGGTGTACATCATACTGAACTACCTCCCAGTGCTCAGCCATATTCTTTAGTTTCGTTAATTCTTCCATATTCATAAATTTCAGAATGTTAATATGCCAATTTTTAAGCTCTCAATATTTTGTTTATTGGTATTTAGATAGCATCAATTTAAAGTTACTGATCTTCCCATTGGAATCGAAATCTATTTTAAAGCATGGCCTGTCACTTATATTCCAGAAGCCCCTGGCAAAAAAGGTGTCATATTTCTTACTAAGGTTTGTCCTTATAAATTGACCATATCCATAGGCCTGATGAGAAAAATGCACGCTGCCAGCATATAACCGCTGGAATACAAAATGGATGCCATGTGAAGATAGATAGAGACCCTACATAGATTGTAAGCATAAATGTGGAGAGGGCTTATAGATATATAAAGCTACCAACCCTTTCAATTTTTAGTATTTACAGTATTAAGACATGAAATAATAGTCAGTTACCGCATACCCGTGTATTTCAAAATTGTATTCCAGTGGATATATGCTGCCAGACGTGCATTTTTCTCATCAGGTCTGTGGATATGATCAATTTATAAGGACAAAGCTTAGTATGAATTATGACATATTTTTTACCACCGGCTCCCGGATTATTAGGTCACAATCCATTCTGTACATTGACTCAAGTATAGGTACGAATATAGAGTGCTTTCAAGTGTGAAGGCCATCAAACTTAAAAGTAATATGGTTTGTATTAGTTTTTTTTTTCTTGTGTCACTTAAATAAAAAGGATAAAATTGATATCTAAAAGTGAAAAACTTTTCTTTACATATGTTGGCCCACATGATGTTAAGTTGATATTATTAATATTTGTTATTAACATTTTCTGTTAGAGGTTTGGTCAATTATTGATCTGTGCTGTGTTTTAGTTTTGTGTACTGTTAGTCAGTGTGTTCCATTTTTCAATAGTAATCAGTTCCCTTATATATAATATTATTATACATCTCTAATACCCTTAATATAAAAGAATAAGAGCTTGCTCCTGATTGCCTGATGCTTAGATTTAAGGTCTGCACATCATCGCACCTTATGCCTCATAGTTCTTCACCAATTCTACATCCACTATCAATGTTTTGTTTAATTTTATTTTATGAAGTAAACTTTTCATTTTTAGAATGTTAAGCCAGATCTCTTACATAATTGTGGACCTGATACTCCTGATCGATATAGTGGCAGGAAGAAAAGTTTGTTATTGAACAATGTTGGCTTTAGTAACCATGATACCATTATGCTTAGATTTAAGGTCTTAAAGTCATGATACTTAGATTTAAGGTCTGCATATCATCGCACCTTATGCCTCATAGTTCTTCACCAATTCTACATCAACTATCAATGTTTTGTTTAATTTTATTTTATGAAGTAAACTTTTCATTTTTAGAATGTTAAGCCAGATCCCTTAAAAAATTGTGGACCTTATACTCCTGATCGATATAGTGGCAGAAAGAAAAGTATGTTATTGAACAATGTTGGCTTTAGTAACCATGATACCATTGGTATGATTGCTATTGATATAAATAAAAAGATTGCAGCTGGGACTTCGACCAATGGAGCAAAAAATAAAATTCCAGGGTTAGTATCAGTTAAATCCAATTATATACTTAATTTAGTTGCCTCACAACATTCAGAAGTTACACATGGATATTAGCTATCAGAATTATAAATGAAAATTGCTACATTATAATGTGTAAAGGGTATTTTGTGTTAAAAGATATATTTAAATTAATCTTTTTAATGATATTTTGGTCATATTTATGAAAATTTAGTACAAGGTATAACTAAAAAAAGGTATCTAGAAATATTGGAAAATCTCGAACAAGTTTTTATGTGTGATGGAACCTATTATTTCTTTCATAAAAATGATTTATGCTGCTAATTTGTTTTATCAAGACTGGTTCATGGTTTGAAGCTCTTCTGGATAGATCTAATGAAAATATTTTGATTTATCAAGTCTGACTTGTTACACTCTTCCTGAATTGTTATCATACTACCTTGTTCAAAACTAAGTTCATTTGGTCTATCTTCTTTTCCAATTGGTATTCATTAAAATCCAATGCCCTTGGGGTTTGTAATACTCTTATAAAATATTGTTTTGTTTTTTTCATTGAAACACTAAGTATGATTTTGACACTGTATTTTGAGAATGGTCGCTACGGTTCACTATATAATATTCATTGAAGTGATGAATATAGAGAACTGATAGCAGCTATATTGCTTGAAAAAACAACAACACAGTAATAGCCAGATTACTGTACTGTAGCTCTGCAAAATGATATTTGTACATGAACTAGAAGTCCCAAATTTTTTTCGATCTAAATTTTATAGAAAAACTGTAGGAAATGGAGCGTTTCCCTGCTTGTCTACTTACCCCTTTAGGAAATTAATACATTGTTTTAATTTTTAAATAAAAGAATAATAATTGTAAAATCAACTTATAATAATATCTCTTTTGCTGGTTTGTAACAAATTATAATTTGGTATGATTGATTTTCATTATAAAAAACTTCTTTTTTTTTAATTATGTTGTTTATGTTAACCAATTCAAAATAATTCATTCCAGTCTATTCAAACTTATAGATCTTTGTATCTTGAAGTTTATTTTTGTTTATATTGGATTTTTAATTATTATTTAATATAACGTTGACCCTGAAAATTTCTATTTTACAAATATTTTACCAGAAGACCTACATTCCTCTATCCTAAAATCCAGAATAAACAGCTATGGTTCGGACGTAATTCGTTTGAAGTTAATCAAATTATGTCTTTCTGTCCTAATGCATATCTACAATTTTTCCTTACAAAATTCCAGTTGCCCGTCTTCTTGGAAAAAATTTATTGTTCGTCCACTGAGCCAAGTTCTGGTTCTCTCCAGAGTTCCCAATTTCAGACCCATCTCCATTCTCTCCTATTGTAAATCTCTATCCTAGTTCTCTTTGATTTTTCATAAGATTTTGATTCCGTTAATCACGAAATCTTTCTTACTAAACTCCAAAACCTTTCTATGGTCCAAAACCTTTGACCGTTGATATGTCAAATAGTCCTCTAAAGTAGTTCCATTAATTTTTGTATCAAATATCCCAAACAGTCATCATTCCCAATAAAACTCCTTCCTCCCCCCTCTTATTAACTCGTAGTGTTCCTCACGGATCTTTGCTCTCTCCAACTCTTTTCTCCATCTACATTAATACCTTCTTGATTCCATCCATCATTCACAATACCATTTATATGTGGACAATCTCCAAATCTAACTTTCGTTGTTTCCTACTGAGATGCTCGAGGTGATCAATAAAGGAGTGTTGAAATGAGGCATCTTTGTGGAAAGGGGTATGAAGGTCAGAAGGAAATTAACAATAAACAATAACAGTATCTTGTGGAGAGGGAGTGGATAGATGACTTGAATTGAAGGAGATTGTATGGGTAGGACGGAGGATGATTATAGATTATTTGGTAAAGGAATGTGCCTAGGTGATATTGTCTTCTGAAGGAAAAGATCCACCGTAACTCAGCATAATAGTGAGAAACATGAGAACGTCTTGAGGTTCTATTGACAAATCTTACTAAGCCATTCATGATTCTTTTTAGCCTGTTTCCGAGTTCCGATGAGAGGCCACCGTAAGCTACGCAGCCGTAGTCAAGGCGGGTATATGTAAAAATAAAGTTATTTTGTATTTTAGAGGTGTCAGCTACATTTTACTGATTTCTTGCTGATATCTATGTATGTGCCATATTGCTTATTTGTACAAATACGTGAATTCACTCATATGTATTTATCTTTGAATTCATATGTCTGCTTCTATATTATAAATTTACTACAGTGTCTTTTCTTTGTTTTAATATTAGGGTCAGACAACTTTTTAAATTAATTTATTTTTAATTATTCATATCTGCCAGAAAATTGTCATTTCGTTGTTCATTATAGCTATTCTGAGTGGACTAGATGTCTCAGAATAAAAGCCACTTTCTTTCTTTCTTTAGGCATTTTTTTTATTATTGAATTAACAATAATAAATGATGCCTTCATGTAATCAACTCTTTTTGTATTAGAATAACTTACCATCAATTTATTAAAATGTGATAATATTAAAAACAATTATACACTTGTTTTATTTGTTGTTATTGATTATTAATTTCAGAAGGGTTGGTGATGGGCCAATACCTGGATCAGGTGCTTATGCTGATAGTGCTGTTGGAGCTGCAGTAGAAACGGGTGATGGAGATATTATGATGAGATTTAGTGCAGCGTAGGTGTTTAAACACTTTATTGTTACTATCACACTTTAATTATATTTAAATTATACCATTTATTTATGTGCCCCATCATTATCTTGTAGATCTGAGGCAGTGTGATATTAAAGCTGATTCTTATACAGCAATAGCTTTCATGAAAACATTTTAACTTCTTGTTGAAGTTTAATACTTTTTTTAAGGGCTCGGTCTCAATCTAATCTGCTTAATTCAGCTACAGCTTCATAAGCAAGTTAAACTATCTTTTCTTTAATATGAAAGTCAATGGATCCATATTGCCAGTCCAAGTCAGCTTAAGTAAAATCATTATCACTCAATTCTTCTAAATTACATCAACTTCTAAATTCCATAAGCCATGTTCTTGTTAATGCTGGACTGATTGTTTCTCTAAGATCAATTAGAGTTAAGGTTATTCTCAGCTACCGCTATCCTTAGTAGATTTATGGTTTACTCAGTAACTGAAGAGTTCTGTTCTAATGAATTTGAAACAGGTCTGAACACCGTTATTTTTGTCATTTTTTTTAGACAGTTAAAGAATCAAGCTTTTTCAGTTCCAAAAAATAATTATTATTTCCTTTTAAAGTACCCTCATTTAATTTGTATAGTTCAACAGAAAAATAATAAGCATAGCAAATTATGTTGCAACTGTCTGTTCTTATTCTAATTTCAAATTACAGATCTACAATTGTGGAAATGATGAGACATGGAATAACACCAAAGAGTGCTGCTACTAAGCTGATCGGTCGTATTGCATCTTATTATCCAAATTTTAGTGGTGCAGTTATTGCAGTAAATAAAAATGGTGATTTCCATGCTGCTTGCCATGGCTTTCCATTTTTCCCATTTTCATTTGCATCAAATGAAACATCTGGTGTGAGGGTTTTAAAAATCAAGTGCCACTGAAATTATAATTGATTGATGTTATATAAAGGAATCCGTTTACTCAAACAATTGATTAGTAAACAAAACCAAATGTCTGTTACTGGATATTTTTAAGAAGTATTGAATGTCATATTGTGGTTCATTTTATAAATTTATCACTTCATATAATACTGCTATTTGTTATTAGAAAATAAATTTTAAAATATCAGTAAGAATTTGAATATTATATCTAATCAAATGAAGTTGTTTTTTATTATCCTTATTACTGAATTCCTTGATTTTATAAGATATCTTCAACAATTCCATACATATAGATTAGGGTTGTCAAATTTCAACAGTAAAAGCAATAGTCAACTTTTGGAAAAATTAAAAAACACGTTAATAAAATAAATTATATGATAAAATTGAGAAATTCTAAACACAAAGTCTTGAAGCTTATTTTGATAAATGATTCTTAGAGGTAATTTAAATTGTATATACTTCCCCGGAAACGAGTCATATTAATACCTGTTTTATAAACCAAAATAATATATACCTAATCTGAACTACATATAATGAATAGTTGCCAGGTTTTTTAGTAAAACTCATGTGTCACTAATTAAAAAGTTAATTTTTATTTCCTTTATTTTGTTCAGAAGTTGGACCATATCATAAAAAAATAAGAAATTTTAGTATTGAATGCATTATTCTCTCTGCACAAAGAAAAATAGAAAGGGCGAAGCAATAAGTTCTTTTAGATAACACACACTGATTGTTAGTATTTGATTTCAAGATGAAAGAAATCGTGAAATTGAACCCAAAAATTGGGTAAATACATCAAATGAACGAGAAAGGAAGTGCCAAAATATCGGAAAAGAAAACAATCCATTATATTGCTAAATGGGGGTCAAATGCTCGAGCAGTTTGGATGATATTAAGGGGACGATGCAGATTTATTATGGTGAAGACCGTTTTATCAGCAAGAAAGATTTGTTCGAAGCAATTGGCAAGTCAGCAGGTCTGGATGAAGTACATCGAACTGTTGCGCGTACATATGCAACAAATGTAAAGATATATTTCTCCACTTTTTCAATGTGTATTGAATAATATGCCATCAGAAAATGATATGAAAGGACTGTAGTTTTGTCCCTTTACAAGAAAGGAGATACTAAGAAATGTAATACCGATCGATTCCTGTATAGTACCAAAGAAACTCTTCTCAAGAATCGTAGAAGCTAGAATAACAAATATGGTCGATTGCAAGAGCGATATGGATTGAGAAACTCAAGTTGCACATTCGGACTGTCTTCACTTTAAGGGAAGATAGATAATAGAGAGGTCCATCAAGAAATAAAAATAGCTATCTATCTGCTTAGTGCCTCACACTTTGAATTGTGCTAATATTTACTTGTTTTTCAGAAAAGCTAGTTTTCCTTTCAGATTCCTTCAAAAATCTTTCGCAAATCCACTAAACAGAAGGAGAGCTCTTTCTTGATAGACCTCTCTATAACCTGCTACAAAGAGAAGATAGACCCAATGTGCGACTTAAGTAGCAATCGAAAATAAACTGGTTTTCACCATAATAAACCTCGTTTACTTTGTCCATACCTGCTGACTTGCCAGTTGCTTCAAACAAATCTTTCTTGCTGATAAAATGATCTTCACCATAATAAATCTGCATAGAACCCTTAATATCATCCAAACTGCTCCAACATTTGACCCCCTTTCAGCAGCATCTTGAAATATTCTGTCTACTATATATTCGTTTTGCTATATAATGGATACTGATCCTTGTTTTCTTTTCCGTGATTTTGGCACTTCCTATCTCGTTTTCTTAAACGAATTCCGTATAAAATAAAGGAAGTTAAATTTAAAAAAAATTTTTTTTTGACAATTAAATTATTGTGTTAATATTTGTTCATTAATACAATCAATATAATGTACCAAAAACGTTATTATAGGACTATAACTAAGCCATTTATGAGTACTGAATGGTGTGGTAGAGGCCTGTAGGCACCTATGCCAGCACTGCTTTTCTATCGCTTAGGTGCATTTTATACTGAACTGCTTCAAATATTTTAAAAATAATCATTGTTTTAGAATGAAAAATATATTCTTCAGATGTTTTATTTCAGCACGTTTTGCGTTATTGTTGGCCATTTAATTACAAACGCTTGATTTTCAACTTAACATATTGTTTTTTAACAAAAAAAATTGACTTTAATGGTGTTTTTTATTGCCTAAGCCAATTATTTTTTAATGTTTCATTATTCTTTGACTATCGAGCTTTAATAAAAGATCAACTATGATGAAATTAAGCCAAATGCTGATTCACAGTGACCAAAAAACTAACTAAAGTCAAAGTCGTCAGTCCACCATTTTTGGGACAGTGTGTTCACTTTCTTTTGTGGGAACATAGGCTTTTTACTTTCACTTACGTATATATGGTAAGTATTGCAATCATGAAAATTTTCATGGGACAATCTCAGTTTTCAATGGAAATACATGTTTTGAAGTCCTCTGAGTCCAAATAACCAAGTGTCGCAAAATGGTCTATGTGTGTGTGTGTGTATGTTAACATTCTAGCTCATAAACGAAAAATAGTACGAAACTGATATTAAGTATTTAAGGTTTGTATATGAGCCGGATGTGACAGTAACTTTTTCGTTAAAATTGGCTAACCGGAAGTGCCACTTTATATGAACGCTGAAACAGATTTTTACAATTTTCCCAAAAACGGCTTTAATGATTTCGAATTAAACTCGGTGTATCATTGTATAATTAAGTGGTCTTTAATATCATTTAGGTCTTATCCCCGTTGATGTCACTTTACAGGGCTTAAATGCCCAATGTTCATATATGTCTTCCTCTAAAGTACCTTTGATATGGTTTATTTTAAAAAGTTAATCATTTCGCATTATTCAGAGTTACGAAAAAATGCTACATATACTTTTTGAAAGAATTTGATAAGTTAATAAAGGAGAAAAAAATAAAAATGCGGAAAAACCTGCGTTGCTATAGACTGTAGTGCCTAAACGAATGTACCGATTTCAATGAAACTTCGCTAAAGTCATTTTCTCGACACCCTTTAACTTTATCTATATAATATACTTCAACGAAAAGAAGCTGGAAAAAAGTTAAGAGGGATGGTAAAATTAAATTCCGAATAACTCAAAAAGTATACACTTTTTTGTCGATATTTTATATGGTTTTTTAAAAGTTTATGGAATTTCCTAAAAAAAACAAAAAAATGCGTTAAAATCGAACAATTAGGAAGAAAGATATGGTCTCTAGTTTTTTCCCCTGAAGAGGCGGAAATTTGTATAAATTTAAAATATACTTTTTTAATTGTTGAGACTAAAAAAACTTTTTTTCTACAGATATTTAATAAAGTATCTTACCTCAGAACGTAAAGTATCCTTCATAAGAAATAAGTACCTAAGTTTATACCTTTGTTCTCAGTTCTATATTTCTACATTGCAATCATCACCTCTGGAATCAACTTACTCACTGTCTGCATAGATAACTTTTTCAACTAAAACTATCACTAAATTGACATTACTCAAAAATGTTGAAATTGGAGTTAGTCATTCTGTGGTTTATAAAAGCAAAGAAAGTTGTGTGGTTTGTAGAAGCAGATGGAGTGACTAGATTTTTATTGCCTACCGTCCATATATTAAATAGACATTTTGTAATTATAATGGTCTTAATAACTTGTTATTTGTAAGCTTTAGGCTTTAGCTCCGTTTAAAAGGCACTTCAAAAAATGTTATAATAGCCCAGCATTGCCAGAAAATAATTTCTATTCAAAGTAGAGCAGTAAGTGAAAGTTGCGTGTTGCGCACACCAGATTTTTTTAATAAATAGTTACAAGGAATACGATATGCAATTTATTGGGATTTGGGGGGGGGGTGCATGATGGTAGGGGGGTCTGGCTCACAGACAGGTATTTTATCAATTAATTCATTTCCCTTTTATCATGAGTTTTTCCCTTTTAAATTAAAACTTTGTTGACCAGCAATTTTAAACTGAAAGTATGTCATATAACCAGCTATTATTTTGTCATAGAATATAGAATAATGCAAGTGCAATGACGAGGTAACTTGTCGGCCAACAACGTCTGGGAATTAAAAGACAAGCTAACTTGTAACCGGTCAACAATGTGTTAAAAAAAGAAGAAAAAGGTTTAGATAAGATTTCCTGTAAAGATAGAAACTTGCACAGAATAAATATTTCAAAAAACGTTTTTATTAAAAATAATTTGTGAAAAATTATACATGGTAAGTTTATAAAATCATTTTTTTTCACTATTAAATCATTTACTGTTATACTTTAATATCACATGTTTTATCATGAAAATATGATTAGTATATAAAATATTTAAATAATTTTATTAAGTACAAATATGATTGTTTAAATAACAATTAAAAAATCACTTTAGTGATTAGAGAAAACCACCGTCTCACTTCATTTCTATTCTAATAATAAGATAATGTAATATCTTTATACACATAAGCGAAAATTAAGGCACATGTGTTCATTGAACATAATGTATTGTCATTTGATATAAAAGACAATGTTGGTCAAAAGTTGCAATAGATGGTTCAAGTAAAGTTCTGAAATTTACAAAATATACATGTTATTTATTTTGGATTTATAAAAATCATAAATTATTTTATTCTACAAAAGAAACTTTTTAGAACATAGATTTGTTCAATATTTATATATCGAATATATAAAATTTCATTAATTTTAAGCAATAATATTCATTATTTTGTCTAAAAAATATATTAAATAAAATTAATTTGTACCTTTGGTTCAACCAACAAAATATCCTCTCAGTTCAAAAATAATTAAAACTATAACCTCATCATATTTATACTCTATGTATATATCTTCTTCATTAAAATAAAAAAATAGAAGTATAATCAGTATTTTGATCACTATGGTTTAAAAACAATTCAAGTCAATTATAAAATACATCAATTAAAGCCAAATTATTAAAAACAGTGACTATGTCAAATAAATATACTTAATACAATTAAATAATAAAAATTTTGGCAAAATAATAGACTACTATACAATTATAACACATTTCTTTTTTAAAGTCTAACTATAATTAATAATTAAGAAAATTCAAAATAAAATGAAACAAAATGCAATGAATGGAATATAGAAAATACATTGAAATTACATTAAGTTTTCAGAAGCCGATAGTCAATAAAATTATAAATTATGGAATGTAGCTATTATATTTATTAATATAATAAATTAATAAATATCTATTTAAGAAATTTACACCTAAAATGGAATTGATCATCGAGAAAATAGAAAATTATGATTACATACCCTTTTATAAAGAATATTTTAAAATAATACTGTAATTATTATTTTGTTAAAGTAATATATAATAAAATTCTTATTTAACACTAAATAAATAAATAAATAATAAATCATGTTCATTAAATATAAAGCCTATTTGTTTTTTTAAATGGATTATATCCAAATACAAAAAATACATTTTAGAAAACATTTGTCTTTCATAATAATAAATAAATACAGTGAAAATAAAAAAGGTTAGTAATGAAGTTGTACAAAATTAACGGATAATCTCTCCAGAGGCCAAAAAATTACCACAAAGGTCATGCATGTTTTTCATGTACTAAAGTTTTATAAGCAACTTTAAATGAATAGAAAAAATTAACCCAAGATGAATAGTAAAATCTGTACCTCAACTCTTAGTATAACCTATATATATATTCTTGTGTGCTGAAATTGATAAGAGAATAATAAAAATAGTTATACAAGGAGGCAGTATGAATAGTAAAAAACGAAACAAGAGTACAGCCCTCATGAAAGAAAACTCAACATACATATTTAGCAGTATGTTTTCAAGAGATGGAGAAATTAGGATCTTAGATTGATTCCTAAAATAACATAGCCTAGGAAATTCAGAGTAGAATATAATCCGAAACTAGAAATATTGGTCTACATAAGACACTGATAAGGCCAGTGCTCATATATGCTGCAGAATGTAAGACTAAAAACCGAAATGACCTTGGTAAGATATAAAAGGCAGTTCCTGAAGAGAATCTTTGGGATGCCATGTTCAAATGGACTCTGATGATATTGGAATAATATTGAGATGAAGCTTTATGGGGATATTGATATAGTAATCCCATTTAAATTTTACTGCACCAGACATGACAGCATAAAATATCTGAGGATCAGATTACAAAAAAAAATAATGGTGTGCTCCATCATCCTTGAGATCCAGAACTGGAAACTGAGAGTAAAGAATAGTGGTAACTGGTAATTAATGTGGAAGGAGGTTCAGTCCTCACAAAGGGGATAGTGCCATATAAAAAGTAATAAAATTAGATAGGACAATGGAGGAAATGTTATTTTTGTTCATTAATTCATAAAAAATATTTAAAAGCAAGTGTAAGCTAGTCAAAAAACCTTGAGGCCAAGAATGATCTCATACAACAATCTGCTCATATACAAAGGAAAGGTCTTCGAAAAGTGGGAGGATTACTTTAATTCTGTTTTAGATTGGATGATGCAGCTGATCACAGGATTCTATAAATCCACTTAGAGGGTTAGACCTGTCTGATGTAAAGGAGACACTTTTGTACAATAATAATAATTACGGATCATTAATTAAAAATGTTTTTGCGTAGATTATTCGGACCGAAGAAGGATGAATTAACCGGAGAATTAATTAATAATTAAAAATGTATTATCCGATGAAATCAGGTAAGGATGAGAACAGCTGATTGGATATATTTTTATGATAATAAGCTTATGGCACCTAGAGAAAACATCAACAAATGGCTGAGCAATACACCCTAAAAAATATATTTTAAATTGACTGAATTAAGTTTGATACGATAAACCTAGCCATAAATAAACCCGACACTTTTGATTCATATAATTTTATAGCATCTATAGTCTACAATTTTAGCCATCATTGTCTGCTTTATTAAATTGATTTAATAAATTTACTTTATTGATGTATAAAATTAAATCTAACAAATATAAAAAACCTTTGCTAAGCTTCAAACTCAGTTTTTGTATTTTTTATAAAGTCCCCAATCTAAAGTTTAGTATGTACCAAGTACAAATAGAGTTGGTGCTATCTCTAATGTATCATTTAGTCATACAAAAATACAATATACTTTAACACATAATGCAGCTATTTATAACAAGCTTTGAAATGTTTAGTATATAAATGTGTTAGATTATATCTAACAAATATATATAATATTTAAAATGACCTCTTGAGAGTTAAATATTAGTTATACATACTAAATAGATGAGTTGAATGTCTAAAATAATAAACAAAACATTTATTTATCTTATTAATAAAAAATAATCTACGAAGAAAATTATATATCACTTAGTAAGAGATTCTGCAGTAATTTCTTTATCAATAATTAAAAAATTATAATACGCATATAAAATATATATACACTGACATAGAAAAATCACATTTTCAGACTTAATTTATATTCTAATAATATCTCATTTCCAATGATATAAATCATTTTACTTGTTTTTATGTTAAATATCATATTTACAGTTGTAGAATTGGTTTCAAACACAACTACAGTGCATTTCACCATTCAATCAATTAAGTTATTCCTTTTTAACGAATAAAAAAATAAATAAATTGAAAGTCAATTTACTTTTGGAGATTAAAATACTTCAATTGTTTAAAATGGTCTTGGATGCCAAGAATCTTGTTTTTATTAATAAATATTTTCAATTATTATCGATTCATTGCCATCATTTCTTCTCCCCACTCAGGCACATCATTGGGTTGATTTGGACGGAAACAAGGACAAACACACTTTTCAAAGCAACAAACTTTTCGTAAGAGAAACCTAACTCTCCTTTGACTTAAGACACTAATATACAGTATAAGTGGTGCTTCTAAAGCATTAATAAAAATGTAGCAGTAGTACATTCCTGAATAAGGAAGCCATGACAACATCAGAAACAGCCAGCTGACAGCCATTATCAAAAATATTTTAATGAATGTTTCAAAGCTGAAACAATAAAATGATATAGTTAGAAAAATGTGAATCAAATATATCTTCAATTTAATTAAAATTAGTTACCAACCAGTATTTTAATTTATGATGAATTCTACCATATGATTCCACTGTACTCATTACTTGAAGAGTTGACAAATAAAAATAAATATCTGCTAATACAGTGCATGCAACAGGAGAAAAAAAAACTGCAATGCCCAGTAAACCTATAAAAATTAAAGAAACAATATAAAATAAGGTTCTAAAAATTAAATAAATAAACATTTGTATACATTGATACTTGATCATTAACAAGGAATATGGTGAGAAAAATTGAAAGAAAGTTAATAAATATAAAGAAGTTAAATATTATTAAAATATAACAAGATTATCTCAACATTTATTATACATTTTAACGAAAAAAACAATGCAATAATTAGGACTAAGGCCACATAATAATTTTTAAGAAATTATAAAATATTATGATCTACAGTAGAAATGATACAATACTAGAAAGGTGCAAAATAAAAAAAATAATATATATATATATATATATATATATATATATATATATATATATATATATATATATATATATAGTAATTTAAATTAGGTAAAAATGTACAGGTTTATATGTACATATTGGACATGATAAGCTTGCTGTATTTTTAATATTTATCTTTTATTAATTCATACAGAAGAGTTATGAAAAATTAGGATTACTTAGAACATCTCATTTAGCAGTTTTATGTTTGCCACAGTTTTAGATACTCTTCATCAAACCATGATTTATTCGTATTATCTATTCTTTTAGATAAAGTAGCTTTACTGTCCTATTTGATATTATCCTTAATATCTTCCTGAAATTTGTTCGTTCCAGTATTACTCTACTCTAAAGTTTCTAGAACATCATATCCATTCATTATTTCAATTGCAAAACTCTTTCATTATATAAAGCTTTTCTCTGAATTAAACCTTTCCAGGAGTGGAGTAGCTCAGTAAGGCACTGTGCTCCTATGCTCTTGGTACCAGGTTCGAGTCCGGCTGTTGCAGATAATTATTTATTCTGTTACATCAGGCGTGGATCGGACCCTGGGGTTGGGAGATCCTCCTGGAGTAAACCCAACCTCTAAAACGTAGGTACCCTTAATTAATTTTTTGAGGAGGAAAACTTGGCTACTAAGCATGATTTTTTTGACATTTTCAGTATTTTCTTTTCAATTTTTATAATTAGTATTATACTGCTTAGCTACCTACTCTGTAACAAAATTTGATCAACTTGATTTTTGGTTTGTGGATGTCGTGATATTCACATACATTTTCGAATATACTTGTATTTAAAAGTAGAGTTTGAATTAATAGATTTTTTGAAATACCTAAGTTTAAAAGTCTGATCTTATTTTCATTTCCTAATATTATTTTCATACATTGTTAAAAAAGTTCATAATATACCTTATATAATTTATTAATGAATTCACATTTCACTTCAGCATCATTGTCTCCAATTGGAGAATGGATCTTTATCAATGTGTTTTGAAAAAATTCTTCTGAAATATGGAAACTAAACTCTATGAAAAATTGTACATCCCTTGAAGCGTAAAGAATACTGCTCAATAAGAAAATCAGTAATTAAAAAATAGTTACTGTTCCTTCAAAAGCACATATATATTAAAATATTTGATGAAGTGTTCATCAAATGTGAACTAACAAGGTGAGGTAGAGTCAGTTGGTCACCGACTTCAATCAAATTTTTTTGGTGATATGGCTTTTCTTATCTTAACTGATAACAATGAAAATCATAGTTTTTGGATGTGAAATAATTTATCAGCGTTTTGTAATTTTCTCTAGAACTTGTGTTGTTCATCTTGATGTCATTGACTCTGGAGAAACAGTGGATATTGGTCAGTCCAATCAGCAATTCCTTGACCAAATGTGATGAAATTATCAATTTTAGATACAAAAATAGGTGGCGGCTAGAGCTCAGAAAACACTTGAGGTTCCAGAATTTTGTTTAATGATTTATTAACGGGAACAGGATTATTGGTGGTAATGGTGGTTGGTGCAGTTGGCTCTGGTGTTATGGTAATTGATTTGCTTCTGGTTTGAGGTGGTGATTTATTTTGCTAGGCTGAATGTTTAGTTTTAGGAGATTTATTTTGTTCATTTGACTTTTTAGATTTATTCGATTTATTTTGCTCTGCTAACTGTTTAGGTTTAACTGATTTTTTTTTTTCTTGTTAGGTGAATTAAATCCTGACCCCGGAGAGTTTTGATGACGTTTTTGAAGTGTCCGTCTTTTTAAATACTGCGAATCTGTTTAGCTAATTTCAGAAACAGCGTTTCGTCCTATTAAGACACAGTTGGTTGAGTCTAACACCACAGCTTTGAATATTAAGCACAGTACAAAGTAACAAATACAGATCGGCATGAAAGTTATACTGCACTTAAGTTATACGGCCATAACACTTACTACTTCCTGTTGAAATTAGGTTTTGTTCAAAACAAAACCAGACTAAGATTTAATGCAATTAGCCCTCTAAGTTTGAGATGAGAAATTTAAAGAAAATAAAGAGTGAAGTTAAGTCACTCATGGTCGTGGATTCAGATCGCAGAGCTGCAGGTCGAGAGCAGATTCGATTCTGAGGAGAGCCCTCATGTGCGACAATAAGGTGAGCACAATTTTTTGTATATTTCCCTTATAATTTTTAAGGGAGTGAAGACAGATCGCCTCTGCGTGGTGCTCCTTGGTAACAGTATTATACTGGCTAAATGATCTGTAAATGTGGTAACCTCAATGGGTCATACTATCTGACCGTCTCAGGAAGTAGCAGTTAAATATTCTGTTTAGAACTCTGAAGCCACAAGGTAGATGTAGCTACTTTAAGGAGGCATTCCCTCCACTGCAATAGGGGACTGTGGGCCAATCCCTCACATCTCTGAACGAAAATGATTAAAAGAAACACAAAGACGAAACCGGATTGTTTTTTATGGCAATGACTTGACGAGGATATGGATAATTTCCTTTACTTGGACTGAAAAGGAATTCATCATAGTTTGGTTTTTTGTTGTATTTTCAAATTATTTTTTTTATGATTACTTTCCACTTATTATTATTTTTCAAACTTTATACCACATATAAATAACTTTTAGAATTCACTTCTTTTTAAGGAAGAAATAAAGAAAAACATCTCAAACATTTTTATTATATATCTTTGGTTCTATATTTGTAATATTTCATATTCAATATTCAATAGACACCTGTGGTTTTTTATAAGAGATTATATACTTTATTTCCTCACCTCTATTATTTTTTTTTTGTTTTTTAAAACAAAAAAACATATATATATATATATATATATATATATATATATATATATATAATAAGTACATACCTAATGCAGTTCCTTGAGCAATAGGTGTACCAGGTTTTTCAGAAGGATCAGGTATATCTAAAGTGAAATGAGAGAATGTTGCCACTATGGACATCGTTATGGTTGCAGACCAGACCCAATAAGAATAATAACAATACTTTCTTCCATCAGTAATCCTTAGAAATACATTTGGAGACCTGTATAAAAGTAAATAAATAAATACAAATGTAACCTAGACAAGTATCAAGTACTAAAAATGAATGAAATATCTTTACCTAAATGTTTTCCAGATATAAAATCCAAAACTAGCTAACCAAAAGTAAGCTCCAATTAAGCTGATAAACATTATTATGTCTGAAAACAATATTGATGAATTAACTATGCTTGTGTATGATATATATGTGTATATATATAATGTTAAATAATGAAATAACTAATATATACACTGGTGTGAAAAAGTCTTCCAGCAAACCAGAATTTTATAAAAATGGTAAATGTTTCAATTTAAAAGTTTTTTATCTTCTTAATTGCAAACTGATTTAACTTTGCAGACACTGTAGATGTAATATATAATTAAATTAATATTATTTTCAATTAACAACAAGCCAAGATATCATTTGTTATGTTAACGTTATTTTTTTTTGTATTGAATAGTAAATAGTGCAATCTGCCACAATGATGGGCAATAAGTGCTAAGGCTAAATCTGTTCATTCATACCATAAATACATATAATAGGGAAATAGATAAGAATAATTAAAAAGATAAATAAATAAAAAAAAATAAGAAAAAAAAATAATAGAAGAATATATAAAAATAGAATAACATGCATAAGTGAAATAATAAATAAATCAATAAGTAAAAATAAAGTAAATCTTCTTAACACATTCATTCATTCCAGAAGATCCCAGTGCCTCTCTTCCAGCCACGTCAGTGATTAAGACAGTATAGACTGAAGGAGGGCATTAGTAGAGCCATAGACGCTCAGGACTTGAGTGGAGAAGCTGACCATTGGCAGGACTCCAGAAGCATATTTACAAGAGATCTCAGGACCACTGCCATTTTAACCTTCAGGGAGGATTGTAGGGATGGTCGAAGCTGGATATGGATTGAACTAGAGGATTTGGATGATGAATAAGGCTGTGGTGAAAGTTTGAAAATCTGGATGGAATGATGCTTAGGACAAATGGGATGTTAAGGTCATGGTGTAAGGTCTTGGTTGTGACATAATATGGAGTGCTGACTATTGTTCTGAGTACTTTGGACTGGAAAGATTGGATACGTTTGATATTAGGATATTTAGCTGTTCCCCACAGTTCATGTTCGTAAGTCTAGATAGGTATCAGCCTCGTCTTGTAGATTTTCAGTCAAAAGATGAGATATTCTGCTTAGTAGTCTGTACAGCTGAACAAAACGTCAGTTAAGTTCTTGTCTTTTAAGTAGGGTATGTAGATTCCAAGTTAGTCTTTTGTCTAGAAGGAAGCCAAGGTAATGGACTGTATTGAATTAAGTGGGGAAGCGGTATTGAATTAAAAAGGATTGGTGGACAGGATCTACGTCGAAAGGGTGAAAGGGATATTTTTTGCACTTTGATTCATTGATTTTGATGCGCAAGTTGTTGCACCACTGTTCAATCGAGGAGAGGTGAGTTTACATTCGCAGCTGGAAGGCAGCAGCACAAAACAGAGATGACTGGCGGTCATTGCTGCAACAGGCCAAGACTCAGGGTGTGGGTTGTAGAGCCGTATAATAATAATAATGAATTCCACAAATAGAATGTTTAATTTCTTTTTGAGTTATCCTGATTGTAAGTCCTCGTTGATGGAAAATTATAATTTTAAGTTGGACAAAAATATATTTTGTGAAATAAAAGTAACATTAAATAGAAAACAAAAAGAAATTATGAATTATAGAATGTTAAATTAAATTTCTAATAAAATAGAAGAACTCCTACATTTGAACAATTTTATATTCAGCTTACTTGAGTTTATTAAACAATGACTCTTGATTTTAACAATAAAGAGTGAAAACTGAAATGTATAACAAAGTTGTGAAATTTAAACAGTAAGATAGCATTATTAAGACGATAAAAAAAGCAAACATAACGGATTGGTATCTTGGCTTGCCAAGTGAATTATCACTAAAGCATTTGTATATACACTGACAGGCAAAAAATTCCACCCACTTGATTTTTTTTCATGTTTTCATCTAAAAATATTTCTGCTTTGGATTGGTCTATTGTTTTCAATGAATAAATAGGTAATCTTTTTGTTTGTTTTCAATTAGGAATGTTAATATAGAGGACAATAACCCTTAATCCTCAATTCAATGAAATGATTCTAGATTCCGATGTTTACTTTCTATGGAATTAAAATGTTTATTCAATATCATTAGTTCAGTGCCGTTTCTTGCAGCACATTTCTTAGTCTCCGGCTTTTAATTTTTTCAATATTAAGTTTAAAAAGGCCTCTTAGTGCTGAGGATGTTGCGCATGGTGTGGCATTTATTGATGATGGACGTTCCATTAGATATGCAGCTAATGCCATCGGAGTTCCATATAAAACTTTACGAGACGCCGTCAGGCGTTTTCGGGAAACTGGTTCTTACAACAGAAATCCTGGTTCTGGATGGCCTAGGGTAACAGAACCACGCGATGACCGGTTTTTGACTTTAAGAATTTTACGAAACCGGCACCTTACCATTGTTCAAGCGATTCATCAGTTCGAAGAAGTTCAAGGTGTGCAAATTTCTGAACGTACTGCTCGGAGAAGATTAAATGAGTATGGATTAATGGCTTTTCGTCCAGTAAGAGAACCAGAGTTGACCAGAACTCACAGAGTAACACGGCTGGCTTTTGCTCGAGAACACAGCCATTGGACTATGGACGAATGGAGTGCTGAACTTTTTACAGATGAGTCAAGATTCGGGTGTGGAGAAGAAGAAACGAAAGATATGCAGTCTGTAATTTTTCTCAGAACCAACCTTTCCAACGTGGTTCCTTAATGGTGTGGGCTGGGATTTCAATGGAGTGCCGCACAGAATTGGTTGTTGTTCGTGGAAGGTCTTTGACGGCCATTCGCTATGTAGATGAGATTTTGGAACCTCATCTGTTGCCTATCCTCAACGAAATCGGCGATCGTTCTATTCTAATGCACGCCCACATGTCGCCCGCATAGTGCAGACGTTCCTTCAACAGAACAATATTGAGGTTTTAGCCTGGCCAGCATATTCTCCAGATTTGAACCCCATTGAGCATTTATGGGATAACCGCGGAAGATGAATAAGTGCGCGTGAAACACTTCCTGATACACTGCAGGACCTTGAAAGGGCTCTTCGGGAGGAATGGGCTATCCTAGGGACATTTCCCGACTGGTGGAAAGTATACCAAAGTAAAGTATGCATCTTTAAGAAGTAGTGAAGGCAAGAGGGAGAAACACACGCTACTAAACGACGATGTAATTAATTTCTTTTAGAATAATAATGGTTCGTTTTTCAATTTTTTTTTCTCTAATCTTTCTTACCCAATCACATTTTGATTATTAAAGGTAAAAAAGATTATAAAATTCCATAAATACTAAGTATTATCTACAAATAATCTCATTCCCTAGCGTATCACAATAGTTTCTTCTTAAACAAATTATTCCCTGAAGTTTCATCGATTTATGATACAAGATTTTATAATTTTATTTTTTTGTGAAGAAATATCACCCATTTTCAAAATAAACTATTAATTAATTGAATTCCATAATCAACGTTTTGGACCCTTAATCCATCTACAAGACAAGTTTTCTTTATACCTGTATTTTTCTCATTGTAAAACTGCAACATCACGGTTTCTTAGTAATTTATTATACAAATTTATTTCATAATTTTCTAATAACCTAGAGTGTTGCTCATTATAATTTCAATTATTACACACAAAAAAAAAAAAAATAAATAAATAAAAACAAAACAAAAATGTGCTAATATAATTTATATATGTGCTAAATATGAACCTTTTTATTATTTATAAAATGCAATCTCACTTCAATTATATAAGTGAGAAGCACTATAATATGATTAACAAACAATTTCAAATTGTTATAAAGATTTTAATGATTATGAGAAGAAATAATTAATAAGAAGTAATTAGTTACAAGGTCTTTCATGCTTTTGTTTGATAACAAACAAACAAAATTGTCGATATAAATAGAATAGAATTATGTTTTCTGTATCTTTTCTCTTACCTGCAACCAAAAAGCCAACTGGACTGGTAAACTCAGTAAATATTCTGCATGTATCTGCAGCCTGAGCAATAATCAAGCAAACACACATTGTTGTAATAATATTTCCAACCATATCTCGTAACTGTGGCAAAACAAAATGAACAATTGCCACTGTTACATAGCAAAAGATGGCTATGATATGGAAAACTGGATCCAGTATTTTGCGAAGAATGAAGTCAGTATCTTTCCACGTCTTTGAAATATCAGGTGGACAAACTATTGCATAATCAAAGGTATCACCATTGAATGTGAGCTATAAAACAAAAATCATTTAAATATAAAAGTATTTAATAATTGTGGTCTGATAATTATAAAACAATTAACTATTTCAAAAAGATAAGGTATTATATTTGATTTAAATTACATCCCTTTTAAATATTCAATTATTGTTTATTTTATATGTTTAAGAATTTTTGTACAAATAAATATAAAGAAATTTTTAACAATTTTAGATTTTGGATTGTGAGCCCAGTACTGGGCTCACAATCCAATTTCCAGGGATAGAACAGTTCCCTTATCCAATTCTGATGTGATAGAACTGCGAGGTACTGTAAATAACTAGTTGTTATACAATATAATCATTTCTTTGAAAATAAATATTTGTAGCTTAAGATTTTCTTTTTTTAACTGAAACCAACTTCTCATACTCTTCATTCTATGGGTAACAATATTTATACCGTTCATTAGTTACACCACTATTTTTAATAGTTGCTTCCGCCTGGCTACTGGTCACGACTATCTGCAGAGTCATCTCTACAAGATAGGCGTCGCTGAGGATCCTACCTGTAAATTGTGTCATCTAGGAACAATGGATGCAGACCATCTAGACGCATGTCCTGCCTTGAGGGACATAAGAGACAAAATATTTCCGAATATACATATAAGAAAGTCTAAATTATACTGGGCAGCAAGATGTCGGATGGCCAAATGACCAACCACTGGCATAAGAAAAAAAAAAAAAAAAAAAAAAAACTATTTTTAATATAATTTATTAATTTTGTGGTGAACTAAAAAATTATATGTGAAGCATTTAAATTACTGCAAATGGACTTGTATTTCAACTACTGATCTCAAAAGGTTTTAGAGCCAACTATGTTTCTACATAAATCATTATTTAATACATCATACAACTATTTAACTTGGAGTATCCATCAAACAGTGTAAATAAAAAGAAACTAACACAAAACTAAGTTATAGGAGTTTTACTGAAACTTTTGAAGGATTTAGATGAATGAGAAGTTTTAAAGAAGAGATAAATTATAAATACAATCTAAATGCCAGATGAAGGATGAGTAATTGAAGTATAACCAAAATTTAAAGAATACAAGTTTCTGCTTGATAGGTTATTTCTTAACTTATTGCACTACTGAACTGTTAATACATAGACTATCTTAATTCAGAAAATTATATAAAGCAGCAAACAATGAGATAAGATACCTTTTCACTGCAGTAAAACCCTAGACGGTAGTCATGATGCAAAAATTCTTCTTGATTTAATTCTTCATCTGAAATACCTTGTTCAGCAGTTATGGTGTAGTGCCTCAAACTACCATCGGGTAAGAGTCTAAGTTTGTCAAGAGCTTTATGGTAAACTTCCCATGATTGTCGATTTCCACAAGAAGGGATACCAGTTAAAATTTTATAATGAATATTCGAAACAGGTCTTCCATTCTCATCCATAAACTGAGGTTCCCATTCTGTTTCACTAGTTTCATTAACTAGAGCACAATTTTTGTCAATAAAAATTTCACCCTTTTTACAACATTTTTGAACTAACACAGGAGGTTTCTTTCGGGGTGGTGGTATATTTGATGGAAAAACATAAGAAAATGAAATAATAAATAAAAACAGTACCTCCATATCGAAGGTAGGTTACAAAAGCTTAGCGACACCCAAACAACGCAAGGAGATTCCAAAATTAGTGAGAGGCTAAGGTATAACATGAATAACATATTTTATTATGTTTGTTAGCAGTTGTACTAGTATTTTATTGGGTAACAGGCTTCTTTCCTTAGTTTTCATTCTGGTTTTTTAATATTAAATTGTAAGCAATGCTTATAAATCTAGTTAATATATAAATTTACTGTAATATTAATCGTGCTTAGGTTATAATCCCACATTACTTGATACAACGTTATTATATATATATAAAGTAGCTCAGGACGTCCACGCCCTATTTGTCGATTTCAAAGCAGCCTATGATTCTGTGGACAAGAACTGTCTTTGGAAAATCATGACTGAACTGGGAGTTCCCGGTGAGTTGGTGAGATTGACGAAGGTTCAAATTACCCCAAATGTAGAGTCCTAAGATAAGGATAATTATCTGAAGCCTTCAAAGTGCCAACGGGCTTACGGCAGGGAGAAGGGGACTTATCCCTGGAGAAGGCAATAAGAACATCATCACAGGAAAATGGACATGTCCACTTCGGAATGAATCACAAAATCCTTGGATACACAGATGGTAAATCTGACCTTTTAACTAATCTAGAGGACATTGAGAAACTCGCTCCGACTCTGATAAGAGAGGCAGAGCAGATCGGACTACAAGTAAATTATTACCTATTGGCCTCTTATTACCGATAAATATATATATATATATGCCGTACGGGCTAAGGCGCTTGCAATAGGTAATCAAAGTTAAGCAACGTCGAGCGTGGTCAGTACTTGAATAATTGACCGCCCGATTTGGGCGACCGTCCACCACGGAAAGACACGCTGCCCGAGATTCCTCTCCCCCTCGGGTATGAGAGATCCGTCAGGCTACTTGAGGCAACTCACATCGCAGGGAAGTGATTGACCCTGCGGTAGACATAGCTCCTGGTCCTCCAGGTTGGGAGTTGGCTCTAATAACCCTATCCTGTCAAAAACACCATATTAGGAAACCAAAAACCAGCCTCGAAAAATCTGTCTTAACATGGTAACGACACCGGCTTCCTATAACGGACTCCATATCGGATCATGGAATTTTCGTAGCTTATACAGACCAGAAACCGTCCAAACGATAGTTAATGAAGTAAAAAGGTACAACATACCGTTAACAGCCATTCAAGAGGTAAGGTGGCCAGATGGAGGGGAAACAACAATAGACGGGTACACACTGTTCTACACCGAGAAAAATGACAAAAATGGAACAGCTGGCACTGGATTTAAAGTTAATCCGGCCACAAGGAAGTCAGTAATAAACTTCATCCCAGTTAACGAAAGGGTAAGTGTGCTGCGCGTAAGAGGTCGTTGGTTTAATATCACGATTATTAACGCGTATTCACCGACCGAAGAATAAGAGGATGAGGTGAAGGGCGATTTCTACGATCAGTTAGAAAATGTTGTGGAACAGGCTCCAAAATATGACATAAAATTAGTCATGGGAGAATTCAATGCCGAGATAGAAACCCAATTTAAGCCTATCATCGGAGGCCAAAGGTTCCCCGAAACTAGCAATGACAATGGAGTGAGATGTATTAGTCTGGCAGCAGCTAAAGGTCTAGTTGTAAGAAGTACGATGTTCCTGCACAAGTACATACACAAGTATGCCTGGGTAAAGAAGCAAAAAGCCTAATCGACCATGTGCTGACAAACAAGAGGCATCAAAGCTGGGTTATATCTGAAGTGTGCAATGTTAAATTAAATATTTACATAATAATAAGCAATTAAAAATAAAATAGAGAGAAAATAACTGTACACATATATAAATAAAACAAACAGGGAGAAAAAAATAAACAAATTGTGATATAAAAAAACATGGGTTATAAAAGTCTGAAGTGTGGAATGCAAGTGGAAGAGTAGATTCGTAATGTGAACAAAACAACTAAGCAAACAATGAAATAAGGCAGGAAGATTTCCTAGAACAAACTCGGTTATTCGATCCAGTCGATTTATCGATTCAGTTGGATGATTCCTTAGGAATCGTTAGATTCACCGGTTTACTACTACGAAATCTTCCAGTCGTGTTCCATTGTTTGTTGGGTTATTTTTACTTTCCGAATCTACTCTTCCACGAGCATTTCGTATTCGGTAATTTGGGGTTGTTTATAGGGAATTTGACTTCAGAGGGGTTGACAGCTGTAGGAGGCAAGGAGAGAGGAATCTGAGAAAAGAGGAATTTTTCAACTTCAGCAGTGTGGGTGGGATTGAGTTTGGGGTGTGTTAATGTTTTTGATAGGTGTTTGAAAAACTCTTCTGCTGATAACTATCATCAGTAGAGAGGGGAGAAAAATAAGCCAGTTTTTTTTTTTTTTTAAGTTTAGGATAATAATCGTATGATTTCCAATCTTCAGAATGCCTGGTTCTTTGCCAGATAGCCAGAGAGTACTACAAACAAACAAGGGTACTACATTGACATTTGGATTTAATAAAATCAGTGAGGTCTTGGGGCAAAGGATTCTTTTAACGGTATTTTTTGGAGGGGAGTGGTGAGGATGTAGTCCAGTCTGATTGTTGGATCAAGGTGGTGTAGGAACTCACTGGATTATCTAGGTCTGATACTCTGAGGTATATAGCATCTAGTATTGTTTGGCAGAAAATATTTCAGTTGACTGGGCCTCTTATGAATGAGGAAGAAGATAAAGAAATGGGAATAGGAGATGCGGAAAGAGTTACATTTAGTGAACTGTGGTCTGAGAAAAGTTCATCGAGTCGTAAAACTGGGTATTTTAGCGGTCCTAGACCTTTGTGAATGAAGAAGTCAAGGAGGTCAGCATTACGGTTGGGATCAGTTGGCCAGTATGTAGGAGTATCAGAGGAAATAATGTTGCTATTGTGAGAATTAAGTGCAGACAGCAATGTTCGCCCGCAGGAATTCGTGCTTCTGACTCCCCAAAGCTGATGTTTTTCATTAAGGTCTGCACCCATAAGGAAGTCGTATCCCTAGGAATTAAGAAAGGGGATGATATGAGATACAGGTATTGGTATTTACGACGGAAAGTATGCTATGACAACTGTAACAGGAAAAATTGAAGTTAAAATTATTATTGCTGTGTTTGTAGAAAATTGTGGACCGGTAAAGGGTACGAATGATGGGAGAGGGACGGATGATGACAGCAGTGCCAGCATGTGCTGTTCCATCAGGGTGGTCAGTTAGATAAATCTTGAAACCATGTAAGTTAACGAGTGTTAGTCAGTTGGGTCTTAGTTTATTAGGGTTATGTCAATGTTATTGTCCTGTGAAAAAACAGGTAGTTAATTGATGTGATTTCGAACATCATTAGCATTCCATAGAAGAACGGAAAGCGAATTTGAGAACATTTAAGCAATTCTTGGCGTTGGGATAATATTGGATATGTCATTTGTAAGTAAGGAGATAAGCGGGCGTGAGATATCTGGATTCGGAGGGGGTGAAGCAAGGAGACTGATGAGCTTATTGGAATTGTTGAGAGAAGGAATATAGGAGATTTGATGATAACTGGAGTTTAGGGTGTTATTGTGTTGGGGTGGTGGATTATGAGATTGTGGTTGAGTTTTCGACAGGGCCTGAGGAATAGTCTTTTCCATCTCTCCTAGCATTTCAGCATAGGATACTTCATTGGTCACATGTCTAGTCCTGGTGTCTCTTTCTGTCTATGTGCTACCTGTGTTCTTGATTTCAAGATATTATTGCTTCGGCATCCCTTACAGTTTACAGGGTGACCTATGGCATAGTCCGCACACTGAAGGAGTTTGCCTGGATTCGGTGCATTTTTCAGACTTGTTTTGTTGTCCGCACTTCGCGCACTGAGGTAAGCAGTGACAAGGGAGCTTCTAGTATGGCCATAAGATTGGCAATTATGGCATTGGACAGTTTTTCTTTTAGTGTAAGGTTTTTCAACAACTATACTGGTATAGTAGATACGAGTTAGTTTATAAATGTTTTATACCCCTGAAGTGCGTAGGAATAAATGTAAATAATAATAAAAATATATATGAGATAATAACGTTTATTGTCAAATATCACTGTTCATTTATTTCTTGTTGATCCATATTCATTACTTGCATCCGCCTACTATTTTTCATATATATAAATATATATATATATATATATATATATATATATATATATATATATATATAAGTTAGCTGTATATAAGCGGTAAATATCAATAGAAACTCTGTACTTTAAGGATTAAGAAACCTTTATGCTTACAAACAAACTGTATCTATATATAAAGGATGAATATATATATATATATATATATATATATATATATATATATATATATATATATAATATATATATATATATATATATATATATATATATATATATATATAAGTTAGCTGTATATAAGCGGTAAATATCAATAGAAACTCTGTACTTTAAGGATTAAGAAACCTTTATGCTTACAAACAAACTGTATCTATATATAAAGGATGAAGAGAATAATAAAGTCAGTTGCTCTTTTACCTGCGTACCGTTATTCTGCACGAAACACCTCCTTTTTTTCGTTTATTCTTTCAGTCTAATCATAAGTGATGCCGAAACCCGGGAGGAATTCCGAATTTTTATCGCGCGGCTAATAGTATCGTGAAGTTAAGAAAAATCACCAGGCGAACCCAGGCAAGCTTCTAATCAGTTACGGATATTAATTACGATGGAAGAAGAATTGAAGAAACTGGAGTACCAACTTGCTCAGTCTACGGTGGAGAGACAGAAATTGGAAGCGGAACGTCAGAAACTAGAAACAAAGCAATAGAAAGCGACCGAAAACACACAGATCGAGTTACTTAAGATAAGGACGCAGAACTCGGCATTTATCCACGAGGTAATTAGCCAGCTAAAACCATTTACGGGAGTAGTAGGTGACCTCGAGCATTTCATCAAAGGTGGTAACCAAATTAAAACTTTGATAACCACCAGACAGGAGACAGGCACGCTACTGGAATCCGACGTAAAAATACTGGCGGCCTCTTTGATTAGTCGTATCTTGCGTTGGGTTTTAACACTTTGGTACAGGGCGATTTGACGGCCTCCTGGGAGACGCTGAAGATACGACACAAGAAGCTATACGGCGGTGGCAGGTGGACCCCGGAAGAGGATGTTTTCTATTTGTTTAAAGAGCGCAGAGCCCAGGGCCAATCGGAGGGTGAGTTCGCTGAAAAGCTATTGTTGTTATACAATAGACTGACGGAGAAGATGGTGGAAACATGCGGCCAGGCGGAAGGAGCTCAGAAGATGGAGTTTCTAAGGGGAGTGCTAAAGGTGCAACTAAATCATTATTTGGACCGTCCAGGATCGCTACCCAGAGACCGCGATTTTATCGAATGCGCCCACGACCTGGTCGATGCAAGGGAGAGGAACGAAAATCGCTTCGAAAAAACGGAAGCGGAATGGACGGAAGTGAGATCACCGAGGAGGCGGCAACGCAGTCTTACCAGGAGGAATAACCCTAACGGAGGCTTACAAAAGCGGCCAAGCAATGGCTGTGAGGACGGGAGACGGAAACCTGGGCGCCGTTGCTACGAGTGCAATCGAACGGGTCACGTAGCGGCCCAATGTAAGCTCACGAGGTGCTACGGGTGCGGCAGGCAGGGGCACGTTGCGAAAGATCGTCCAAGGCGCCACCCCCGACCGCACACAAGGGAACCACAGCACGAGCCGATGGAGGTCAACAACCAGGAATGGAGCGGTAGACGGACTGGTAGGAGAGGTGGAAGACGCTACATCAGCGGAATCTTCGGAAGACGAGAGCATCCGGTCTGGACGCAGTGGTCCGACTACGAGAAGGCAAGAGGTGAGTGGGGGGAATCCCTGGAGGGAAGGACCTTCAGGAACGGAGGTAGTGGTAGGACGCGCGCGCTCGGACTGAGGACGCGGTAATGGGAGGGGCAACCAACCGGGGAGTTTAATTATTAACAACAGCGCGAATACAGGACGGTGGACAAGGTTGCCCGTGGCGAGACTGAGAGAATCCGGCATCAAATTTCTCATTGACACGGGAAGCACGACTTCCTTAATCAGTAGTGGGGCGGCGGAAAAACTGGGAATCTGGGCGAAACGGGAACGATGTGCGATTGTGCGGTGTCAACGATTAATGGCAGAGGTCAGATGTTGGGCGAGACACTCTTTGACCTCAAGGAACTCACGGGACATGACTCGTGGATCACGATACATATAATTCCGCAGTTGATGCCGGGTCATGATCTAATAATCGGGTGTGACGTTTTAAACCGCGCTGGGTTTAAAATTAAGAATAGGAACGAGACTTGGCGGTATAGAATAGGGGAACGACACTACGAAGTAAAGATGATAGAAAGTAGCGGACTCACTGAAGTCGTGGTCGTGGATTGCATCAATGACTCGCTAGCGAACTTAGTCGGGCAAAACAAGGAGTTATTCTACCGC
Organism: Nezara viridula; assembly: GCA_928085145.1. Classification (NCBI taxonomy): domain Eukaryota; kingdom Metazoa; phylum Arthropoda; class Insecta; order Hemiptera; family Pentatomidae; genus Nezara; species Nezara viridula. The sequence continues at coordinate 78,374,981 of OV725078.1, forward strand.
GAAAACGAATACCTACCAACCACGGGGCGAACGGTACATAGAATAAATCTGAATTCGGAAGCCCCAGTGTACGTTAAAAATCGGCGTTATCCTCAAGCTATGAGAGAGATTATCAGAGAACAATTGAGAGAACTCCTTAAGCAGGGCATTATCAGACAGAGTAATTCTCCCTTTAATAGCCCTCTCTGGGTGGTAGAAAAGAAGCAGTACGGACAGGGCGGCAACGCGAAACAGTATCTAGTCGTAGTTGACTACAGAAATTTGAACGAGGCGACTAAGGACGAGCGGTATCCCCTTCCTCGGGTCGAGGATATTCTTGATCGACTGTCAGGGGCGACTATTTTTAGTACGCTGGACTTAAAGAGCGGGTATCACCAGGTCCGGATGGCTGAAGAGGATATTGGTAAGAGTGCCTTTTCGTGGGAAAGGGGACACTTCGAATTCGTTGGAATGCCGTTCGGGCTAAAAGGGGCTCCACTGACTTTCCAACGCCTTATGGACGAACTGCAGCGAGGACTGGGCGAATCCTACTCACAGGTCTATATGGACGACCTAGTCTGTTTAATAAAACTGAGGAGGACCACGTGTAACACCTCAAACGCGTTTTTGACAGGTTGCGCGAATTCGGTCTCAAGTAATCTTGAGAGAAGTCTCAATTCGGGTTACGGGAAATCAGGTTTCTAGGACACGTGGTCTCACGAAACGGGGTACAGCCGGACCCGGAGCGGGTAAAGGCCATCCAGGAAGCACCTTTACCTAAGAACGCCCGTGGAGTCAGGTGGTATTTGGGTATGATCAATTATTATCGGAAATTTATACCCGGAATAGCGGAACTCACTCACCCATTGACCGAAACATTGAAAAAAGGGAGACGATTTCAATTAGGTCCAAACCAACTAGCGTGCATCAAGTGATGCCGGGAGATTTTGACCACTCGGCCACTACTAGCTTTCCCCGACTTCCCTAAAATGTTCAAAATCACTACAGACGCCAGTGAGGTAGCTATCGGGACCGTGCTCTCTCAGAATTTCGAAAGTGGCGAGAAACCCATAGCATACGCGGGGCGGACGTTGAATGAAGCCGAACAACGTTATAGTGCAATCGAGCGCGAGCTTTTGGCGGTAGTATGGACCGTGGAATACTTCCGTCCATACGTGTACGGGAGACGGTTTGAGTTACTGACCGATCATAAGCCTTTATTGTACCTCGGAACTCTTAAAGAATCTTCTGCACGGGTATCACGGTGGAAGGAAAGTCTAGTGGTTTATGACTTCCACGTAATACATAAAAAGGGCGCCGACAACGCGGTTGCCGATTGGTTATCACAAGACCTACTAGTAAATGCGATCGAGGACGAGGTGATCCCGACGAAGCTATTCGCGCTACGATATCTACGCGAGTGGGGGGAAGGCGGACCAGAGATTCCTTTAGTCCAGAGCAAGGCCGAGGAAATTGCGACACCGACGGACAGACCCGCGGAACTGCCCGACGTAGATGAAATCATTAACGATAAAAGACTACAGATCATTATAAAATCTAAGCAGGACTCCGGAATAGAAACCAGGGCGAGCACGTACGAAGGTTTGTCACCTATATTAGTCCGCACCTCCGCATCGATAGAAGAAAGCGCGTTAGAACGTATATTTGTGGAATTCAGTAACCCAGGCCGGAATTGTTATGTTTATGTGGGTAACCGTATGTTTGCGGAGAAATTGAAGCGGTTATGGAAAGGAATGGAGTACTCGCTGTTGCGGTGTTTACGTCAGGTAGAAACGATTACAGAACCAGCGGCACAACAGAACCTAGTAACGGAACACCATTCGGGAAAAACAAATCACCGGGGAGTAGAGGAGACTCTTCGGTCGTTGAAATTGCTCTATTAATGGAAAGGTACGTTTTTTTTTTTGTTTTTTTTTTTTTTCGCCCTGCCTGGCATTGTTGCCATACGGGCTTTTGGCAGCAGTGGGTCAATACGTTTGGGTTCTCGTATAACTACTGCTGCCAATAATCAACATTTTATTTATCTTTTACAGTATTCTTTTGGGAATTTTAATTTATTTGACATAAAAATTAAATTGGATATACTGTGGTGCGGCCCGGTACACAGTTGTGCACTTTTATGATGGGTACGAACCTTGTCCGCACCGCATCCGTCCGGTCCTTAGTCTTCTTCGTTCTCCTCTGGTGGTCTTCTTGCCGCTCCCAGGGAGAAATGTGCAGGGCCGATTGTGTCTCTCCACCTGTACACAAACTCCCTAAAGAGCGGGTAATTTTCTTCCTCCACTAGGCGGGGAAAATCCTGTTCTCTTAGGCTATTCAACCCTGTTTCCCTCAAGAGTTTGGCACGGCGTCCCTCCATTGCGGTGCAGGATACCAGGATGTGTTCTGCCGTTTCGGGGACTCCGCAGGGAGGGCACCGGGGGTCGATGTCCTTCCCATGGTCAGCCAGCTTTCCCCGGAACCCACCATGTCCTATGAGAATCTGCGAGACCCAATAATTAGGGCGGACCCAAGTAGCCTTAAGTCTTTTTTGGACGGTGGGGAAGAACTTTCTGTGGGTGGATCCTTTCCCGCTTGTCACCCACCGTCTGTTCCACTCCTGGATGGATTCCTCCCTGACTATCTTCTTCCATTAGTTAGGGTTCTCGCAGATTATTCTTCGGAGTCCCTCCGGTAGCGTATCCAGTCCCTGCCTCTTGATCTCGAACTTCAAGGCGTCCTCGTTGAGAATAAGATCCAGGGGCATCGCTCCGGCCAGCACCTGCACCGCCTCGTGGGACACTGTTCTATAAGCTCTCGTGACGCCCAGCAGGGCAAGGCGTTGTATGGTGGCCAGTCGTCGCTTGTGGTTTTGCTTCAAGTTTCGGCTCCACCCGAGAGATGAGTACCTCAGGATACCCAGGATGACTCCTTTGTATATTGTCATGGTTGCCGGGTACCTGAGGCCCCAGAAGGCACCTCCGATTCTTTGTAGACCATTCATCGTCAGGGTCACCCTACCCCTCAGGTAGTCTAGGTGAGGAGTGACGTCGAAGTTTCTTCTTATTCGTACCCCTAGGTATGTCGCCTCCTCACCTACCCTGACCCTTGCACCTTGGATGTCCAGGTTGATAGGGTGAGCCCTGTCCGTGGAGCCTCTTATGAGTATGGCATGCGTTTTTGAAGCGGCCATGGTTAGTTTCCGCTTGACGCACCACTCTGAAACTAGACTGCAGCACCTCTCCGCTTCCGTCTTTAGTCTGGCTCTGCTGTTCTCAGCCACGATTACCGCCAGGTCGTCGACGTAGGCCGTGGCAAGGAAACCCCTGTTTTCCAGTTCCCCCAGCAACTGGTCGAAGACGAGCTTCCACACGGCTGTACCTAGAACTGAGCCCTGCGGACAGCCCCTCTCTATCCTCGTCTCGGCGTCGTAGTAGTTACCCCTGATCCTGACGGTTCTTTGACTGAGGTAACTGCCTACTAGAGAATAAAGGTTACTGGGGGTGTCGAGCTCTTGAAACCGCTGGAGTACGCAGGGCCACCCAATTACACACTGTCGAAGGCGCAGGATATGTCAAACAGTATCAGGAGGACGTACTTCTCCGCCTTCCCCTCCACATCCCTGCGCACTCTAAGCAGTGCATCTGTGGTTCCCTTGCCACTTGTCGAGCTGAACTGGAGGGTGGCGGCCTGGGCTCCAGCCACACTGATAGCAGCCATCATCTGCTGCTGTCTTACTTTGTCCAGTGCCAACCTGTATGGTATACCCCAGGGATTCTTCTCCGACTCCTGCACTATGAACTCGTCCCAGGATTTCTTCTTCTCGAGACGCACGCCGTTTCAGTATACCCTATACCTATGATTCGCCTCCTCTCTGAGTGCAGGTCTTCTTTCCTCATCTCTGCACTCTTGGCACCTACGCCTAGCCCTGTAGTATTCTCGTTTCAGCTGTGTCAGGGTTGGCCTCTACCATGGGACCGGACCCGTTCTCGCCCTTCGGCGATGGAGGAAATTTTCCGCTGCTTGCGTGATGGCGTCCATTAGGTTCGCCTCTCACTCGTCGATGTCCGCCGTTTCCTCAATGGGCACCCTCTCCTCCATTATTCCCTCCAGTGTGCTGTAGTAGGTACTCCAGTCCTCCGAACGGGTCACGAACCCCCTCTCACATATGGGGACTCAGCCTTCCTCCTCCACTACACTGAAGGCTATGATCCGGTGGTCGGAGCTCGTGTCAGACCGTAGGGTCCAGTCAGCCACCCTCCTTGCCACAGCGGTCGTGGCCAGTGTCACATCGATATTGCTACTCTTGCCCCTTGTTCCAACAAATGTGGGTCCAGAGGGCTCGTTCATTACGACGAGTTGACATCTCGTCACGAGTTCCTCTACTGCTCTTCCCCTGGCATTCGTACTGACCGAACCCCAGGCTGTGCTCAAAGAGTTGGTGTCGGAACAGACTATCGTACTTCTGTATTGCTGTACGACTGTCTCCACGGCAGTAATATTATCCTCTATGTCTGCCTGCCTTGACGGCATGAGGAAACTGGGGCAAAGGATATTCTACTCCATTTGACATAACATGCCACCTGGTCCGCCGTGGTGAAATTCTTCAGTTCCATTACGTTGAGGGCGGGGTTTACTATCACTATCACTATCTCCGCACTGGGCCTCCTCTCTCCATCGCCCAAGGCGACCACCCTCGACCTCACACCAAACCCTACGATCACGTTGTTTCGACACGATGGTTCCTGGATGACCATGATGTCAATTCCTCGGGAGAGAGCTCTCAATTCGTCCGCCACTACTCGTCTTCGGCCCATTTTGAGCTGTAAGATATGGAGCTTATCCATATCTGGTCAGTTTGGCCTGTCTGACCATCATCTCCAGGTGTATCGGGCACTCCCTGCTGTAGTCCCTGATGGTCAGGCTCAACCAACCACCATCCAGGTCGGCCCTTGGGATGTCCCTCTGAGCCGTCCTAATTATTGGATGCACCTCTAGGACCCACATCGAGGTTATTCCTCCTCTTGAAGAAGTTGAGAAGCAGGTTCGTATCCAGCCTCGTCTTTCCTCGGTCTGGTTTCCTACTCCGCTCTTCTTCTATCGGAACGCCTCCAAGAGCCCTGCGTCCCAGTGCCTGGGTACTCCCTTGACCTCCAGTCGGGGGCCTCGCGAGGTGGTCAGCCTCGCCTAAAATCCTTGCTCCTTGAGGCGGTCCCACTCCAAGATTTTGTTGGCCTGCACCAACCCCTCCGTCCTGACTAGGACCCCTTTTCCGTCGCTCAGAGGTATAACCACTTTGGCGCTAACACCAATCTCCTTCAGCTCCTCCTCGGTTTTCAGCTGCTTGTGGAGGTCAGCCATCGTCCACCCCTCCGTCACTCCCTTGAGCGTGATGAAGGTGTTCGTGCTGTCTTTCTTCTGTGAGACGGGTACGCTGTCTAGGACACTGGCAAATGTCATTTTCTTGTCTGTGGTGTTTTCCCCTTCTTTCTTCTGTTAGTTAATTCCCTAAATTTGGAATTAAGAAATTTGGCCTATCCCATTGAGTCAAAAACTCCTGGGGCAGTTTGCGAAGGGATTTTGCAATGGTGCGCATTTTACGGTGTCCCAGACGAAATCGTCACTGATTGCGGTAGAGAGTTCGATAACTCTCTAATTCGAGATGAGAGCAAAATATTGGGCATCAATTAGCGTTTGAACACCCCACATCACATTAAGGGAATTGGTGCCGTGGAACGGCTCCACAATACTCTAGGGGAACACTTGCAGCTGCTCAAGTTAGGTCGTAATCTCGATCCATTCGATGCTATGCCACGTGCTGTCATAGTCTACAATAATACTATTCATGCCGCGACTGGACTATCACCAGTGGAAATTGTTTTCGGACAGAGGCGACGGGATAGAAGGGATCTCATCACGGCTAACAATAACGACCTTAAAGCTAGGATTTATCAGGCGAGAGTAGGGTGGCAAACAACGTGGGCGAAAGTACGAGAAAAATTAATTTGAGAAAAGCTAATCCGGGTGGCTAAGGCAAATAACCGACCCATAGTTTATAGAAAGGGCCCGTTAGCGCTGGGAACCATAGTGTATAGATGATTACAGACCGCTCGCACTAAAACAGCTGCGAGGTATGAGGGGCCTTATAAAGTCATCACCATACGGGAGAATAATCTATTTACTATCAGGGATGTAAATTACCCGTTTCGGTCACGTACGGTACACCTTGAAGAGCTTCGGGTACCTCAGATCATGCCAGAAAACGAAACGGACGGCGGCATCCAGCATGGACCATCTCACAACTAGGAAGTTTTTCTTTTCTTACTTTCCATTTTTTATGTTTTTAGCGATATTGATTAACTTTTAGTCGATAGCATTATACAAGTAGAGGGTAATTTTTTTTTTGTATGGATAAATTCCATTGTATATAGGTTATGTTATTCTATTTTAGGATATCTGTATTTTCTTTTGTTATAAGTATAAGTATGCTTAAGCTAGTGAATCTGCTATCTATTTTTGTTTGAGTTCTTACGTTTTATTTTATTTTATTTTTATTTATATATAAGTTCCTCCATACGAAGGAACTGGAGGGAGGGAGTTAGCTGTATATAAGTGGTAAATATCAATAGACACTCTGTACTTTTAAGATTAAGAAACCTTTATGATTACAAACAAACTGTATCTATATATAAAGGATGAAGAGAATAATAAAGTCAGTCGCTCTTGAACCTGCGTACCGTTATTCTGCCCGAAACCCCCCATTTTTTTCATTCATTCTTTCAGTCTAATCATAAGTTATATATATATATATATATATATATATATATATATATATATATATATATATATATATATATATATATATATATATATATTCGTTCGAATTCCACCTTTGTAAATTATTTTACAATTTTTGGTAAGTTTCCGGATAACCCGGTATCAATTTGGTGTCATTAATTCGACTATGGCATACATATTTACCTTTATCAAGTATTTATATAGATACTGACAAAATAACGGACATTTTTTTATATGTTTCATGAAAATGCTGGAGGTTTTGGCACTGGAGTTGGTGCTGTTTTCATTCACCTTAGTTAGCTGTTTTCATCAACATAGTTCAATTACCACTGTGTTTTTTTTACACTACTCTTCACAAATTCTCTAATAATTAAGTCACTTTGAAGGAGACGACTTAAATGGTGGGGTTAGATACTGGAAGACTGAACAGGCTGTATAGACCAACCTAATTTAAAGCACTAAAAGTAGGAAAAGGTAACAAAAAAAAATAAATATACATTTAAAAATTTAGACACATACTCACATATACTTACATGCCAAGGTTCCCACACATTTACATATAAAGAATGAAAAATAAATATATGAACAGAAATATCTGTTAGAATAAACGCTATTGCAATGTTTAGAAAATTAACACAATTAAAATAACAAAGCATCGTTTCGATAAATATCATTGTAAGTTATATAAATGTTGACAAGAATAACTCAGTAGAATAGACACCCATACTGTTGAAATATTTAAAATCACAGATGTCTTCATTATCATTTCCAGGCATCGCTATTCACCACTGATTTCGAGGGCAGTAAGTGACCAACATTAAAACTGTTAGTACTCCGTGGAAGCGGAATTTGAAGCTCTACAACATTTATTTAGTAAATTTTTTTCTCTTAAAAAACTCATTTCCAAGCTACAGGGCCATTAATATAATTTGACTCAGTTTTTGACGAATCTGGTAAAAATCAGCGTACGAGCACGTACCGTAGTTATCTACCAAACCACTTACCCAAATTACTATGTTTAGGTGCTTGTTCGACGAACAATTTAACGTTCTTTAATTTCTATATATTGTGTTTTTCGGTGAACTAACAAAAAGAGATCGAAAAAATCTGGCTTGTTGGCTATACAAATTTTTCCCTTTATAGCAATTTCGTTTTTTACATATCTTAACAAATATATACAAGTTAAAAAAAATAAAAGTTTCCCTCACATTTTTCTCAATGAATTTTCAGTTTCGATCCTTAAGTTACACATCTAATATTCATTAAAAAGTAGGAAAAGTTAACAGAAAAAAATAAATATATATTTAAAAATTTAGACACATACTCACATATACTTACATGCCAAGGTTCCCACACATTTACATATAAAGAATGAAAAATAAATATATGAACAGAAATATCTGTTAGAATAAACGCTATTGCAATGTTTAGAAAATTAACACAATTAAAATAACAAAGCATCGTTTCGATAAATATCATTGTAAGTTATATAAATGTTGACAAGAATAACTCAGTAGAATAGACACCCATACTGTTGAAATATTTAAAATCACAGATGTCTTCATTATCATTTCCAGGCATCGCTATTCACCACTGATTTCGAGGGCAGTAAATGACCAACATTAAAACTGTTAGTACTCCGTGGAAGCGGGATTTGAAGCTCTACAACATTTATTTTATATTTTTTTAAATTTTGAACTTTGTCTGCCTTAAAGTTTTGAACCTTGTCTGCCGTTCCAGAACCGCTGCTTTGAAAAATGGCGGCTGATTTAAAGAATATTAGGCCAATAATTTGAGGATCGAAACGGGAAATCCATTGCGAAAAATGTGAGAAAAGCATTAATTTTTTCAACTTGTATATATGGGTTTAGACATGTAAAAAACAAAATTGCTAACGCGAGCCACCAAGGAAAAACTTTTTACTGCCAAAAATCTAAGATTTTTTCTATATTTTTTGTTTTTATAACTTCTAAACTATGCATCAAAGCGAAAGATGTAATCTTTAATAAATTAAATTTTGCGTCAAACGAGTACATACACTTTATAATTTGGTTACGCGGTAAGAACTACTAAAACTACGGTCAATCACCTTGATTTTTACCAAATTTGTCAAAAACTGAGAAAAAGTACTATAAATATAACTTGGAATCGAGTTCCCTATGATGAAAAACCAACGGAATCAAAGTTGTAGAGCATTACATTTTGTGTCAACTGAGTATGGACATTTTTATTGTCAAGGATTTCCCGTTTCGATCCTCAAATTATTGGCCTAATATTCTTTAAATCAGCCGCCATTTTTCAAAGCAGAGGTTCTTTAACGGCAGACAAGGTTCTTTTTACTCAGAATAACATACACTTTCGTAATTTACAATCAAACCTTCGCCTGCGATCAGGTCGATTTTTGGGCCCTGGCTTCAGGGCTAATAAGATATGGGAGAAGGAACGGATACCAGAAGCATGGAACACAGGGTTGATCTGTCCTATCCTTAAGAAGAGCTCCATGTAAGAAGGGCTCCATGTATGAATGTGGAAATTACAGAGGCACAGCACTTCTTTCGGTTGTCTATAAAATAATGACTAATATTATACTAAATCGGATATTTTCGGATTATGAAAACATAATAGGCGACCATCAAACAGGATTTATTAGGGGAAGGAGTACGCTAGATCAGATATTCATCCTAAAACAAGTACTTTAAAAACGATAGGTAGGAGATCAGGACGTACACGCATTATTTGTCGACTTCAAAACATCCTATGACTCCGTGGACAGAAACTGCCTCTGGAAGATCATGACTAAGCTGGGTGTTCCCGGGAAGTTAGTGAGGTTTACAAAGGCGTGTACAAATGATCCTAAGTGTACTGAATTATGAATCTCAACCGTCGAAAAGTGAAAAAAAAAATTATTGAGAAAACAAATCAAACAATTAACATTATGACATGCTAAGTACTACTGCTACAGATCTCTTACTTACTCTAGGATCAAGCCTAGGATTTTATGGGAGTATACATAGGTAGAGGAGAGGGAGGCTGCTCAGAATGTCAAGTCAGCATAGTTCGTTTCCATAACTCAGTTCTAATACAAGGAGTAGTATCTGAAGCCTTTGAAGTTCGAAAGGGTTTGAGGCAGGGAGATGGACTCTCGCCGATGCTGTTCAACTTAGTACTAGAGAAATTAATAAGAACAAAATCACGCTTAGATGGAGGGGTGCATGTTGGAATGAAACATAAAATCCTAGCATATGCGGAAGATATAGCTGTCCTCGCAAGTAATTGAGAGACTCGCTCGGATTCTGTTAAAAGAAGCGGAACAAATCGGACTACAAGTCAAAGTAGGTAAAACAAAATACATGATAGTTAGCCGAAACACCCACCCTAATAACATGATATGCGTGGACTCTAAGCCATTCCCGAAAGTAAACCGAATCGAATACCTCGGCTCCACAATAATCTCAATAAATGATCAACTAACAGAGATAAACCAGCGAATAACAAGTGCTAACGGACCTCTAAAAATCTCCAGAAATCTAAAAATAAGGGTGTACACCGCCGTGATTAAGCCAGTTCTGCTGTACGGTTATGAAACCTGGGCTCTAACCAGCACATCAGGAGCCAGGATTGAGAATTCCTACGTAGGATAAAGGACCTATATAGGACCAGAAACTTGACACATGGAGGAGAAGGAACAATAAGGAACTGCCGAAAGAAACGGGTCAGTCAATATCTCTTGATATAAATATAAGGAGGTTAAGATGGGTGGGGCGTGTAGCTCAAAGCATAGATAGGATAAACAAAGATACGCCTGAGCTTCATGCCGCAAAATGGAAAGCAGTAGCCCAAGATAGAAATAGAGGGATAAGGCTGGTTCAGGTGGCCAAAGATCTACCAGGTCTGTACAGCCAAACAAAAATATAAATATATATATATTGTAGCATATTTTATTAGGGCCTTTATAAATTGTAATTGTTAACAGAATACATGTTCATGTTTGATTCTTATATTCTTTTTGAAATGGCCTAGGAAAATGACGAACCCATCGCCCGCTCATAGTACCGGGGTAGTATATATATATTAATGGCCCTATTGTTTGGAAAGGAGTTAGCTTGATATTATACGTACTCCTTCCCCTCCTAAATCCTGTTTGATGGTCGCCTATTATGTTTTCATAATCCGAAAATATCCGATTTAGTATAATATTAGTCATTATTTTATAGACAACCGGAAGAAGTGCTGTGCCTCTGTAATTTCCACATTCATACATGGAGCCCTTCTTACATGGAGCTCTTCTTAAGGATAGGACAGATCAACCCTATGTTCCATGCTTCTGGTATCCGTTCCTTCTCCCATATCTTCTTAGCCCTGAAGCCAGGGCCCAAAAATCGACCTGATCGAAGGCGAAGGTTTGATTGTAAATTACGAAAGTGTATGTTATTCTGAGTAAAAAGAACCTTGTCTGCCGTTCCAGAACCTCTGCTTTGAAAAATGGCGGCTGATTTAGAGGATATTAGGCCAATAATTTGAGGATCGAAACGGGAAATCCTTGACAATAAAAATGTCCGTATTCAGTTGACACAAAATGTAATGCTCTACAACTTTGATTCCGTTGGTTTTTCATCATAGGGAACTCAATTCCAAGTTATATTTATAGTAATTTTTCTCAGTTTTTGACAAATTTGGTAAAAATCAAGGTGATTGAACGTAGTTTTAGTAGTTCTTACCGCGTAACCAAATTATAAAGTGTATGTACTCGTTTGACGCAAAATTTAATTTATTAAAGATTACATCTTTCGCTTTGATGCATAGTTTAGAAGTTATAAAAACAAAAAATATAGAAAAAATCTTAGATTTTTGGCAGTAAAAAGTTTTTCCTTGGTGGCTCGCGTTAGCAATTTTGTTTTTTACATGTCTAAACCCATATATACAAGTTGAAAAAATTAATGCTTTTCTCACATTTTTCGCAATGGATTTCCCGTTTCGATCCTCAAATTATTGGCCTAATATTCTTTAAATCAGCCGCCATTTTTCAAAGCAGCAGTTCTGGAACGCCAGACAAGGTTCAAAACTTTAAGGCAGACAAAGTTCAAAATTTAAAAAAAATATAAAATACATGTTGTAGAGCTTCAAATTCCGCTTCCACGGAGTACTAACAGTTTTAATGTTGGTCACTTACTGCCCTCGAAATCAGTGGTGAATAGCGATGCCTGGAAATGATAATGAAGACATCTGTGATTTTAAATATTTCAACAGTATGGGTGTCTATTCTACTGAGTTATTCTTGTCAACATTTATATAACTTACAATGATATTTATCGAAACGATGCTTTGTTATTTTAATTGTGTTAATTTTCTAAACATTGCAATAGTGTTTATTCTAACAGATATTTCTGTTCATATATTTATTTTTCATTCTTTATATGTAAATGTGTGGGAACCTTGGCATGTAAGTATATGTGAGTATGTGTCTAAATTTTTAAATGTATATTTATTTTTTTCTGTTAACTTTTCCTACTTTTGGTGCTTTAAATTAGGTTGGTCTATACAGCCTGTTCAGTCTTCCAGTACCTAACCCCACCAGTTAAGTCGTCTCCCTCAAAGTGACTTAATTATTAGCGAATTTGTGAATAGTAGTGTAAAAAAAACACAGTGGTAATTGAACTATTACAAATTCATTCTTCAACTTACTATAATCACGCGAGTAACCGCCTGTTTATTTAGTTTAGAGAACTGTGTATAACAACCACAGTAATAGATAGAGTGGCCATTATTATCTATAATTACTCCACTTATTAGCTCAGTAGGCTCAGTAGACCTAGGGTTGTCTAGACCTGCGCCATTTGGCCTAATATCGGCCTACGTAATTATTTACGTACTTATTTTTTTAAAAATAATCATTGTAGATATTGTTATATTATCAAATGTTAAATTATCATTTGATAATGTCTAGTAAGAACAGCAGATCAAGAAGCTTAGGCAATAATAGCTCTTGAACTTCACTAGTGAAACAAAAACCTTGGCGTTCTGACAGAAAAACGCCACAATTAACACCTGATAGACCAATTGATACAGTTGATGAACCAAATCCCGACACTACGGCTCAAAATATGACCGACAAATCTCCATTCTTTACCCCCAACCCGTACCAACTATTATCTAATTCTTCAGAGGAAACAATGAAAACAGCACTAACTCCCGAAGTGCCAAAATCTCCAGCATTTTCATGAAACATATAAAAAAATGTCCGTTATTTTGTCAGTATCTATATAAATACTTGATAAAGGTAAATATGTATCCCATAGTCGAATTAATGACACCAAATTGGTACCGGGTTATCCGGAAACTTACCAAAAATTGTAAAATAATTTACAAAGGTGGAATTCCATAATTATGAGTTATTTCAAGAGAGAGCACTACGAGTAGTAATAAGATGCCTCCACCCTTCAACTCTACTTGATGCAATCAAAGAAGAATTGACGGTTATAGGTTTCAATGTCTGCCAAATTGTTAAAATATGTATATATATATATATATATATATATATATATATATATATATATATATATATATATATATATATATATATATATATATAACTTATGATTAGACTGAAAGAATGAACGAAAAAAAGGGGGGGTTTCGGGCAGAATAACGGTACGCAGGTTCAAGAGCGACTGACTTTATTATTCTCTTCATCCTTTATATATAGATACAGTTTGTTTGTAAGCATAAAGGTTTCTTAATCTTAAAAGTACAGAGTGTCTATTGATATTTACCACTTATATACAGCTAACTCCCTCCCTCCAGTTCCTTCATATGGAGGAACTTATGTATAAATAAAAATAAAATGAAATAAAACGTAAGAACTCAAACAAAAATAGATAGGAGATTCAATAGCTTAAGCATTCTTATACTTAAAACAAAAGAAAATACAGATATCCTAAAATACAATAACTTAACCTATATACAATGGAATTTATCCATACAAAAAAAAAAAAATTACACTCTACTTGTATAATGCTATCGACTAAAAGTTAATCAATATCGCTAAAAACATAAAAGATGGAAAGTAAGAAAAGAAAAACTTCCTGGTTGTGAGATGGTCCAGGCTGGACGCCGCCGTCCGTCTCGTTTTCTGGCATGATCTGAGGTACCCGAAGCTCTTCAAGGTGTACCGTACGTGACCGAAACGGGTAATTTACATCCCTGATAGTAAATAGATTATTCTCCCGTATGGTGATGACTTTATAAGGCCCCTCATACCTCGCAGCTGTTTTAGTGCGAGCGGTCTGTAATCGTCTATACACTATGGTTCCCAGCGCTAACGGCCCCTTTCTATAAACTATGGGTCGGTTATTTGCCTTAGCCACCCTGATTTGCTTTTCTCGAATTAATTTTTCTCGTACTTTCGCCCACGTTGTTGGTTGTTCCACGGCGCCCCTTCCCTTAATGTGATGTGGGGTGTTCAAACGCCAATTGATGCCCAATATTTTGCTCTCATCTGCTTCATCTCGAATTAGAGAGTTATCGAACTCTCTACCGCAATCAGAGACGATTTTGTCTGGGACACCGTAAAATGCGCACCATTGCAAAATCCCTTCCCAAACTGCCCCAGGAGTTTTTGACTCAATGGGATAGGCCAATGCAATTTTACTGAACGGGTCTATCGCCGTTAACCATGATTGCCCCTCGTTGGAATAAACGTCTACCTGTATAGATCGCAGGGGTTCTGTATCGGTAGGGGTGACTACTTGTTCGGCTACCGGAGGTTGACGATCGTACTCCCCTCTTTGGCAGACCTCGCACTGCGCTACACAATCCCGTACTGTACGGCCCATACAGATCATACAAGACTTGTTAAGAGAATACCTGTCAAGGAAGAAGGTGACGAAGGAAATCCAATATTATGTTATTTCCAAATTTAGGGAATTAACTAACATAATAGTTGGATTAGAGGCAGTAGCCCATTTTGTAGAACATAACGGAACTGACGAGCGGAAAACTCCAGTGCAGACAAGCCGTGACGTTTTTACCAAAGAAGGCACACCGTTGGTAGAAAGGAGGACAACCGGAGACGTAGTTGCGACCCCAGTGAGCATGGGGAAGAAGATGGAAGTCCCGACCAACAGGGGCGGAACCGTGGAGGAGCCTATGAGGGATGAAGAAATCCAGTGGAGCGTGGTGAAAAAAAGGCGTCGAAGGAAGAAAGAAGGGGACAACACCAAAGACAAGAAACTGACATTTGCCAGCGTCCTAGATAGCGTCCCCGTCTCACAGAAGAAAGACGGCACGAACACCTTCATCACGCTCAAGGGAGTGACGGAGGGGTGGACGATGGCTGACCTCCACAAGCAGCTGCCAACCGAGGAGGAGCTGAAGGAGATTCGTGTCAGCGCCAAAGTGGTTAGACCTCTGAGCGACGGAAAAGGGGTCCTAGTCAGGATGGAGGGGTTGGTGCAGGCCAACAAAATCTTGGAGTGGGACCGCCTCAAGGAGCAAGGACTGGAGGCGAGGCTGACCACCTCGCGACGCCCCCGACTGGAGGTCAATGGAGGCACTGGGACGACGAGCTCTTGGAGGAGTTCCTATGGAAGAAGAGCGGAGTAGGAAACCAGACCGAGGAAAGATGAGGCTGGATACGAACCTGCTTCTCAACTCCTTCAAGAGGAGGAATAACCTCGATGTGGGTCCTAGAGGTGCATCCAATTATTAGGACGGCTCAGAGGGACATCCCAAGGGCCGACCTGGAATGAGGTTGGTGGAGCCTGACCATCAGGGACTACAGCAGGGAGTGCCCGATACATCTTGAGATGATGGTCTGGCAGGCCAAACTGACCAGATATGGATAAGCTCCATATCTTACAGCTCAACATGGGCCGAAGACGAGTAGTAGCGGACGAATTGAGAACTCTCGCCCGAGGAATCGACATCATGGTCATCCAGGAACCATCGTGACGAAACAACGTGGTCGTAGGGTTTGGTGTGAGGTCGAGGGTGGTCGCCTTGGGCGGTGGAGAGAGGAGGCCCAGAGCGGCGATAGTGATAGTGAACCCCGCCCTCAACGTAATGAAACTGAAGAATTTCACCACGGCGGACCAGGCGGCATGTTATATCAAATGGGGTAGAATATCCTTTGCCCTAGTCCCCTGGGCAGGCAGACATAGAGGAGAATATTACTGCCGTGGAGGCTGTCGTACAACGATACAGAAGAACGATAGTCTGTTCCGACACCAACTCTTGGAGCACGGCCTGGGGTTCGGTCAGCACGAATGCCAGGGGAAGAGCAGTAGAGGAACTCGGGACGAGATGTCAACTCGTCGTAATGAACGAGCCCTATGGGCCCACATTTGTTGGAACAAGGGGCCAGAGTAGCAATATCGACGTGACACTGGCCAAGACCGCTGTGGTAAGGAGGGTGGTTGACTGGACCCTACGGTCTGCCACGAGCTCCGACCACCGGATCATAGACTTCAGTGTAGTGGAGGAGGAAGTCAGAGTCCCCATATGTGAGAGGGGGTTCGTGACCCGTTCGGAGGATTGGAGTACCTACTCCAGCACACTGGACGGAATAATGGAGGAGAGGGTGCCCGTGGAGTAAACGGCGGACATCGACGAGCGGGTGGCGAACCTAATGGACGCCATCACGCAAGCAGCGGAAAATTCCCTCCATCCAAGGGCGAGAACGCGTCCGGTCCCATGGTGGACGCCAACCCTGACACAGCTGAAACGAGAATAATACAGGGCTAGGCGTAGGTGCCAAGAGTGCAGAGATGAGGAAAGAAGACCTGCACTCAGAGAGGAGGCGAAGCATAGGTATAGGGTATACCGAAACGGCGTGCGTCTCGAGAAGAAGAAATCCTGGGACGAGTTCATAGTGCAGGAGTCGGAGAAGAATCCCTGGGGTATACCATACAGATTGGCACTGGATAAAGTAAGACAGCAGCAGATGATGGCTGCTATCAGAGTGGCTGGGGCCCAGGCCGCCACCCTCCAGTTCGGCTCGACACGTGGCAAGGGAACCACAGATGCACTGCTTAGAGTGCGCAGGGATGTGAAGGGGAAGGCGGAGAAGTACGTCCTCCTGATACTGTTTGACATATCCTCCGCCTTCGACAGTGTGTGGTGGGGTGGCCCTGCGTACTACAGCGGTTGCAAGAGCTCGACACCCCCAGTAACCTTTATTCTCTAGTAGGCAGTTACCTCAAAGAACCGTCAGGATCAGGGGTAACTACTACGATGCCGAGACGAGGATAGAGAGGGGCTGTCCGCAGGGCTCAGTCCTAGGAACAGCCGTGTGGAAGCTCGTCTTCGACCAGTTGCTGGGGGAACTGGAAAACAGGGGTTTCCTTGCCACGGCCTACGTCGACGACCTGGCGGTAATCGTGGCTGAGAACGAAGAAGACTAAGGACCGGACGGATGCGGTGCGGACAAGGTTCGTCCCCATCATAAAAGTGCACAACTGTGTACCGGGCCGCACCACAGTATATCCATTTCAATTTTTATGTCAAATAAATTAAAATTCCCAAATGAATACTGTAAAAGATAAATAAAATGTTGATTATTGGCAGCAGTGGTTATACGAGAACCCAAACGTATTGACCCACTGCTGCCAAAAGCCCGTATGGCAACAATGCCAGGCAGGGCGAAAAAGAAAAAAACAAAAAAAAAAACGTACCTTTCCATTAATAGAGCAATTTCAACGACCGAAGAGTCTCCTCTACTCCCCGGTGATTTTTTTTTCCCGAATGGTGTTCCGTTACTAGGTCCTGTTGTGCCGCTGGTTCTGTAATTGTTTCTACCTGACGTAAACACCGCAATACCGAGTACCCCATTCCTTTCCATAACCGCTTCAATTTCTCCGCAATCATACGGTTACCCACATAAACATAACAATTCCGGCCTGGGTTACTGAATTCCACAAATATACGTTCTAACGCGCTTTCGTCTATCTATGCGGGGGTGCGGACTAATATAGGTGACAAACCTTCGTACGTGCTCGCCCTGGTTTCTATTCCGGAGTCCTGCTTAGATTTTATAATGATCTGTAGTCTTTTATCGTTAATGATTTCATCTGCTTCGGGCAGTTCCGCGGGTCTGTCCGTCGGTGTCGCAATTTCCTCGGCCTCGCTCTGGACTAAAGGAATCTCTGGTCCGCCTTCCCCCCACTCGCGTAGATATCGTAGCGGAATGGCTTCGTCGGGACCTCCTCATCCTCGATCGCATTTACTACTAGGTCTCGTGATAAAGAATCGGCAACCGCGTTGTCGACGCCCTTTTTATGTATTACGTGGAAGTCATAAACCGCTAGATGCTCCTTCCACCGTGATACCCGTGCAGAAGATTCTTTAAGAGTTCCGAGGTACAATAAAGGCTTATGATCGGTCAGTAACTCAAACCGTCTCCCGTACACGTATGGTCGGAAGTATTCCACGGCCCATACTACCGCCAAAAGCTCGCGCTCGATTGCACTATAACGTTGTTCGGCTTCATTCAACTTCCGCCCCGCGTATGCTATGGGTTTCTCCCCACTTTCGAAATTCTGAGAGAGCACGGTCCCGATAGCTACCTCACTGGCGTCTGTGGTGATTTTGAACATTTTAGCGAAGTCGGGGAAAGCTAGTTGTGGCCGAGTGGTCAAAATCTCCCGGCATCACTTGATGCACGCTAGTTGGTCTGGACCTAATTGAAATCGTCTCCCTTTTTTCAATGTTTCGGTCAATGGGTGAGTGAGTTCCGCTATTTCGGGTATAAACTTCCGATAATAATTGATCATACAAAAATACTACCTGACTCCACGGGCGTTCTTAGGGAATGGTGCTTCCTGGATGGCCTTTACCCGCTCCGGGTCCGGCTGTACCCCGTTTCGTGAGACCACGTGTCCTAGAAACCTGATTTTCCATAACCCGAATTGAGATTTCTCACGAGATTACTTGAGACCAAATTCACGCACCCTGTCAAAAACGCGTTGGAGGTGTTGCACGTGGTCCTCCTCAGTTTTACTAAAAACGATTAGGTCGTCCATATAGACCTGTGAGAAGGATTCGCCCAGTCCTCGCTGTAGTTCGTCCATAAGGCGTTGGAAAGTCAGTGGAGCCCCTTTTAGCCCGAACGGCATTCCAACGAATTCGAAGTGTCCCCTTTCCCACGAAAAGGCAGTCTTACCAATATCCTCTTCGGCCATCCGGACCTGGTGATACCCGCTCTTTAAGTACAGCGTACTAAAAATAGTCGCACCTGACAGTACCGCTCGTCCTTAGTCGCCTCGTTCAAATTTCTGTAGTCAACTACGACTAGATACTGTTTCGCGTTGCCGCCCTGTCCGTACTGCTTCTTTTCTACCACCCAGAGAGGGCTATTAAAGGGAGAATTACTCTGTCTGATAATGCCCTGCTTAAGGAGTTCTCTCAATTGTTCTCTGATAATCTCTCTCATAGCTTGAGGATAACGCCGATTTTTAACGTACACTGGGGCTTCCGAATTCAGATTTATTCTATGTACCGTTCGCCCCGTGGTTGGTAGGTATTCGTTTTCGCGGTAGAATAACTCCTTGTTTTGCCCGACTAAGTTCGCTAGCGAGTCTTTGATGCAATCCACCACCCCGACTTCCGTGAGTCCGCTACTTTCTATCATCTTTACTTCGTAGTGTCGTTCCCCTATTCTATACCGCCAAGTCTCGTTCCTATTCTTAATTTTAAACCCAACACGGTTTAAAACGTCACACCCGATTATTAGATCATGACCCGGCATCAACTGCGGAATTATATGTATCATGATCCACGAGTCATGTCCCGTGAGTTCCTTGAGGTCAAAGAGTGTCTCGCCCAACGTCTGACCTCTGCCATTAATCGCTGACACCGCAAAATCGCACATCCTTCCCGTTTCGCCCAGATTTCCAGTTTTTCCGCCTCCCCTCTACTGATTAAGAAAGTCGTGCTTCCCGTGTCATTGAGAAATTTGATGCCGGATTCTCTCAGTCTCGCCACGGGCAACCTTGTCCACCGTCCTGTATTCGCGCTGTTGTTAATAATTAAACTCCCCGGTTGGTTGCTCCTCCCATTACCGCGTCCTCAGTCCGAGCGCGCTCGTCCTACCGCTACCTCCGTTCCTGAAGGTCCTTCCCTCCAGGGATTCCCCCCACTCACCTCTTGCCTTCTCGTAGTCGGACCACTGCGCCCAGACCGGATGCTCTCGTCTTCCGAAGATTCCGCTGATGTAGCGTCTTCCACCTCTCCTACCAGTCCGTCTACCGCTCCATTCCTGGTTGTTGATCTCCATCGGCTCGTGCTGTGGTTCCCTTATGTGCGGTCGGGGGTGGCGCCTTGGACGATCTTTCGCAACGTGCCCCTTCCTGCCGCACCCGTAGCACCTCGTGAGCTTACATTGAGCCGCTACGTGACCCGTTCGATTGCACCCGTAGCAACGGCGCCCAGGTTTCCGTCTCATGTCCTCACAGCCATTGCTTGGCCGCTTTTCTTAGCCTCCGTTGTTGTTATTCCTCCTGGTAAGACTGCGTTGCTGCCTCCTCGGTGATCTCACTTCCGCCCACTCCGCTTCCAGTTTTTCGAAGCGAGTTTCGTTCCGCTCCCTTGCATCGACCAGGTCGTGGGCGCATTCGATAAAATCGTGGTCTCTGGGCAGCGATCCTGGACGGTCCAAATAATGATTTAGTTGTACCTTTAGCACTCCCCTTAGAGACTCCATCTTCTGGGCTCCTTCCGCCTGGCCGCATGTTTCCACCATCTTCTCCGTCAGTCTATTGTATAACAACAATAGCTTTTCAGCGAACTCACTCTCCGATTGTCCCTGGCCTCTGCGCTCTTTAAATAAATAGAAAACATCCTCTTCCGGGGTCCACCTGCCACCGCCGTATAGCTTCTTGTACCGTATCTTCAGCGTCTCCCAGGAGCTCGTCAAATCGCCCTGTACCCGAGTGTTAAAACCCGACGCGAGATACGACCAATCAAAGAGGCTGCCAGTATTTTTGCGTCGGATTCCAGTAGCGTGCCTGTCTGCTGTCTGGTGGTTATCAAAGTTTTAATTTGGTCACCACCTTTGATGAAATGCTCGAGGTCACCTACTACTCCCGTAAATGGTTCTAGGTGGCTAATTACCTCGTGGATAAATGCCGAGTTCTGCGTCCTTATCTTAAGTAACTCGATCTGTGTGTTTTCGGTCGCTTTCTATTGCTGTGTTTCTAGTTTCTGACGCTCCGCTTCCAATTTCTGTCTCTCCACCGTAGACTGAGCAAGTTGGTACTCCAGTTTCTTCAATTCTTCTTCCATCGTAATTAATATCCGTAGCTGATTAGAAGCTTGTCTGGGTTCGCCTGGTGATTTTTCGGAACTTCACGATACTATTAGCCGCGCGATAAAAATTCGGAATTCCTCCCGGGTTTCGGCATCACTTATCATTAGACTGGAAGAATGAACGAAAAAAAGGGGATGTTTCGGGCAGAATAACGGTACGCAGGTAAAAGAGCAACTGACTTTATTATTCTCTTCATCCTTTATATATAGATACAGTTTGTTTGTAAGCATAAAGGTTTCTTAATCCTTAATGTACAGAGTGTCTATAGATATTTACCGCTTATATACAGCTAACTTATATATATATATATATATATATATATATATATATATATATATATATATATATATATATATATTTATATATATGAAAAATAGTAGGCGGATGCAAGTAATGAATATGAATCAACAAGAAATAAATGAAGAGTGATATTTGAGAATAAACGTTATTATTTCATTTATTTATGTATATATATTTTTATTATTATTTACATTTATTCCTTTTTTACTTTATATGTAATATATAGTAAGTGTAAGTATTGCGATCGAGAAATTTTTTGAATCTGAGTTTTCGATGGATTTGTACGTTTTGAGGTACCCTGAGTCGAAATGACCAAGTCCCGAAAAATGGTCTGTGGTCTGTGTGTTTGTATGTTAGCAGTCTAGCTCAAAAACGAAAAGTCCTATGAAACTGATATCACGTATTTAAGATAGGTATATGCCTTAGTTTTGATGGCAATATGGTTTTCTGAAAGTTTATGGAATAGCCTAAAAAACAAAAAAAAAACAAAAAAATCGTTAAAATCGGACAATTAGGAGATAAGATATGGTCTCTAGTTTTTTTTTTAATACGTTCTGCTGCAATGGTTATATCCTTTTTTTCGGTTTTTGAATTTTGAATGTGTTAATAAGGTAATGCTAATTTTTTAAAAATGTATTTAAAATCCACCTAAGCAAGTTGATGGCATTGTGAAAAAAACTATTTCAGGGTACTTGTGTGAAAGAAGAAATAAAATATAAAATCATTTCATGGATGTATAAATCATGTGTTTATAATATTAAATACATTTACTGTAGTTTAGTAATTATTTATTAAATTTTAAATTGGTCCATAATGCTATCAGCAATGTTATATTGCGTTCCTGGCGTTTGAGAATTTAAAGAGAAAAAAGGAATTTTCTTTATTTTGGGAAAGTGTTTATTATGATATGTCTATTGTTTAATATGGTTTATTGTTGATAATTTGTAAGAGTATTGTTATGAAGGGGGAGAAAAAAAATAAGAAAAATATAATATAAAATTAATGTCCGTATGGATTGATAAGTATGCTGTGTACGAAGCAACCCTATGTAGTAGGGCAACATTACATTTAATAAAGTATTTCTCTATAAATAATTAGGTATTAAAATTAATTCCAAAATATTGTCATATAACTTTTTAGAAAACTAAATTAGTGAATAATTCGATAGATCTTCTCTTTGTGATTTTTCACTACCATTTCATTGTATTTGTGTGAAAAAAGAAGTGAAATACAAAAATATTTCATAGATACGTTTATAACCCTAAATATATTTACTGTAGTTTAATAACTCTAGATCTCATAATATATTTAAATATTTAGATATCTATCGTCCGTTTATTCCGAAAAATCATCATGTAACCTTTTAGAAAATTAAATTAGTGAATAGTTTGATAATTTTTCTTTTTGCGATATTCCAACAGAATCCACTTACAATTAGTGTGACAACTTTTGACCTGTCTATGACAGACACTGCAAATCTCTTAATTCCGTTTTAATAAACTTTGCAATGGAAAATAACAGTTTAATGACTTATAGTCGTACAATCCATAATCAATGGGTCGAACAATCCATAATCAACGAATCGTACAATCCATAATCAAACGGTGATATAATAAATAGGACTTTTGTTATTTTAATAGCATTTGTGTTTTTTTAGCTTTAGCTCAGTTTTAAATGCAATTTAAAACATTTTATAATAGCCTAACATGGCCAGAAAATAATTTTTATTCAAAGTTCAAAGAGTAAGTGAAAGATGTGTGTTGCGCGCACCAGATTTTTTGTATATATTGTATAAATGAACTCTTGTAGCCCTAATGATTCTTGTCCTTCATGAGGCAGATTGTGTTATCATTCAATAAACAATACAAGTAAAAATATTCTCCCACTAGCCCAATCACTGTTATTTGTAGAAATAGAGCGCACTCCAGGGGTATAAA
This sequence comes from Nezara viridula, assembly GCA_928085145.1. Classification (NCBI taxonomy): domain Eukaryota; kingdom Metazoa; phylum Arthropoda; class Insecta; order Hemiptera; family Pentatomidae; genus Nezara; species Nezara viridula. The sequence goes on from OV725078.1 coordinate 78,398,297, forward strand.
ATATTTTTAAACTAACTCGTATCTACTATACCAGTATAGTTGTTGAAAAACCTTACACCAAAAGAAAAACTGTCCAATGCCATAATTGCCAATCTTATGGCCATACTAGAAGCTACCTTGTCACTGCTTACCTCAGTGCGCGAAGTGCGGACAACAAAACAAGTCTGAAAAATGCACCGAATCCAGGCAAACTCCTTCAGTGTGCGGACTATGCCATAGGTCACCCTGTAAACTGTAAGGGATGCCGAAGCAATAATATCTTGAAATCAAGAACACAGGTAGCACATAGACAGGAAGAGACACCAGGACTAGACATGTGACCAATGAAGTATCCTATGCTGAAATGCTAGGAGAGATGGAAAAGACTATTCCTCAGGCCCTGTCGAAAACTCAACCACAATCTCATAATCCACCACCCCAACACAATAACACCCTAAACTCCAGTTATCATCAAATCTCCTATATTCCTTCTCTCAACAATTCCAATAAGCTCATCAGTCTCCTTGCTTCACCCCCTCCGAATCCAGATATCTCACGCCCGCTTATCTCCTTACTTACAAATGACATATCCAATATTATCCCAACGCCAAGAATTGCTTAAATGTTCTCAAATTCGCTTTCCGTTCTTCTATGGAATGCTAATGATGTTCGAAATCACATCAATTAACTACCTGTTTTTTCACAGGACAATAACATTGACATAACCCTAAGAAACTAAGACCCAACTGACTAACACTCGTTAACATAAATGGTTTCAAGATTTATCTAACTGACCACCCTGATGGAACAGCACATACTAGCACTGCTGTCATCATCCGTCCCTCTCCCATCATTCGTACCCTTTACCGGTCCACAATTTTCTACAACACTTTAATTTTTCCTGTTACAGTTGTCTTAGCATACTTTCCGTCGTAAATACCAATACCTGTATCTCATATCATCCCCTTTCTTAATTCCTAGGGACACGACTTCCTTATGGGTGCAGACCTTAATGAAAAACATCAGCATTGGGGAGTCAGAAGCACGAATTCCTGCGGGCGAACATTGCTGTCTGCACTTAATTCTCACAATAGCAACATTATTTCCTCTGATACTCCTACATACTGGCCAACTGATCCCAACCGTAATACTGACCTCCCTGACTTCTTCATTCACAAAGGTCTAGGACCGCTAAAATACCCAGTTTTACGACTCGATGAACTTTTCTCAGACCACAGTTCACTAAATGTAACTCTTTCCGCATCTCCTATTCCCATTTCTTTATCTCCTTCCTCATTCATAAGAGGCCCAGTCAACTGAAATATTTTCTGTCAAACAATACTAGATGCTATATACCTCAGAATATCAGACCTAGATAATCCAGTGAGTTCCTACACCACCTTGATCCAACAATCAGACTGGACTACATCCTCACCACTCCCCTCCAAAAAATACCGTTAAAAGAATCCTTTGCCCCAAGACCTCACTGATTTTATTAAATCCAAATGTCAATGTAGTACCCTTGTTTGTCGGAAATCATACAATTATTATCCTAAACTTAAAAAAAAAAAACTGGCTTATTTTTCTTCCCTCTCTACTGATGATAACTCCCTTTTAAAATTGACCAAAAAAAGCCTTAAATAGCTATCTATTTCCCACTCCCAGCAGAAGAGTTTTCCAAACACCTGTCAAAAATATTAACACTCACCCCAAACTCAATCCCACCCACACTGCTGAAGTTAATGAATTCCTCTTTTCTCAGATTCCTCTTTCCTTGCCTCCTACTGCTGTCGACCCCTCTGAAGTCAAATTCCTTATAAACCACCCAAAACTTCGAAAAATTCGTAAATAAGTGTATGTTCAAAATTTCCTAATACGAAATGCTCGTGGAAGAGTAGATTCGGAAAGTAAAAATAACCCAACAAACAATGGAATACGACTGGAAGATTTCGTAGTAGTAAACCGGTGAATCTAACGATTCCTTAGCACACTTCAGAAATAACCTATGCTTATTTATGTCACTATTCCGTTTATTTATTCTCTCTTTTTGTTTTATATATATATATATATATATATATATATATATATAAAACTTACGTCAGCTCGAACAAGAAATAATAAAAAAAAAGGGAAAAAGGATCCGAAATGAAGCACGTGGTTACTCAAATAATACTGACTTTATTGCCTTAGTAATGCCATATATATAGTATTACACTTTGTTTACACTTCATAAATAGGATTAACTTAGGATTAACTGTTATACTGTCTTACCTCTAACCATAACTCCCCCCGCCAGTTTATGAACATTCCTCATAAACTAATGCAGGGTAACTGACGTAATACATAACCAAAATACAACAACTACAAACAAACAAAAAGAAAAGATATAATCGCCGTTGGAGTTCCTAGAACAGCCAGAGTAATAATAAATAAAAAACAATAAAAATAAAATTAAAAGACACTGTTATCTTACAGCCAAAAGTGAACAACAAAATCAAATTAACTTTTTAGCGTCGGTCCCTAGCTTGTAGGAGACAGAAAAGAGGATATCCCACTACTGTAGTGACTCCGTCTCTATCGGGAGTTTTAACTGTTCTATGTGAACGGTCCTCCTTTTTCTGGGATCCTTCAGACTTTGGATCGTACAAACGTTGTGCTCTCTAAGTATGATTACCTTGAATGGTCCTTCGTAGCGCGCCAATTCCTTCCCCCTATTGGATCCGACCCTACGATAGACGACCGTCCCTATTTTTAATGCACCCATTCTATCTCTGAGGTTCAAATTAACCTTTTCCACCCTTTTCCGCTTCTCTTTCTCTATTCTCCCTTTCGTTTTATCCCACACTTTCCTTATTTGCGCTCTGTTACACGTTATCTGTTGAGCGTGGTCCTCGCTCGTGACTGTTTCCTTCCAATCTCGACGCCGTATATTTATTCCGAACAGTACCTCGACTGGGGAAAACCCTGTAACGGAGTGGATTGAATGGTTGTAGGCCGCTACCGCCCTCTGCATTGCTACGTCCGCTTCTAATCCCTGCTCCCCCTGATATATACGTAGGTGATCACTTAGGGTGCTATGCAACCTCTCGATACCTCCCCTGCCCTTTGGATGTCCCGGCGTATTGAAGTGCCAAACTATATCCAAGCGCTTCGCTTCTTCTCGGATGGTACTGCTGTCGAACTCCCTGCCTCCGTCCGACGTTATGCGATCTGGCACTCCATAGAACTGAACCCACGTTTGGAGAGCTCCCACGACAGCCTCCGCCGACCTATCCTGTACCCGATGTGCCATTGCCATTTTGCTAAAGAGGTCTATCATGGTAACCCATTTAAAGCCTCTCCACGTGAATGTGTCGATTTGCACATCTTTCAACGGCGTATCTCCTGTAGGGGTTTCTTCTTGTACTCCTTGAGGTGGTCGTCTGTCATACTTAGTGCGCGCGCACACTTCGCACATTCCAATGACTTCCGAGATCGTTTTCCGCATACCATCCCAATAATATCTCCTGCGTAGTGCGTGGAATGTTTCCTGTACCCCCCGATGGTTCGTCTTGCCCTGGTGATGTGCCAGTGTCACCTCCCTTTGCTGCTCCCTGTCCATTAACGTTTCAACCAAGTATTTACATTTAATAAATGACCTGTCGACACCTATTTTCTCTGCCCTCCAGAGTTTCTTGATCTTTTCCCAAATGGTTGCATTGCCTACATACAGATGGTGAATTTTCCCCGACTCCGAAGCGTCGTGCAAAGCCTTGCAAATCTGTTCCTCTTTCACCCCTGGTTGGGACCAAATGGTATTAATTTTCTTCTTCCCATATTTAGTGAAGTCGATCTTCATAAGCCCCGACGTTCTGGTCTTCCAAATTACTTGTCGTCGCTTATCGTTAATGATCTCCTCACATTCCTCCATGTCGGTAGGCCTTTCATCCACCGAGCTCTCTTCTCCTCTCGATTCCTCTGTTCTCGCATCCCCGGGTTCCCCTTCACCTTCCGGTGTCCATGCTCTCAAAAACTGCCGCACGTCCCGCGACGACTCCCCTTCTTCCTCCTCAATGGCATTTATCATTACGGCTCTGGACAGCCAGTCCGCTACTATATTCTCCTTGCCTGGCTTATACCTGACCTCCATGTTATATTGACTTAGGAACTGCTTCCATCGCGTGACCCTTGCCGATGATTCCTTCAGGTTGCCCACCCACTGCAACGGTTTGTGATCGGTATGCACTTTAAACCTCCGACCAAAAATATACGGTCTAAAATGGCCGACCGCCCATACTATTCCCAAGAGTTCCCTTTCCAGGGCGCTATACCTTGTTTCCGCTTCTGTGAGTCGCCGACTCGCATACGCTATTGGCTGTTCCCCGTCCGTTCCTTCCTGCGCAAGTACTGCTCCCAACGCATACTCACTTGCGTCAGTGGTGATAATAAAACCCTTGTTAAAATCGGGAAAAGCAAGTACCGGCTTTTCTTGCAACCTTGCCATGCACTTCCGCACGTTGTTCTCTATCGCTGGTGTTATTGCGATCTTCCGGCCTTTCTTTAGGAGATTATTAAGAGGTGCTAGATATTCCGCCATCTCCGGGACAAACCGACGATAATAATTCAACGTCCCCAATAATCTCCGGATCCCCTTGACATCTCTGGGCATCGCCATCTTTTGTATCGCCTCTACCTTCTGCTTATCAGGCTTGATCCCTTCCCTCGAAATCGAATGTCCCAGAAAATTGATCTCATCCTGCCCCAGAATCGACTTTTCAGCAGACAATTTTAACCCAACTGCTTCACTCTGTCAAATACGCGGCGCAAATGATCAATGTGTTCCGTTTCATTTTTACTGAAGACCAGGAGATCATCCATATATACCTGGCAGAATGCTTCATCCAGTCCCCTCAAAAATTCGTCCATAAACCTCTGGAAGGTTATAGGAGCGTTTTTCAACCCGAACGGCATGCGAGTAAACTCATAATGCCCCCTTTCGAATGAAAAAGCTGTCTTATGTTGATCCCTGGGATGCATACGTATCTGGTGATAACCTGCCTTTAGATCGAGAGTGCTGAAGATTGTGGCTCCGCTCAGTCTGTCAATGATGTCTTCAAATCGTGGGAGCGGGTATTTCTCATCCAAGGTATTGTCGTTGAGCTTCCTGAAGTCTACCACTACCCTATACTTCTCCTCCCCTGTCGTGGTCTTCTTCTTCACTGCCCATAGGGGACTGTTGTACGGTGACGTGCTATCCACGATTATGCCTTGCTTCTTCAAGCTCTCTATCTCTTCCTTGATGTGTCTCCGTAGCGCTTGCGGATAACGTCGTTCCTTAACGTATGTCACTTTCTCCTGTTTTAAAGGAATTTCATGGACCGTTTTCCCTGTTGCAGTCAACACTTCCCCGTCTTTAAAAAAAATATCCGCGTACTCCCTCTTTATCCTCTGTACCCAATGTTCCGCTTGTTCTATTGCCCCGACATTCCCTGTCCCGTCCACCCTCAATCGCTTACACCGATACTTCTTCCCTCCCATTCGAACAACCCAACCTGTACTCCTGTAATCTATCCTCGGCCTTACCTTACTTAATAAGTCACAACCTATTATGCCTCCGTACTCTCTAGGCATGTTCTCCACCACGTGAACCCTCAATTTCCCGATTCCGGCCACCCATCGATCCAGATCTAATTCTACCTCCCCCTCGACTCTACAAGGACCACACAAAGTAATCAACTTACACTTACAATTTTTTATTTCTGGTATCCTCTCTCCTTTACACAATTCCTCCAGCATCTTTTTACATAATATTGTACTGGAGCTCCCCGTATCTACCAAACACTTCCTCCTCCCCACAACACTTATAATTGGCAAACCAACGCACTCACCTCCAATATTATTTACTACCGCGTGGCTGCCTCTCCTCTGCTCCTCTCCTCATTCGTCTGATCTTCCTCTCCTGTCCGCAACGGCTCCTCCTTCTCCACTCCTCCTGCTAACTCTTCCTCCTCGAGCTCTTCTTATCTCCGTCTCCTCTTCCTCGGTTCCAGATGTCCCTGATGACTCATCTGACTCCGATACTGTTCCTCTCTTTCTCCACAATCTCTGGGCGTTCACCTCCATTGGTTCATCCCGGCCCACATCTCCCCGTTTACTCATATACGGGCATTGTCTGGCAATGTGTCCCTCGGTTCCGCATTCGAAACATCGGGTTCGTGGGCAATTCGCCACTAGGTGGCCTATCTTTCCGCACCCGTGACATCTCCTGTCTTCCTTTGTCCACTTCTTCCTTTCTTTGCCTGGCTTTCTCTCTCTCATTGCCGGCCTTTCTCTTGTACTAACCTCTCCTCCTCTTTTCTTCCACCCCTCCTGTCTTGCTCTGAACCTCCCGGTTTCCGCCCTCCTATACGAAACCTTGTTCCATCCATACTCATTCTCTTCATCCCCACGGGCTGCTTCTTCATCCCGAGCACTTGCATCTATCATCTCTTGAGCACACTCCACAAAGCTCTTGTCCTTCGGTAGTCCATCCTTCTTTCCAGTATCTCTCCCTAACTGAACTTTAAGGATGGTTGACAAAAATGCCATCCTGGCTCCCGTTTCCACCGCATCCGCCACTTCCCTCGTCTTCTCTGTTACGTGGTTAAATCGTGCCAGCAGATTTGCAGCATATTGCCCGTTGGTCTGATGAGGCTGTTTCCTTTCCCGGAACATCTGCAAGATGTCCTCCTCGGGCGCCCATCGACCTCCTCCAAACGCCTTCTTCAGCCGATCCTTCACAACATTCCATGGAGTGTCTTCATCCGCCTGAATCATATTCAGCACGCTCCTCTTAACCCGGCATACCAAGGCTGCCCTTAATGCATTGGCGTCCATCGGGTCTATCAGGTTTTCCTCCTCCTTAGCCAATATACGCGATATCACCCGATCGCCACCTTTTAGGAAGTGATTCAACTCACCCACTCCTCCATCGAATCTTTCCAAGTCGGATATCGCTCTCCTAATGTCCTGCGACGTCGCCGTTCTCACCTTCAACCACTCTAACGTAGTTGCATGTGCTGATGCCAACGTTTCCGTAGGTAGTGGAGGAAAATCCCTCGCTAACGCCTCTGACAGCGGAGGGAACGCCGGCGGTGGAGCCAACGGTGCTGCTGGTGGTGCCGCCAGCGGTGTCGCCTGCGCTACCCGCTGTGCTACCTGTTGTGCTGTGGATGCTGGTGGTTGCCCTATTCCGTTCGGCATCCTTCCTCTTTTTTATTTCTTGTGACGTTAATAACAACAACGAAAAGAAAGAGAAGAGAAAAAAAAAACTACTTCCCCGACTGAATCTAAAGGTCCCGGGTTTCGGCACCACTTACGTCAGTTCGAACAAGAAATAATAAAAAAAAAGGGAAAAAGGATCCGAAATGAAGCACGTGGTTACTCAAATAATACTGACTTTATTGCCTTAGTAATGCCATATATATAGTATTACACTTTGTTTACACTTCATAAATAGGATTAACTTAGGATTAACTGTTATATTGTCTTACCTCTAACCATAACTTATATATATATATATATGTGTATATATATATATATATATATATATATATATATATATATATATATATATATATATATATATATATATATACAACTGAATCGATAAATCGATTGGTTCGAATAACCGAATTTGTTCTAGAGAATCTTCCAGCCTTATTGCATTGTTCGCTTAGTTGTTTTGTTCACATTACGAATCTACTCTTCCACTAGCATTCCTCACTTCAGGCATTTATAACCCATGTTTTTTTATATCACAATTTGTTTATTTTTTCTCCCTGTTGGTTTTATTTATATATGTGTTCAGTTATTTTCTCTCTACTTTATTTTTAATTACCTATTATTATGTAAATATTTAATTACATTGCACACTTCAGATATAACCCATGCTTATTTATGTCACTGTTTCGTTTATTTATTCTCTCTGTTTGTTTTATTTATATATGTATAAACTTTTTTTTTCTCTCTAGTACTTTGATTTTTAACAATACCTATTGAATCGACCGATTCCGATTCAATCGTGATTCTTTGGTGTGAATTGTTTGAGAGAGCGATTCTATCAGAGTAATTAATTATTTTATTTGATTCTCGATTCACCTGCTCATCTCTACTGGGCGCACAGTAATGAGTCCGAAAAGAAACTAAAATTTAAACAGTGACTATGGTTTTAATATTAGTGAAAGATTTTACAATGGTCTCCATAAGCTTTAGCCGACATGGTTGTAATTGGAGTATAATCTTGGAGTGTAGTCTAAATATATTGTGGTGTATAAAGTGTATATACAGACCAGCTATATTGAAGCATGCAGGAAACAGCTCGCAAAGATAATGGAAATTTCTTTTTGCTCGGAAGTAATAGATCTTTGCACTAAATCGATGCATATCTGTGAAAGGCGGGGTCGCCTGTTCTATCCGGTTAAAAACTCGTAAAACACAGTTATGAAATTATTAGATATTTCAGTTTCATGTATTTTGCCATAAAATAGTGGTAAAAATTCTACTTATGTCCCATGCCTCATGTGGAAAATTGACGTATATGAACCTAAAACATGACTTTATTCAATAATTTGTTCAAAACGGTTCAACTAAAAATAGTTCTCAAGTGATCAAAACACTCTAGCAACTACTTTCAGCAATAATTCCCAGATATTTCACCAACAAATAAAGAATTTGTAATGTAAATATCAGACTTTATTAATAATTCACATCACATTTACGTTTACTATCACTTCTATAAGTCGAAACCAAGACGGATTCCATCTTGTACGGCAAATACTGTAAAGATGTAAAAAAAAAAAAAAAAAGGCAATGTAAAGACCCGAAGATAATTTATTATTGTCTAATTATAGATACATAATAGGTAATTTTAAATATGTACATACATTTGATAAAAGTTATACATTACTGTTCAAAAACTGGACCATTGTTTGCGAGACATAATTCTTTGCCCAATCGTCTCTTTGAACCATTTCTGCCTGGACTCACTGTCCGACGAAGTTGAATTGGATCGGAGGAAATAATTTAATTCACATATAGTTTACTCTTTCATTTATACTTTTTGTATCCACTTTATTTAAATGTTTGTTAAACACATTTTGAATTTCAATTTCGGTCTTCTAGTAGTGATCAGTGAACTCTCCCTCTCCCACCAAATTTTCCCACTTCTCCACTCCCCATTCAAAATGTTAAATTGAATAAATAAATGTGTATTTCTCGTTTCAGACAGGTTATTGAAGATATAATGACCATTGTATATGATAAAACATGGAAATCATTATAGCTTAAAAACATTGGTCAAAAAGTCCTAACAATTGTTCAAATTTGTTTTTACAATTGAATCTGGCCATTGCAAGTCTTGGACGGTGGGGAAGAACTTTCTGAGGGTAGATCCTTTCCCGCTTGTCACCCAACGTCTGTTCCACTCCTGGATGGATTCCTCCCTGACTATCTTCTTCCATTGGTTAGGGTTCTCGCAGATTCTTCTTCGGAGTCCCTCCGGTAGCGTATCCAGCTACCGCTGCTTTGTGCGATAAGCTATAAGCTTTGTGCGATTCCTTGTCCTTGCCTCCTCCCTTGTAGAGCAGTCTCAAGTCTGCAATCCTCCACTTGCTTGGGAAGTACCCCTTGTCCAAGCATTCATTCATGATGAGGAGGAGTTCCTCTTCTATGTGAGGGGTACTTTTCTTGAGGATTGCAGCGTCTATGCCGTCAAGTCCTGAAGCTCGGCCGATCCTCTGATTCTCCACGGCCAGACGAAGGTCCCAAATGTCCCAAATGTCCAAATGGTAGGTATAGGTCGGTACCAGGCGGGTATGACGTAGTGCGTCTCACCATGCTATCAGCTTCGCTATCCTGGAACGGGTCATCCCTGGGGTAGGTGTAGTCCACATACATCGCAGCACATTCCTCGAGGGTGGCGGCCTGGGCTCCAGCCACTCTGATAGCAGCCATCATCTGCTGTTGTCTTACTTTGTCTAGTGCCAACCTGTATGGTATACCCCAGGGATTCTTCTCCGACTCCTACACTATGAACTCGTCCCAGGATTTCTTCTTCTCGAGACGCACGCCATTTCGGTATACCCTATACCTATGCTTCGCCTCCTCTCTGAGTGCAGGTCTTCTTTCCTCATCTCTGCACTCTTGGCACCTACGCCTAGCCCTGTAGTATTCTCGTTTCAGCTGTGTCAGGGTTGGCGTCCACCATGGGACCGGACGCGCTCTCGCCCTTCTGCGCTAGAGGGAATTTTCCGCTGCTTCCGTGATGGCATCCATTTGGTTCGCCACCCGCTCGTCGATGTCCGCCGTTTCCTCCACGGGCACCCTCTCCTCCATTATTCCCTCGAGTGTACTGGAGTAGGTACTCCTGTCCGCCGAACGGGTCACGAACCCCCTCTCGCATATAGGGACTCTGTCTTCCTCCTCCACTACACTGAAGGCTATGATCCGGTGGTCGGAGCTCGTGTCAGACCGTATGGTCCAGTCAGCCACCCTCCTTGCCATAGCGGTTGTGGCCAGTGTCACGTCGATATTGCTACTCTGGCCCCTTGTCCCAACAAATGTGGGTCCAGAGGGCTCGTTCATTACGACGAGTTGACATTTCGTCACGAGTTTCTCTACTGTTCTTCCCCTGGCATTCGTGCTGTCCGAACCCCAGGCCGTGCACCAAGAGTTGGTGTCGGAACAGACTATCGTACTTCTGTATCGCGTTACGACAGGCTCCACGGCAGTAATATTCTCCTCTATGTCTGCCTGCCCAGACGGCATGTATGAGGAGACTAGGGCAAAGGATATTCTACCCCATTTGACATAACATGCCGCCTGGTCCGCCGTGGTGAAATTCTTCAGTTCCATTACGTTGAGGGCGGGGTTCACTACCACTATCGCCGCTCTGGGCCTCCTCTCTCCACCGCCCAAGCCGACCACCCTCGACCTCACCCCAAACCCTACGACCACGTTGTTTCGACACGATGGTTTCTGGATGACCATGATGTCGATTCCTCGGGCGAGAGCTCTCAATTCGTCCGCCACTACTCGTCTTCGACCCATGTTGAGCTGTAAGATATGGAGCTTATCCATATCTGGTCAGTTTTGGCCTGCTTGACCATCATATCAAGGTGTATCGGGCACTCCCTGCTGTAGTCCCTGATGGTCAGGCTCCACCAACCTCCATCCAGGTCGGCCCTTGGGATGTCCCTCTGAGCCGTCATAATTATTGGATGCACCTCTAGGACCCACATCGAGGTTATTCCTCCTCTTGAAGGAGTTGAGAAGCAGGTTCGTATCCAGCCTCATCTTTCCTCGGTGTGGTTTCCTACTCCGCTCTTCTTCCATAGGAACTCCTCCAAGAGCCCTGCGACCCATGTTGAGCTGTAAGATATGGAGCTTATCCATATCTGGTCAGTTTTGGCCTGCTTGACCATCATCTCAAGGTGTATCGGGCACTCCCTGCTGTAGTCCCTGATGGTCAAGCTCCACCAACCTCCATCCAGGTCGGCCCTTGGGATGTCCCTCTGAGCCGTCCTAATTGTTGGATGCACCTCTAGGACCCACATCGAGGTTATTCCTCCTCTTGAAGGAGTTGAGGTTCGTATCCAGCCTCCTCTATCTTCGGTCTGGTTTCCTACTCCGCTCTTCTTCCATGGGAACTCCTCCAAGAGCCCTGCGTCCCAGTGCCTGGGTACTCCCTTGACCTCCAGTCGGGGGCGTCGCGAGGTGGTCAGCCTCGCCTCCAGTCCTTGCTCCTTGAGACGGTCCCACTCCAAGATTTCGTTGGCCTGCACCAACCCCTCCGTCCTGACTAGGACCCCTTTTCCGTCGCTCAGAGGTCTAACCACTTTGGCGCTGACACCAATCTCCTTCAGCTCCTCCTCGGTTGGCAGCTGCTTGTGGAGGTCAGCCATCGTCCACCCCTCCGTCACTCCCTTGAGCGTGATGAAGTTGTTCGTGCTGTCTTTCTTCTGTGAGACGGGCACGCTGGCCAGGACGCTGGCAAATATCAGTTTCTTGTCTGTGGTGTTTTCCCCTTCTTTCTTCCTTCGACGCCTTTTTTTCACCACGCTCCACTGGATTTCTTCATCCCTCATAGGCTCCACGATGGCTGACCTCCACAAGCAGCTGCCAACCGAGGAGGAGCTGAAGGAGATTGGTGTCAGCGCCAAAGTGGTTAGACCTCTGAGCGACGGAAAAGGGGTCCTAGTCAGGACGGAGGGGTTGGTGCAGGCCAACAAAATCTTGGGGTGGGACCGCCTCAAGGATTAAGGACTGGAGGCGAGGCTGACCACCTCGCGACGCCCCCTACTGGAGGTCAAGGGATTTCCCAGGCACTGGGACGCAGGGCTCTTGGAGGAGTTCCCATGGAAGAAGAGCGGAGTAGGAAACCAGACCGAAGATAGAGGAGGCTGGATACGAACCTCAACTCCTTCAAGAGGAGGAATAACCTCGATGTGGGTCCTAGAGGTGCATCCAACAATTAGGACGGCTCAGAGGGACATCCCAAGGGCCGACCTGGATGGAGGTTGGTGGAGCTTGACCATCAGAGACTACAGCAGGGAGTGCCCGATACACCTTGAGATGATGGTCAGGCAGGCCAAACTGACCAGATATGGACAAGCTCCATATCTTACAGCTCAACATGGGCCGAAGACGAGTAGTGGCGGACGAATTGAGAGCTCTCGCCCGAGGAATCGACATCATGGTCATCCAGGAACCATCGTGTCGAAACATCGTGGTCTTAGGGTTTGGTGTGAGGTCCTGGGTGGCCGACTTGGGCGGTGGAGAGAGGAGGCCCAGAGCGGCGATAGTGATAGTGAACCCCGCCCTCAACGTAATGGAACTGAAGAATTTCACCACGGCGAACCAGTCGGCATGTTATGTCAAATGGGGTAGAATATCCTTTGCCCTAGTCTCCTCATACATTCCGTCTGGCCGTCGAACATTGCTGTCTGTACTCAATTCCCAAAATTTTACCCTTCTTCCACCCAACTCACCTACCTACTGGCCCACTGATCCTAACCGTAATCCTGATATCCTCGATTTCTTTGTCCATAGTGGTTTAGGTGCTCTCAACCATTCCGTTGCCCGTCTTGACGAGCTTTCCTCAGACCACAGCCCATTAATACTCCAAGTATCACTAGCTCCTATTCCTAAACCCTCTCCACCATCCTTCATCCGAGGCCTAGTTAACTGGACACTCTTTTATCAAATCCTCTCTGATAAAATTGACCTCAGAGTAACCCTGAAAACCCCTGAAGACCTGGACAATGCAGTACATTCCTTCACTACCAAAATTCAAGAAGCAGTCTGGACTGCTTCCTCCCCTGATCACTCCTCAAAAATCCTTAAGAAACATAATTTACCTCAACACCTCCTTGACCTAATCCACATAAAACGCCGTGCCAGATTATTATGGCAACGTACCAGACATCCAGCCGACCGCCACTCCTACAATTATCACTGTAAAAAATTTTTTTTTTTTTTATTTCTTTATGACATTTACAACTGTATTACATAAATACATCAAGTAAATTTGGACATAATTGATATAATGACATGAATACACTTGCTGAGTAACTACCCAATGGTAGCACTCTAATGATATGACTACATTAGGAGATCACGGGGCCATCTTCTTTTCAGACGCCTCGGAGGGTTATCAGGAATTGAAGAGGAAGCAAGGTTAGAAACGAGAGGGTTGGGATGATTCTGAAGTTTATTATGGAAGGATAGGTATCTGGATTGGGCCAGATCTGAAACATAAGGAACATTAAGATCTTTATGGATAATTTTATTAGTGACAAAGTAAGGAGCATTGAGGATTTTACGAAGGATTTTGGATTGTAAGGATTGGATGCGAGAGGAATTCGATGGTTTAGTGGAGCCCCATAGCTCAACTCCGTAAGTCCAAATAGGTCTTATTATAGTCAAGTATATGAGTCTTTTGTAATTAATGGGAAGTTTAGAGCGTTTGTCTAGTAAGTGCTGAAGTAATCGGAAACGTCGAGCGGTTTCTTGTCGTTTCAGTCTAGTATGAGGATTCCAAGTTAGTCGTTTGTCCAGGTGGAGTCCTAGGTATCGGATTTGCTCAACAGGGATAAGTGGAGTATTGTTAAAGGAAACTGTAGGACAGGAAGTCGTTGGTTTACGACGAAGGGTAAAGGTAATTTGGTGGGATTTATTGGAGTTTATTTTAATTCTCCAGTTTTGACACCATTCTTCTAGATTTATGATGTGTGATTGAAGCATTTGGGATGCAATTGCTGGGTCATTGTTTACTGATAGGATACATGTGTCATCGGCATATGTGGTGATGACAGTGTTGGGATGGGTTGGGATGTCAGCTGTATAAACTGTATAGAGGATAGGACCTAGGATACTACCTTGAGGAACACCAGCGGACTGGGAAAAAAGGGATGAACAGGCGTTATTGTGATTTACTTTAAAGTATCTATCAGTAAGGTAAGAACGGATAATGAGGAAGTATGTAGGTGGTAGGAATTTTCGGAGTTTGTACAGCAGTCCCGGGTGCCAAACTCTATCAAACGCCTGTTCAACGTCGAGAAAGACTCCCGTACAGTACATTCCGCGCTCCAATGCAGAGGATACTACGTCTACCACACGATGACATTGCTGTATAGTGGAATGGGAAGTTCGGAAACCAAATTGGTGATCTGGGATTATGTGTTTAGAATTTAGGATAGGGTACAGGCGTTTTAAGATGAGTTTTTCTAGGATCTTGCCCATGATGGGTAAAAGAGAGATAGGACGGTAAGAGGATGGGTATTCTGGTGGTTTTTTGGGTTTGTGGATCATTTTAACAATAGATCGTTTCCAAGGATCAGGAAAATATGTAGAACGGAGTACAGCATTATATATGTAAGTAAGGAATAGGATGGCTTTTCGAGGAAGAAGTTTTAGGATCTGGGATGTAATTAGATCATGTCCAGGAGCTTTACGGGAAGGCAATTTTTGAATGATGTTGGATATTTCTATGGGATGAAATGCTTTGGGTGGCAGAGACATTTGGAGAGGAATATCCAGTTCTGCCTCAATACAATTGATGTGAGTTGAATTAAGGATATCGGGATGTGGGTTAAAAGTTTGGAAGAGATGTTGACCAAATAGTTGGGCTTTTTCTTCGTCGGATTTGGACCAGGTTTGGGAATCAGTAAGTAGTGGGTGATTAAAGTCTTGAAACTTAAGAAGTTTTTTGGTGGTCATCCATAATGATTTGTCAGTGGTTGTAAGTTTTTCAGTAAAATTTAGTAAATTTTGAATTTTGTATTTTCTTATTTCTGATTTCAGTTTGTTAGTCAGTTGGGTGTAATGCGATTTATCTGTTGGGTATCTAGTCCTATGCCACTTCGATCTTGCTCTGCGTTTTTCCTGTAATAAGATACGAATATGCTGTGGCAAGTTAGTATTTTGTGGGAAGTTAATCTTATTGATAAATGTGTTATTATTTATACTGTCTGTTATTGATGATGTCAGTTTTTCTATGGCACAATTAATGTCTTCTTTTGTCTTTAGCGGGATTTTGAGGTCTAGTTTGTTTTCCAAATCATCACGAAATTTGTCCCAGTTTACTCGTCCAGTGATCAGTTTAGGAAGTGATGGTTTAGGAGCAAAGTCAGAATGTAGTGAAAGCAGAACTGGACTATGGTCTGAAGAAAGGTCATCCAGGGATTTGATTATAGTTTGGGAGGAGGAAATCTGGGAGGTGATAAATATGTCCAGGATATCGGGACGTTTTTTGAGGGATGTTGGAAAATAAGTAGGATTCATGGGCGAGAGGATGGAATAATTGTTGGAAGAAGAAACTTGTGAAAGGGTATTACCACGGGAGTTGGATGATCGACAACCCCATCGTTGGTGTTTAGCATTGTAGTCTCCTCCAGCAATAAAGCGCGATCCGAGGGATTGTAATAAGGATTCAAGTAGGCTGTACGAGAGGGAATTGCCAGGAGGACAGTATACAGCTGAAAGTGTTAGATAGAAAGGACGAGTTGAGAGGATTACAGAAGTTGACTGAATGGCATCTGTTGGAATAGAAGGAATAAGGGAATGGGGTAAAGATTTGTGGATAAGGATGCAAGAACCGGCGTGGGCAGTGTTGTCTGGGTGGTCAGATCTATAGGTGATGTAGTCACGTATGTAGAAATGTGTCCGTTGGGTGAAGTGAGTTTCTGTCAGGAGAGCAATGTCAATATAATTGTCATGGAGAAATATGTCTAGTTCGTCACGGTGGTTTTGCAGTCCATTAGCGTTCCATAAGAGAATAGCTAGGGACTTCGTGTTCATCGAGGGAAGCTAAGCGGGATTTCGGAAAGGAGTCTGGTTAGAAGGGTTATGAGCGGTTTGATAGTCTGTTGAAGATCTATCAGGAATGATGATAAGATAGTGTTGATGTCGGTTGGTGTTTGGCTGGGAAGTGGGTTTGGATCAGGAGGTTGTGATGAGTAGGTTATGCGACTAGGAATGTTGGGTGGGGGATGGGCCCGTCGTGGGGTACGAGGAGGATCTAAATTCTGTTGGACTTGTGGGGGGGGGGTTCATCCTGGGATTAGGAACGAATGGAGCTGGATGTGGATGCTCTGGCGGGAGTTTGACTCTTAAGGGTAAATGATGAGGAGGGATTTGCTGGCGAGGTTGAGGCTGAGGATTAGGGATTTTGGGCTTGGATTGGAAGGCCTGAGGCGCCTGACGTTGAGGCTGCTTCTTACTGATGGAAGACTGGGAGTGAGAATTTCTGAGACTCTGGTGAGGCGAGTCCTTAGCTGTAAAGATGGATGGTTGTTGTTGGATGACGAGGGAAGGTGAAGTCGGCAATGCTGGGAAAATTTCCTGATTTTCAATTTCAGGTGCCTCAGTGTAAGTTTTCTGAGCAGATCCAAGATTTTTCACCGCTGAGTTTCGTGATCTTTGTTGAAAATTTTATTACAATAAACAACTGGTTGCTATATAACCACATAGATGGTTCTTCAGTGATATTGGAGAAAAAAGAAGACTGAAATAAACATTCTTTATTTTTGAGTAGTTTAAAAGCAAAATGAGGTAAAGAAAAGAAACTGAGCGTGCGATTAATCCTTAAAACTACATTTCTTGAGATTAATAAATCACGCATCTAAAACATCTCAATGAGAGTTACTACTTTGGTATTGCAAATTGTGGCTCGCATGTATGGGACATGCTGTATGTTCCATTGGAAATTCTTTCTCCTTTATTTTGTTTTTATGCCTTCCTATATAAGAGTCTTACTGCTCGATTGAGAATTATTCTAATTGTTTACATAACTTAATAACCAAAAACATATATTAAATAAATATTTTTAAAACGACTCAATCTTAACGAACAAATTTTCTTTTATCTAGTAAGGAATGTCGTGGGTGGAGATACGTCGTACATATTTGATTAATTACATTAAAATTCTAACCAATTTTCTTAGTTTAGCATTATTGAAACAATTAATCCGTTTTCGAATAAAAAACATGAGGAAAATAGAACATCAGTGAAGGAGCTCTGCTGCTCACGCTTATTTGTTTTGTAAGGTGTATTTACCTATGCAACAGAAATAATTTCAGGATATAATTACAATCAAGAAAATTCATATATGGCATCTAGGAATATTCTATTTTGGGAAACAATTTTAATAAGGAAGAAGTAAAATAGTTTAAAAGGAAATAATAAAATCTGTTTACATTTTGATTAAACAAAATTTAACCTGTTATCCAAATACATTTTAGTTCCAATACGAATATATGTTACATTACATCAATGTGGAGACAGTTACAAATTTTTTTTTTTAATTTTAGTAAAAACAAGGTTCATGAGGGATAGTCTAATTCTTTACATCAAGTAAAAAATCGATATCGATGAGGTGATGTCATTTTGAAAGGTTTCATGTGCCGATGACGGTATGGATCCATTCAAGTCTCGTGCCTAATCTTCCGGGGAGTGTGTTCAGTTTGGACTGGAAAAAACAACAATAATATAAGTACATGCATATAATATTATATAGAAAATAAGAAGCTTTTTTTTTTTATTATTATAAGGTTTATATTATTATTAGAAGTTCTTATACAATGAACATCGTATTGTTGTGAGTAGGCAAAGCATTGGACGTGCTCCAGGAATTAGTGGTATAGACGCGAAAATCTTGAGAAGTAGTATTCGTTACATGGAAAAACATGTCTTGAAAATTTACAATGATTCCCTGGAGAGGGGCTACTTTCCAAGAACGTGAAAGATTGCCGACCTGACTACGATAAGTAACTCCCTAAACCATACGGGCCTATATGCCTGCTCCCTGTTATGAGTTAAGTTCTGCAGAACCTTATGTTAATCTACGATCAGTTAGTCAACGAGAACTAGCCATCTATGGCAATCTCGGTCCGCGAAGGGTAGGGGAACTGCTGATGCCCTGCAGAGAGTACGATATAGAAGAGGATGGTAAAGATTTGAGGAATCTCTCGTGTTAGAAGACTCCTTAGAGAGGGTCTGCCTCCACTAGTTGGTCCATGACAATTTCAGAGAGGGTATGATGGGTAGTTGGTCTTACATCATGTCTCTTTAAGATGACCTGCAGTAACAGTGCGTCGCCAGCAATTTCGCTGTTGCAGCGAGCGCCTAGATGAGGATACAAATCGGAATGCTGTTATGTTTATAGACAAATCTCGTTTTAGTATTTATAGCAATCGTAGGCGCCGAAGACTCTACCGAGAACAGGGGATGGGTACACTGTCACAATATGTGCCTCCTTCAATGCAGTCTAGAGGTACAATCTACTTCAGAGGACGGAATCTACTGCATATTGTGGAAGGTAATCTCACTGCTGTTTTTTATGTCCAAGAAGTTATAGATAAGTACATTTCTCAAACCAAGGCCACAAATGGCTTATATTTTCATTCTCTCTCTCTCTCTCACTCTCTAACTCGCTCGCACGCTCCCTCACTCACTCAATCTCGCTCGCACGCTCCCTCACTCACTCAATCTCGCTCTCTCTCGCTCCCTCACTGACTAACTCACTCCCTCCCTCACTCACTTGCTCACTCAATGCTATTGTATTTTTAAGTGAATGAATAGTAAATAAACACTGTTACCGTTACCTGAATCTTCTGATTTCTCTTTTTTCCTGTATTGTTTTTTATCGGAGATCACGAGGATGGGTATTGATACGTCACTCACTTTTTCTTTTCTAAAAACGAAGTTCCGAATTCTTTCTTCCTGCCATCTTTTAGTATCATCGTCTTTCAATCTAACTTTTGCTTTTATCTTTTCCAAATGATGCGAGATATGTAACCACCATCGATGCTTGTGATGATGTTTGTAGTGGTGGATTTTGGTGCTGTTCATTTGGTTGAGAAGATCAGCAAATGATGGCCAAGTTGAATCGGTTCCTATTGTCGAGAGATTGTGAGCATTTTCATTTTTACCAATGTAAATTTCCTTCTTGGGTTCTTCGTTCAGCGAATTCTCTTTAAAATCCATAAAAAAGGTTTTGGATACATTAGTTTCGTTTTTGTCAGCGAATACATTTTGCCTTTCACCTGTGAACAAAAAATAAAACAAAAAAACATTAGTACCTTGATAAAATATCTATTTGTTCTGATGTTATTATACATAAGTCTCTGTAAAAGTAAAATCTGATGAGTTAAAAGTGATTGGCAAAACTCCGGAATAAATAGTAAAACTTGAGTTTTATCAGTAAATCTTCGATTGTCACAAAGTTTTGGTAAAAGTACGACAGTGCTGCATAAAAAAAAAAAGGAACCATATTTTATCAATAATAATTGACGAAAGTCAAGACATGACAGTAGGCGTGGGTATAAAATTGAGAAATATTATGAATAAATTGTCCTTTTTACTTATCCATCCATGAGATATAAATTAAAGAAAAGTATTGCGATTCCACGTTTTCAACGGAAATATATGTTTTAAGGTTTCCTGGCTCCAAATCACCAAGTCAAATCAAAAATGGTCTGTGTGTGTGTGAAGAGTTAGGTTAAAAACAACCTACGACGCTGATATTACGAATTTAAATTAAGTAAATGCCTAGGATTTTATAGCCAGGGGTGCCCATCCCCCCCAAGGTCGATGTCAGCAAGAAGCTATTCCCCCACTCCCAAGATATTTTATTGCTCATTTTGTGTTTTTAAAACAGAGCAAGCGAAGGTATAATTAGAAAAATAGTATATCATACACAATTAAACTTACTGCGGTCTGTTCCATGTTTTACCCTTGTCCCTTAGCATGGAACTTTTCACTCAGAAAATTCATAACCCCACCGAAATGTAAAAACCTGGCATGATATGTCCCCTCAAAAATGTGGATGCTGCAAGTTGCGCAAAATTGCACCGTCAAATCCCCTTTGGGCAAACCTGGTTATAGCAACTTTTATGCTAAAATAAACTAACCAAATGTTTCACTTTATATCAACGATTTTACAATTTTCTTGAAACAGGTTAGAGCCGTTTCTACGGCTCTTAATATTAATTACGTTTTATGACCATTGAAATAGTCTAACGAGATTTAAATACATTTTTTTCAAAATTCTTTCCTTTACTCAGTACCTTTAATTTTCATTATTAGAAATAATTAAAGGCCTTTCATCGTTAGCAATAATGGAAAATGGATGATTTAAGGAATTGGATAATTGACTGAAGTAGAAATATATTCGCAGGTTGAAAACGACTTTCCTGAAATAAGATTTGTTATATGTGTAACATACCGTTGGAAAGCTGAATATTTTGCAAAAGTTACTATTCATCACATATAGTCGTAGAAGGTAATAGAGATTTACGAAAAACTAATGTCTTTTAATTGTTGTAGTTAATAATTTCTGCTTTTATTATTATTTATTGAAGAATGGGAAATAAATGATTCCAAGAAAACAAATTCGAATTACCATAGGATATAAATGGAAAAACAAGATTTTTTATAGTATTAATTTCCAGTGAAAGTAGAATCGTAAGTTTACCTTTTCAATTTATAGAGAATATTATCAAAAACGAACTTTATTTTTGTTAATACAGATCGATGCAATGAACTTTTTCTCACTTCCACGTTTGATAATGCACTCCATCAAACGCTTGCAGTGGATACTCGACACGTAGGTATCAACCTTTACCTCTTTCATTCCAACCTTCTTGTCTACAACTTCATTTAAAAGTTCAAAAAAGCGACCATGCATTTCCTCATCCATGATCTGGGAGAAAATTGATCTTCTGTCTACAAACCCAAAGACGAACTATTGCGAGAGGAAAAGAAAAATCAAGTCATAATACATAAGTCTCAATTTCAAACGATTAAGCCATAAGTTACTATCTCACTATGGGAAATTCGCACATTAATTGTAATGTTTGATACGAGTCCGGTTTTCGGGCTCATACAACCATAGACGCAGACTTTCGATTTTGATAAGGGGGGATAGAAAAAAAAAAGAAAAAAAATCCATGTTTTTATTATGCCTAAAAATTCAATATGATTATTGTGAAACGAACCAATGTAATGATTAATATTTAGAATAAATTTGCTTATATGATTGTATAGTTGTAAGGTTTTTTATTTTTTGTTACTTCTGCTCAGCCTCTACTGGTCCTTAATAACATTAGTGTTGCCCAAGACGATTCTTGGTTTTCGCAACAGTCTTGTAGTTACCTATTAGCTTATTAAAATAGAGATATTACTGTAAGTTTTCAGATAGGGGAAACCTAACTAAGCCTGAATGAAATATTAAAAGGGTTAAATACAAAAGTATATTGGTTATACCAATTATTTAAATATAGTAACTAAAATTTTCAAGTATTAGTAACTCTTTTGTGCAAGACCAAGACCGATTTTAATAATAATAATAATAATAATAATAATAATGCTTTATTTATTCTGGGACGAGTCCCTTTAGAATAATACAGAGAAACAAAAATGTGGGCTAAGGAGCCTCAGAGATACATAAACAAGAGTATAGTTTGATTAAATAGTAAAAAAAAAATAAAATAAAATAAAAAATATTTAGAGAAATTATAAGTTACTTTCTAATTTACATCAGTTAATAATAAAAATAAAAAATTGAAAATAAACATGAAGTAAAAATAATAAAGAACGATCTAATAATTTATATACATATTTACAGTAGTAACTATTTACAATTTTATGATGAGGACTGGATGGATAAGAAATGATTAAACAGTTGGGATTTAAAGGTAGGAAGGGTTTTGGATTGACGGATGTGGGGAGGGATGGAGTTCCATAGGGAAGAGGATCGAATAATAAATGATTTATCGAAAGCAGCGGTTCGGTGGGCCATTATATATAGATCTGAGGACCGGGAACGGGTATTGCGGGAGTGGACAGAGGATTTAAATTGAAGGAGCTCGGCGATGTATGAAGGACGGCGGGAGTGAATTACTTGGAAGAGGAAGGATGCCAGGAAATACTTACGGCGGTTGGAAGGATAAAGCCACTTCAACTCTTCATAGAAACAGGAAACAGGAGCGTCTCGTTGGATCCCGAAGATAAATCGTACGAAGCAATTTATCAAACGTTTTAGTTTCGCCTCGAGATCCCCAGAGACGCCCCCATATACCGTGCAGCAATAGTCGAAATGGGGAAATATTAAAGAGGTGACCAGAAGTCTACGGATTACAAAAGGAAAAAGGTGTCGCAGGCTATTTAAGTGTTTTAGGGTGGAAAAGGTACGTCGGGAGATATTGGACACATGGTTTTTCCAGGTAAGGGTTTGATTGAAGATTATTCCAAGATTTTTGATGGCGGGATAAAATTTAATAGGATTATCATGTAAAAAGAGGGTTGGAAAGTTAGGAACAGTTTTGAGGAGGTAATTGGAGCCTATTAGGATTGCCTTGGTCTTTTCCGCATTCAACTTCAACTTGTTAACTCCTGCCCAGTCGTATATTCTATTTAAATCTTCTTGAAGCTTTTTTGTGGCGGCTAATAGGTCGGAAGGGGGGAAGGAAAGGTATATTTGGAAATCATCTGCATAGATGTGGTATTGGGAGTGATGGATCTGGTTGGGAAGGTCATTAATGTAAATAGCAAACAGATTAGGAGACAAGGAGGAACCCTGAGGGACACCACAGGAGAGGGGAAGTGTCTTTGAAGGAGGTTGATCTGGGACGACTACATACTGGGATCGATCGGAAAGGAAGGATTTGAACCAACGTAGGACACTGTTGGATAGAGGAAGATTTCGCAATTTGGTAAGAAGGATGTTTGGTCAACTGTATCAAATGCTTTGGAAAAATCTAGAAGGATGAGGATAGTAAGGTTTTGGTGTTCAATGGAGTTTTGGAGGTCATGGGTTATTTTAAGGAGGGCAGATTGCGTTGAATAGCCGGGTCGGAAGTCAGATTGGAATGGATTGGTGAAGGAACGTTCTTCTAGGAAGTTGTAAAGTTGATTTTGGACAAGGCGTTCCAGTGGTTTTGAGAGGTTGGAAAGAAGAGAAATAAGGCGGAAGTCGTTCTTTGAGGAAGGGTTAGATGTTTTACTCAATGGTCGGACGAGTGCAGTTTTCCAGCAAGAGGGAAATGTGGAATTTTGCAATGAGAAGTTGTAGATATGATAAAGTACTGGAATAAGGGTAGGAAGTCTGGATTTTATTAGTTTTACTGGAATATTGTCAGGACCATAATCATTGGTGTGGGATTTGAGTATAGTGGAAAGTACTTCGTCGTAGGACACATGGGAAAAAAAGAAGTTTTCAGGATTGAAATTATGGTGTTCAATATCATGAGTAGGAGAAGGTTAGAAGCAAAAGATAAAAAATGGTCATTAAGATCATCTGGAGTCACAGGGAGGGAAATGAGGTTATTGGAATCTGGTAGGGATAGATTACGAAGTATTTTCCACTTTGATTTAGAATCGGGAGCATTGGTAAGGGCATTATGAAAGTAGTTGGATTTAGCAAGTCGGATTGTGGATTGGGTTGCATTACGGAGTTGTTTGAAAGATGCATAATCAGCAGGTAAGCGGGTTTGGCGGTATTTGCGCCTTGCTGCATTCCTTCTCTTTATCATTCCCTTTATTTCAGGAGTCAGCCAAGGAGCAGTGGGACGACGTAAGATTCTGGTTTTCAGAGGAGCATGGATGTCTAATATGGATTGTAGGTTTGAGGTAAGGGTGGATATCATAGGGTCAATGGAGGTGTAGGAAAATATGGTATCCCATTGGGCAGAATCCAGGTCAGGTTGAAGGGATTCATATGAAAGGAGGTTTAGATTGCGATTGATACTATTTTGGGAGTAAATGATTTTAGGCAATATTACTGCAAGAGTCCTGCCTTTTCTTCCACGATTGGGGTGAAAGGCTTGGTTCAGTTTTCTTCTGATCGAATGAATTCTGTATATATTGTATCGTCAGAATGGCAAGAAACGTTGACCTAAACATAGCCAATTTCTTGTCATCCTCTCGTCTGTTGAGGAAGCCTCTCTTGATAGCTTTAAACATTCTGGCAGCACTTGCCATTCTCTCAGTAACCTCCGTATCAATATAACCATTGATCCTAGGGTATTTTGATATAGATAGATGGAGAAATAACTTTATTCTGGAATAAAGTCCCTTAAGAATAACAACATTTTACAGAACAGAGGAATACTTCTGGCCTAGAGCAGTACATTAAATAAATAAAATATATTATGTAAATTAACAAATAAAGTAACAAGCTTATGAAACTATATACAAAATGTCTAGAACTGTATACAATGCAAAGAAGAAATGAAATAAAACAATCACTGTTTAACTGCAAAAAAAAAAAATAATAAAACAGATAGGAATAAAAGCAATAAGTAAAAAATTAATTCCTCTAGTAAATGAGCATCAAGTAAGAATAACGTGAAGTAAAATATAAAGAAATAAAGATTTATTTATTCTATTTAGGTAAGAATTGAAACATTTATAACAAAAATATTAAGACAATAAATAAATTAAACAACTTTAAGAGCACAGTAATCTTGTAGAACAGCAATGACACGGTATAATAAATATATGTGCAGTTCATTAGTACACGTAAGAGTATACACAAGTCCATGAAAAAATATATATACATTAAAAATTGGTTTTTAAACCAATGCTCTAAAAATTAGGACGTGGTTAGCTATTTTTGGCTCGGTTTTAAATAGGAATTGGAATAGTAGATATATATCATTATTATATTATGATAATAATATATATTATTATCCTTGAATATAAATGACAATTTAAATAAAAATATCATTGAAATATTAATATAATATTTAACCTACTACTAGGCCATAGCCTAGAAACTTAGTCGACTTTTCTTAATCGATTTTAGTTTTTGCTCTTTACTTTGTCACAAATAAAATCATCCATAACGACCTTAATGTCCCATACGTTTTAGATTTGGCCAAATCCAGAATACCTATCGTTACATAATAAATATCATAACCATCCCAACCCTCTCGTTTCTAATCTTGCTTCCTCTTCAATTCCTGACAACCCTCCGAGGTGTCTAAAAAAAGATGGCATCGAGATCTCCTGTTGTAAATACATTTTTAGAGTGCTACCAGTGGGTAGTTTCTCAACAAGTGGTTTCATGTTATTATATTCTTGTGTTCACATTTACTGAATGTATTTTTATTTCTAATACAGTTCTAAATATCATGAATAATAAATTTAAAAAAATGCTTTTTTAAAAATATTTTTAATCCGTACTCCTTTTTATCTTTTATAAAGGCAACGTCAGAAATTCTGAATGTTATTGTAATGTTTTGGAAGAAAATCACCTTTACAGCGGCTGAAGCAAAGTCGAATTCTTTAAAATTCTGAGTTTTGTGAAGGTTTATCTGAATGGCAGGGGATCAACTCCTAGAAAAAAAATCTCTAAAAAATCAAGTCCAAAAATTAATAATCTTTTATTTCTATGTAAATTACTGAATAGTAATAGTAAAGGGCTCTAATGAGGAATGATAGTGTTTTTATTTTTAATTTTGGATTCATTTAAAACGATCAGCAATGTGATTTTCTAATTAAAAAATAATACAAAACGATAGGTAAATATTAACTATAAAATGCGTGTACAACATAGGTCGACAATATTAACATTAAAAAAAAATTGATATTGTATACAATATTTTTATTTTTGTTTTTTTATAGTAGTGGCCCCTCGGGCATGTATAGAATATTTTCCGATCTAGAATCCACAAAAAGAAGTTTAATTAAATCGTTTATTTCACGTCCGTTGCCTCCCCTTGCTAGTGGATTTAGACTAAAATATTTGGAAAATCCTGCTCTAGATAATAGTTTTATGGATAGAGGATTGGAGAATACGATCAAATGAGGATAAGCGAGTTTTGAAATAATAATAAACATAAAAGTAATAAAATCGAGAAATGAGCTATGGGTTTGATGATATGAACCATCTGAATGTATGGACCAAGGAGTAGATGGGTTGATATCATATCTATACTGGTAGGAGTGTTGTTTGACAGGGCTCTAGAGATATTATAGACCCTCTTATATCTTTTGAAGCAGAATTTATATTATTAGCGCTATGAGATATTAAAAATACAGTGCTCAAGAAGACAAGTAACTTAAAAGATAATGTGATACTTTAAATAATATATTAAGTAAATTTACAAGTCACTGTTTACAAACGCTTGTGACATTACGAATTAACATATTCTTAAAGGAAGGAGATGGTCCGGGGTGGCGGTCATAAATAGGCTAAATAGTGGTAAAACTATTTTTATTAAAAGCTGACGTTTCGACCCGACTTTGCAGGCCTTCTTCAGGGAGGTGTGTTCAGCTACTGGAGAACTGGAGTTCTAAGTGAAACTCCTAGCTGAACACACCTCCCTGAAGAAGACCTGCAAAGTTGGGTCGAAACGTCGGCTTTTAATAAAAATAGTTTTACCACTATTTAGCCTATTTATGACCGCCACCCCGGACCATCTCCTTCCTTTATAATGCAACGGTCAACTATTAAATATTCAAAATAACATATTTTTAATTTGCCATGAGTGTATTTTTAAAACGTTAATATTATTATTTATTTATTATTATTATTATTATTATTATTATTATTATTATTATTTTTTAAAGCCTGTTCATTCAAGTCTTACAACTTGTAGGCCTCCCCTAATTAAGGGAGTATGGTCTAACTTCCCGCGGGGACCAGCCGTAGTGGGGTGTAACGTCGGAATTCGATCCTGTGATCTTTACTTTACTAGTGTATCACAAAGAATTATTTGAGTTAGATATTTAATTCTGTTTTTTTTTTTTTTTTTTAGAGAATTCAATATCTCTAATTAAATAACGTAATTAATTTCGTTCATCTAGAGTTATTTAAAACATTGATTGATTATACTGAAAATAATTGGTTATACTTATAGTTACAAGGAAAAATATAGACATTATATAACTTAAATATGCGTATACTTGACTAATCCAGGGAGACTTTTTCTGATTAGTTAGTTAGGAATTTTCTTCTAGTTACTGTAACGGAAATTACTTTTTGGCTATTCTTATGTTAAAGTTAATGTTCAAATCAGTATTTAAATTGAAACACAAAGGTTAACCATTCTGTTCGAGCCTATTTGGATCATTACTACATACAATTATTTATTTATAAACACATATGGCAGAACATAGCATTTCCAAGTCATATTCAGCTTTTTTCAAGTCAATTCAAATGTTTCCAAGTCAAATTAGAATATTTCGAAAAGTTAAAATAAATTGGAAGTTAAACTGGAAATGGAAAAAGTTTAATATGATTTGGAAATCCTACATGAAATAATTGTGGTAAAACTGCTTAAAATATAAGTATGGACAAATAGACATTTCTTGATTTAATCGATAAATTGATCCAGTGGTTTATTTTATCAAAGCTTGTGATCTTACTAAGGACTCCTGTATCGATTTTTTTTTTAGTTGGCTGGATTTTTAGATAAAGAAAGGTGTGGAATGAGAGAGGAACGTGGAAAGTAAAAAACACAAGGTTAGAACACAATATACATTTATTGAATAAAAGATTTATATTAAAACTTTAACAGATGTGCGTGATAAAAAAGTGATGGGAAAAACAGATGTTTGAGATATAGTTTCTTAGGAGATATGAAATTGAAATGAGTTATCAATGGTGAGTGAAAACGTAGCCAGGATAGTAACCGTAAAAAGGATTTTGACCAAAATCGCCGGGATAGAAGTAATCAATAGGCCTATGGCCGTGGGTATCTATGGCAGCATTGGTTACAAATTCGTCGACAGTTTCCTGAGTGGTGGAGATGTAGGGAGCTGATGTTGAGGTGTCCATGGTGGGCGGTTCTGTTGCAGTTATAGGCGTTTCTTCTGTTTTATCATAATTTCCATTCTCTTTATCATCCTTAAAAACTCTAACGTACTGACCGTCGATGAATACGTAATCCCTAATCTCAGCGTCTTTACGCTCATTACGTAAAAGTTGCTGAGTTTCGGGAACAGATCTCTTCGTTGTGGAAACAGAATCTTGTTGAAATTCCTCCATGTGTCCTAGATTAGAATTTTCCAATCCTTCTCCACTAGTGTGATGGTCGTTGCTGATTATAGTATTAAAACTGTCATCATTTTCATTCGTCAAGTCTCTCCCTTGTAAATAATTATCATATGGTTGGTCTAGTACTTGGTGGTAAGGATGATACATGGTATACATTCCTCCCCAAGGCACGAATGGTAAAAATAAATTAGGCATGTAAGGAGGAGCTTGCACAGCTTTTCCTTCTCTTCCATTCTGGAAATGATTATGAACAGAGTTAAACGAGTAGTCCGTTAGTGTATCTGAATATTCCCTGGGTACGTAAGGTTCAGGGGCATTGATATAATTGTTATTAACATTGTTGTAACTTGTCTTATTTTCACAATCACAGACATGATAGGGCATCGAAACTACGATGAACATTGGATATACAGAATGAGGGTGAATTCTAGGCCTATCAGCGTATTGTCTTAATTTATCTAGTTGTTCGCTCCCACTCGACTGATAGGCACAGTCACATTGAGGATCGTCAGTATTTGGCATTTCTTCTTCTTCCTCCCTTTTTTTAAGTATTATGTTTTGTTGTTTTAAGCTGTTCAATTCGGTGTTGATAATGTCACTTAATTTTTTTTTATTGATGACACTACCTTCTCTTTTATCCTCCAACGTATATGATTCAGAATCATTGATCTCTGTGGATATTTCATCAGAATGTTTCGATCTATATAAGTCATCATAATTATTGTCGTTTTCAACACTTCTGGAACTGTTTTCATTGTTTTCTTCAAGCCTTAAATGAACCTCTTCGATGCCGTGATTTTTTATTTCAGATGATTTGTCATCAAAATTTGTAGGCAAAGGCATCTCTGTCACATTTGGCATTAATTGGAGAACAGTTTCATCAAACAAAACGTTTTTATCAGTTTCGTTAGAATGTTTTACATTAGCCGATCCAGTGACGGAAATGTTAGCTATATGTTCATCAACGGATGAATCGGTACTTCCTGTATCATACAATAGTTCCTGATCAACTATCTTTGAATTATTCTTTTCATTTATTGAATCATTGATTATTACTTGCTTGTTGGATTCAAAGATTGGTTCTATGTTTTTTCTAACGTAAAACTGATTTTCAGTCATATTGTTCTTATTATCCATTTTCTCTTCAGTGTAGTTTGTTTTGATATGAATTATAGTTTTATTTAGCTTATTTGGACGCAAGCCAAACTGGCTGTCATCAATAAATGAAGAATTTTCAGGCGATCCTTTTTCGATTAAGTAAACACTGGCTGTTGTGGCTTGCTCTGCTCTCGATACTTGGGGATGTGATGAGTTAATTACCATCCTATTCCCGCTAGTGATTCCGTTTATATTATCACCGATGATTGTATCGCTTTTGTTACCTTTGGTTATGCTCGGTATTGTTTCTAGAAGACCAGTGGTACCATTTTCGTTGGGATGCGTGATATCATTAGATCCCGCTGACTCATCAATCGGTCCATATGATTTCACAATATTTGAGTAACTCTTAACAGGTATATTTTCACTTTCATGAATGTCACGGGTACTATCGTTATTGGGACCGCTTAGAAGTTGTTGATCATTTATTTCTGTTGTGCTGTGCATTTGTATTGATTCTTTCTTCGTATAATTCTCAACATCAAGCTCAGACATGCCAATATTTGTTAGTTTAATTATTGGTTTTGAACTATATTGACCATGTGTTTTATTGTCTATGGCGGAGTAAGAATCGTTTACATTTGGTTTATTTTGTAATATATCAGAGCTTTGGCCTGTTATGTTTGGCCTTGAATTTATTACAGGACTTTTTTGTCCCAAATGAACTGTTGATGTTTCATGACCTCGTGAACTATTCAATGGTAGACATTCGGGTGAGTTAATTCCCCCGCTCTTAATTTCGCTTGTTATATTGTATTTTTTGATCAATTCCTGCAACATTCTGTAAGTGTAATTTTGTTTCGGGTTGTTAGATGATGCTGGGAGTTTCAATATTTCCAAAAGACTGTTTTTATCTCCATCCCCACTCGAAGAAACATTCATTTCAGATATTGGTTTTTTCTTTTCTGAATAGTCATTAGCATTAGGTGAAGGTTCATCATTCGGATAATCATATATATGTTCAGTATCCTTCAATTTATTCGAAGAACCTTCCATGTTATCTCTTTCAACATAGAAATTGTTTTCACTTGTATTTAGTTTGTATATTTCATTTCTAACACCGGTTTCATTACTTAAGAGAACGTTGACATCAGGTTTATTTAACTCATCTGGTGTTAAAGATTGATGCTCATCTTCTTCCGATCGAAGATAACTTTTTGTTAATACTCGTTTTAAGCTATCGGTTGCTATCTTCTCGTCTACTACATCAGTTTCCAATGAAGTCAATTCTTCATTATTTGCGATATTAGCCTCGCTACTTCCCTCCTTCGTAAGTGAGGACAAGCTTTCTCTACCTGATGAATTAGCTGTTTTACTGTCGTTGACGATAAATTCATTTTTGGATTCAACTAAAATATTATCATTTATTTCAATTTGCTTATATCCTGTTGTCCCTGGGGTTGTTGAAATTGGGACCTCAAATTCGGACTCAGGATTATCAGAGGTTTCTCCAAAATTGAATCCTAACGTTTTAATGTTTTCTGCAGTATTAGGTGACGATTTTTTTATATGGCTTGAACTATGTTCATGCATCGATGGTGTAGTAAATAAAAGATTATCTCGATTAGTCTGGGATAAGACACTGTTTTCGAACTCCATGGGACTCTCACTGTATGGATCACCATAAAATATTATAGGATGAGATTGAAAAATATTTTGACCCATTGTTTGAGTTTCGACACCATTAGGGACCGTTTCTTCATAACTAGTATAGTGTGGTTGGTCAGTATTGCTGTTTAAAGATGGACTTGGACGATTTGAAAAATTTTCTCTATTGCTTTGTTCAACGCTGGGACTGTTGTGGTGTTTGTAATTAATAGATGATTTCGGAAGGTCAGTATCGTATGTAGTATGCTCTGATTCGAGTATCCTTATATCACCGCTCACATCCGTAAAACTGTTCTGCATTTCTTCTTTTTCTTCAAGACTTGAGTATGAATTTGGCGTACTCACCTGCTCCCTGATGTCCTCAATATTCTCGTTCCGCAACATAGGAATCATCGTTGTCGCTAAATTTACTTCATCATTGTAATCAGAATGCTCAATTTCATCTTCTTTTGACAAATCCTTTTCGTAATATGGTAATTTTTGAGAAATCTGATTTTCGCTTAAGTCGCCAGCAACACCGCCTGATACTTCATTGTTTGTATTTACAAAGTTATTAGGTAGGTTTGTTGTCTTTTTGTCGTTTACAGGGCAAACTAGTTTCACTGCATTGCCTTTAGGCTTCGAGGTCTTTGTTCCCAATTTGAATAACGAATCTCTGTTGTGCTGTCTTATTGAAAAGGGCTGAAGTCCCTTGATGAGTGAATAACGCCTATTCGCCAAATCATTTTCTATTTCTTTCTTTATTCCCAAAAGTTGTTCCCTCGCTTGCCAAATGTGTTTTCCGGCTGTTTTGAGATTATCAGGGGCGTTAGAAGAATTTATTTGTCCATTTTGGCAGCAGTTTTTCTTGTTTGATTTCAGCGGGGTGATGCATCTTTTTATCCCCCTTAACGGCCGAGGGCAGAGATATAGACATTCATAATCATTACAAACTTCGAAGCAGTCTTGAGGTAATACCATCGTCTCTGGCGGGCCATCGTTCTGCAAACTAAACAGACCATAGTTAAATAAGTTTCTATAATTTACAACAAATAAGATTATATATCATTAACTGAGATATTATTAATTTTAAAATTCAATGGCGATTTCGGGTTAGTTATAAATAATAGGTAAACAGAAAAAATAAGAATTGATTTTGACATGTTTTCCTAGAATGATTTTGTCAGAGCCTGTAAGAAAAAAGGCGACTTGTTTCATACAAAGGTTTGTCCTAATAAATTGACCATACCCACAGTCCTGAAGTGAAAAATGAACGTCTGTCAGCACATCACCGCTGTAATACAAAATGGCAGCCATATGAAGATAGAGAGAGACCCTATATAGGTAGACGTATTTTTAAGACGTATTTTTTTTTTTTTTTTTTTTTAATATATTTATTGAATAATAATACATGCAGCCACTGCTGGAGGGCTAAAAGTTCTCATTCATACAATATATACAAATAATAAAGAAATAAATATAAATATAAGAAGTAAATAAATAATACTGATGAAGAAGATAAATAAAAAGAAAAGAAAAAATAATAATAATAAACAAATAAAATAAAATAAAAACTTCTAAACATAATCATAACTATATACAATATATACATTCGCCCAAGAATCTCCGAACCAGGCTTTTTCCCCCACACGTGGAAGGCAAAGCAAGACTCCGGAAGATCCCAGCGCCACTTTTCCAGCCGCATCACTAGTATTAGAAGCCAGTGGAGACTGAAAGAGGGCACTAGAGCCACAGACGCTCAGGACATGAGTGGAGAAGCTGGCCATTGCCAGGACTCCAAAGGCATATTTACAAAAGATCTCGAGGCCACTGCCGTTTCAACCTTCGAGGGGGATGGTATGGATGCTCGGAGCTGGATAGGGATTGGGCTAGAGGATTGGGATGATGTATGAGGTTCTGGTGAAAGTTGGAGAATCTGGATGGGATGATGTCATGGACATATGGGATGTTAAGGTCATGGTGTAGGGTCTTGTTCGTGACATAATATGGAGCATTGACTATTGTTCGAAGGACTTTAGACTGGAAGGATTGGATGCGTTTGATATTCGATGATTTAGTTGTCCCCCACAGCTCAAGTCCGTAGGTCCAGATAGGTTTCAGTATGGTCTTGTAGATTAATAATTTGTTTTCTGTTGAGAGATGAGATGTTCTGTTTAGTAGTCTATATAGCTGACCAAATCGTCGGTTAAGCTCTTGTCTTTTAAGTCTCGTATGTGGGTTCCAAGTCAGTCTTTTGTCCAGAAGGAAGCCAAGGTATCGGACTGTGTCTGAGTAGGGAAGAGGAATTGAATTAAAAAGGATTGGCGGACAGGATCTGCGTCGAAGAGTAAAAGTTACATGTTTACATTTTGATTCATTAATTTCGATGCGCCAGTTGTTGCACCACTGCTCAATGAAGGAGAGGTGTCTTTGCAGGTTCCGAGACGCAATTAGAGGATCCGAGTGGGAGGATAGGATGGCAGTATCATCAGCAAATGTTGCTAGGAAGGTATCAGGACTTGAAGGGATGTCAGCGGTAAAAAGGATGTAGAGAACTGGGCCCAAGACACTGCCTTGTGGGACACCAGCCTCAATTGGATAATGTTTGGAGAGTTCAGTGCCGCAGCGGACTTGAAAGGAGCGATTTGAAAGGTAGGATTTGAGGACTAGATACAAGGCTTGAGGTAAATGGGTTTTGAGCTTGAAAAGCAAGCCATCGTGCCACACCCGGTCGAAAGCTTGAGCTACGTCCAGAAAGGCACCAGTGCAATATTGCTTGTTTTCAAGTGCAGAGGATATGTGGTCCACAACGCGAAGGCCTTGTTGGACAGTGGAGTGTCTTGAGCGGAATCCAAACTGATGGGAAGGGATATTGTGGGATTCGAGTATGGGTAGGATGCGTTTGAGAAGGATTTTCTCAAAGATTTTGGAAAGGATCGGAAGTAAGCTTATCGGTCTATAGGATGATGTACAATTAACAGGTTTACCTGGTTTAGGAAAGAGGATAATTATGGAGTGTTTCCACACCAGAGGAAAGTGGGTTGTGCGGAGGATACAGTTGAATAGGTATGTAAGGAATATAATTGCTTTTTTGGGAAGTTGTCTGAGGATCTGGGAAGTAAGGAGATCGTGTCCTGGAGATTTGCGAGGTTTTAGGTTCTTTAAAAGGAATTTGACCTCAGAGGGGTTGACGGCTGTAGGAGGTAAGGAGAGAGGAATCGGTGAAGAGAGGAATTCTTTAACTTCAGCAGTATGGGAGGGATGGAGTTCAGGATGAGGAGTGAATGTGTACGATAGATGTTTAGCAAACTCTTCTGCTCTATTCTCATCTGACGAAGCCCAGGAACCATCATCACGGCGGAGGGGGTGGGAAATGGATTGGAATTTAAGGATTTTTTTAGTTACATTCCAGAGGGAGTTATCACTTGCAGATAGTGAGGAAAGATAGGAATTATAGGATTGTGATCTAAACGTAGCCAGTTTTTGTTTTACCTGCTTGGAATAATAGTTATATGATTTCCGATCATCAGGATGCCTGGTTCTTTGCCAGATGGTCCTAGAGCATCGTTTTCTATTAATAAGGTCCAGTAGGTCTTGGGGTAGAGGATTTATTTTGCGGTATTTTTTAGAAGGATAAGGTGAAGATGCAGTCCAAACTGCTTGTTGGATCAAGGTAGTCATGGAATATACTGCTTCATCTAGGTCTGCGGGTGTTTTTAAGGAAACTCTGAGGTCAATATTATCATCCAGTATTTGACGGAAGAGGTTCCAATTAACTGGCCCCCTGATAAATGAAGGTGGAGGTGGTTTGGGAATTGGTGATGTGGAGACCGTTAGGATTAGGGGACTATGGTCTGAGGAAAGATCATCAAGTCTTGAGATGCAATAATGATGGGACCCTAGACCTTTGTGGATGAAAAAATCTAGGAGATCGGGATTGCGGTTTGGATCTGTTGGCCAGTATGTGGGAGAATTGGGTGAGAGGATGTTGCTGTGATGGGAATTAAGTGCAGATAGCAATGTTCGTCCTCGGGAATTTGTGGTTCTGGCTCCCCATTGCTGGTGTTTAGCATTTAAGTCTGCACCTAGAAGGAAGTGGTGTCCTAAGGAGTTAAGGAAGGAAGTTAATTGGGATTCTGAGATGGGTATTTTAGGCGGGGAGTATGCTGCGACTACTGCTATTGGGTAAAGGGAAGTTTGGATTATCACGGCAGTGGATTGTAGGAAATTATGGGTTAGCAAAGGGAATAGATGATGGGAAAGGGATTGATGGATAATTATGGCAGTGCCAGCATGTGCTGTTCCATCAGGATGGTCGGTTCGATAGATATGATAGTTGGGGATGTTAAGTGGTCGTTTGTTGGTAAGTCGAGTTTCAGTTATTAATGCTATATCAATGTTTTTGTCCTGTAATAAGATTGTTAGTTCGTTGACGTGATTTCGAATACCATTCGCATTCCAAAGGAGAACGGAGAGGGATTTGATTGGGGACATTTAAGGATTTCTCGACAGTGGGATGAGGTTGGATACAACATTGGTAAGCAAGGAAATGAGAGGAGTGATGAGTGACCTGAATTCAGAGAGGAAAGAAGTCAATAGGCTTGTGAGGTCAGTGGCATTGGGAGGAGGAGGAATGAATGTCTGGTTATTAGGCCTAGGTTCAGAGATGGGATAAGGGTCTTGTGGTTGAGATGTGAATACTCGAGGTTGAGGTTCTTGTGGCAGGGCCTGAGTTTGTGTGGGTGCAGTGTCTCCTTTGAACATCTGAGCATAGGACACTCTTGTATTTACAGTTCTAGAGGGTTGTCTTGGTGGCCTGGATGGCCGTTCTTCTCTTGGAGCTGCATAAATTCTTGCTTTCAGTTCCTTATATGTTTGGCAACCCTTGTAGTTCGCTGGGTGCCCTTGGTGGCATAAAGCGCATACTGCTGGTGTTCTTCTGGACTTCTGGCAGTCCTCAGTTTTATGTTGATCACCGCACCTGACACATCTAGGAATGTGGTGGCAATAGCGTTTCGTATGACCATAAGCCTGGCAGTTATGGCATTGTACAATGTCGCGCTTAGTGTAGGGCTTTTCTACAACAACGCTAGTGTAATAAAGGCGTGTGACCTTGTAGATTTCTTCGACCTGGGGCGTTCGGTCAAGGTCAACGAAGAATAGTGGGAGCGGTATTTTATTTTTTGTACCAGGCTGTTCTCTATCTTCCTTGAATATATTCACTATTTGTCGAACACGGAACCCCATCTCAGTTAGTTCTTCTTTAATGGCATCCAGCGGTGTTGATGGGTGTAATCTCCTGATCACCACCCTGAGCGCTCTCTCTTGGCGCAGTTGATATGTGTGATAATCCGCCTTAGTGTCAGATAAATACTTGACAATTTTTCTGTACGTATCTGGGGTGTCAGGCATTAATTTCGTGTCATTAGTGCGGCTTTGGCATACGTATTTACCTGAGCCCACTATATTATTTAATTGTTGACACATTAATTGGAAATTTTTTATATTTCTAACGAATATTGGTGGAGGTTTAGGTTCACTAGGGATGGGTACTGCTTCCATTTGTTCATTCTGTGTGTTTGACAGCACTTGGAATGGATTAGCTGTAAAAAAAGGCGATTCTTCTAGCGTACCTTGTATTGGTATAACTTGTGTTGACATATTTTGTGATGATGTGCCAGGTTGATTTTCAACTTCGTCAACTGAGCTCTCTGGTGTAGCTGGCGGGGTATTTTTTTTAGAGCGTCTAGCCCTTTTCTTGATGGGTGAACTCTTTGTGGTATCGAGACTCCTAGATCTTAAAGTTCGATTGTTACCTTTGCTCGACATTACCATATGAAAATAGCGCATCTCATATTAATTTAATTAGAGGTAACTGTAATAATTTGAAAAAAAAAAATGTCCTTTATCAATTACGTATATATTACGCGAGTTTGTAGAAGTCTAAGTAACGTAGATCTGCTTCCGCCAAAGGGCAGCAGCCCACTGGTCGGATTAACGAATGTATATGGCCGGCTTGTTATCTATCACTATCCTCAGGTCTATTTACACTGTTCACAATGCCGTTATAAATAAGTGATTACTCACCTTGTTTATGTCCAGTTTCAACTTAATTGTTAACTTAACAGTTTACACTACTTTTTCACATATAACATGAATTATTTCACTGTTAATAAAGTCACTTAATAAGAGACGAAATAAAGAGTATATGTGTAAGGTTAACGCATGCGCAGAACTCCAAGAAAGAAACCAACCCTCTAAATTTATAGGATTTAATGTCCTTAGACAAAACTTTAACTTAGAAATAACAGTTACCCCATATCCGTGGATATCAAGTCGAAATTTTGAATTTATGAATTAAAAAGCTCCCTTTTTCGTTTGTTAGCTCACATCAGAGAAACCATTCGTTTTAGTGATACTGTCCCGTTTATCATTAAAGCTGATAAAATTTGGAAAAGAAATGGTCATATTTATTTTTTCGCTGCCTTCTATATTTTCCGAGATCATTCACAAACTTGTTTTAACCTCGTGTGTTTATCATTATTTGACACGCTAATTCTTTATATTTTCATTTTACGAAAAAATCATCGGTAAGAAAGTTGTTAAAAATTAAATTTTTTTTAATAATATATATTATTTTACTGTCTTATTTTCAACCACTCAAAATCTAGAGCAATTATACTTTCATGTTTAAACTCTGATACTAAGCAGAAAAACTTACTTTCCGTTGTCATACAGCTATTAATCATGATATAAAAATAGTCACGAGTTCGCGTCCCTGTACCGAGGGAGTCTTTTAAATCCCCGCCCACACACCCTGGCCCGGAAAAACCCCCTATAACCTTGACGGCGAGGAAGGAAAGGAACAAAAAAAAAAAAAAAAAAAGAAAAAAAACGAAGAAATTAAGTAGTAATTGAATTGAATTTCACTCGTAAATTCTAATTCCTTGTTGTATAAATAGGCTAAAATTAATCATTTTCATAAGCTATGATAGTTTTTTTTTTTTAAATTCCCAACAAGTGGGGAACGCTCCACTTCGTGCTAGTGCTCCTGGATGATTGCCCAACCAACTTCTCTTGAATATATCTGCCACAGTCAACTATCAACACACTATCTTTTTTTAAATTTATTTATTCAGAAATTTAATAATCTGTCACACGGACAATGATTATAGTGAGATATTAACACATTTACACCATATATACAGAAAACAGAAAACTATCTAGAATCTTTACCAATCAATTTTTTTTTTTTTTAACGTTACTTTAATAAACATCGTTAATATCAAGAAGGTTTTATTTTCTGATGATGCCATCTGTTATATGATTTTTGCGTATTATATACAGGTCTCAATACACAAGTGCTCAAGGCCTACAAAAAAGTTCCTATAAACAATGGGCCAATTCTGAGCAGGAAAGTAGGAATTCCAAGTTAAGTGTTTTTTTTTAAGTAAGTCATGCTTTTTGATGTATATGACTTAATAAATAAAAAAATATTTAATTTAAGCCATTTAAAGTTGTTTCACTGTAAACTTGATATAATTTTCTTTAAATAAAAATAAAATTGGTCATTTTTATAAGCATTTAAAGAGGACTTTTGAGGTGCTAAACTTGGCTTAGTTCTGTTTTAAAACAATCATAAATTCATATTTATGAAAAGATTTTATGCATTTTTTTTTTTTGATCTGGAATTTATTTTAATAAACATAATTGCCTAAATACAATTTTATTTATAAATAAAAAAAATATTAATATGTTTTAAAAGCATAAAATAGATAGTTTTATTTTTATAAAATAAAATAAAAACTATTTAAAGGGTGAAGTGATTGCGTCCGGACAGTTAGTCCACGTGCCCTCTGGATAACCCGTAAACACGGTAAGTAAACGATCACATTTATCGCCAACTCAGTCCAATATACAAAGCAAAACATGCCCAGGCCCTATCAAAAACGGCCAAATGCTCGCAAGCTTTCTAAAGATTTAGGCAAGGCTCAACTCAAAGCTATCTTTTGGAACGCAGGCGGTTTAACCAAAGATAAATTCACCGAATTGAAACATATTGTGACAGAAAGTGATGTAGACTTATGTGCCATCGTCGAAGCAGGAGCGGCAACTGAAAAACCTGAGATGCACCGAATTCACGGATACCAAACATATTTCCTCCCAAGAGCAAGACAAGTTGCATCTGGTATTATGCTAGCTGTTAAGGCATCCATCGTTACGGATATGAAAATTAGGAAACGGCAAGATGCAAGTGATAAATCCGAGGTTCTGGAAGCAAATTTGTGGTATGGCAAACGGCACTTCCGAATATTCGTAATGTATAACCCTCCTCAAAACAGACCCGACCTCACATGGTTGGAAAGGAACTGGAATGGAGAGAGTATACTATATGGAGACCTGAATGCCTCTTCCACTATATGGGGATATAATAACACTGATACTGTAGGCAGAATATTTGAAGATTTCCTTAACTCAAACCCTGCACAATATATTCGAAATGAGACAAAACGTCCAACCTTTCTTTCTTTCACTGGCAGTACTTCCTGCCCTGATGTTGTATTGGCGCACACCTCAATCTCTGATAACATAAAGCATACCCTACTACCAGCTATAGCAGGTTTCGGACACAATATCGTTGTGGTTAACTTTAACCTGAATCAAAATAATAATAGCAAGACCAAAGAACCGCAACTGCCACGATGGAATTTAAAGAAAGGAGACTGGAAGCTTTTCAGAAAATTGACAGATGAACTCATCACTGATAAATTAATCATAAACGGCAACGTAGATAAAACATATACTAATATAAAAGGAAATTTATATAGGTGTGCCCTGAAGACTATTCCCCGAGGAACGGTACGAAAATATCGTCCTTTCTGGAATGAAGAACTGCAAAAGCTAAAAGAAGAAAGAGATGATTTTAGAAAAAGAGCTGAGAGCTCCAAAAATCATGCAATTATAAGTTTACTTAAAAGGAAAACAGCTATATTTAAAAGAAAAGTTATTTCAGCTAAACAAAACTCATTTAGAACGTTCCTACAGAAAATGGACTTTAGAAAAGATGGAGTTAAGGCACATGAATTTCTTTCAAAAATAAATAATAAATCAAACTTAGCAAACCATCCAATAACTTTCGATGGGAAAACATTAAGCAAGCTAAAAGAAATAGCTAACTCCTTCTGCAAACACTATTCAAAAGTAAGCAATTACAAGCCAAAAAAAGAAAACGGAAATCCAGTCACAAACTCCACACATTGTTGTGTAATGAGTGAAGAAGATTATACACTATTCTGGGGAGATATCCAAACGCAAGAACTAAATGATGCTCTTACTAAATCTAAGAAAGGTAAAACCGCAGGCCCAGATGACATACTGTCGGAATTTCTTATACACCTGGGGGATATGGCCAAAGAAACAGTACTAAAATTTTTAAATGATGTCTGGAAAACACATATTCCGTGTGAATGGAGGAAAGCAGAAGTGGTACCAATCTTGAAGAGAGGAAAAAAAGGAGACATGCCGGAAAATTTCAGACCCATTGCATTAACAAGTACTTTCTCCAAGCTCTACGAGAGAATCGTTGCAGAAAGACTTGAAAAATGCATAGAGAAATATGATCTAATATCTTCTAAACAAGCTGGCTTCAAGAAAAATCGAAACACAATTGAACAAGTAGCTCGTCTAACACAAGAAATAAAAAACGGCTTCCAAAGAAAACAGAGCACCCTAGCAATATTCGTAGATTTTAAGACGGCATATGATAGAGTTTGGAGAAAGAAGCTAGTGAGTAAGCTTGTTGACAAGGGAGTCACAGGATATCTGCTCAAGACTATATCTTCTTTCTTACATCAAAGGTTTATAAGGGTGCGATATAAAAACGTTGTCTCGACATATCGCCAAACAAAACAAGGCCTCCCACAAGGCTCGGTGCTGAGTCCCTTCCTGTTTAACATCATGATTGATGATATCACGGAACTCACTGAAACTATTCCGGGTACAAATGCCCTGCTGTACGCAGATGACCTCGTCATTTGGGCAACAAGTAGTGACTTTAAAGGGCTAGAAAATCACATGCAACATGTACTTAAATTACTAGAGAAGTGGGCCAATGAAAACGAGATGATCGTTAATTCCGAAAAGACGGAATTCCAACTTTTTACCCTCTACCAAATCACACGAGATCAATTTGAACCATAATAACGAAGAGCTCAAACGCACAGAAGAAGCTACATATCTTGGAGTGAAATTGGATAAAAGACTCTCTTGGAATAAACACATTGAAAAACAAATAGAACAGGCTTCAAAACGACTTTCGTTAATACAGAGGTTAGGTGGCTCAAAATGGGGAGCAACGGGGGATGTTATGGCTCTTACCTACAAAACATATGTCCGCCCTGTTATTGAATATGGAGCAGAACTTGTTATCACTGCTTCGGACGCGATATTACACAAGCTCGACATAATCCAGAATCAAGCCCTTAGACTCGTGACAGGAGGGAGCAGATCAACCCCAATATCTGCGCTAGAATTACAAACAGGCATAGTACCTCTTGAGACACACCGGGAGCAACTGGCCATTACGCTCTATGAAAGGCTAAAACGTCTTAAGATCAACTACTGGAGTACCTATGAACCCGCACCTGAACGCCTTAAAACTCAAATTACTTTTACTAAGGCAGTGGAAGATTTGATAGAAAGAAAAGGACTAGAATTAGCTGAAAGGGAGCCACTCCCGTCATTGACACAAGTTCCATTCACCAGCCAATTTGTTGTTCACTGTGATCTTCTTCAGAATGTTTCTAAGGATACAACACCAATTTACGAACAAAAGGCTATAACCCTAGAAACCATCGGAAAACGATTTCCAGAGACAGAATGGCTCCATGTATATACAGATGGTTCTGCACTGGAAGCACGCAAACATGCCGGAGCTGGTGTTTATTCAAAGGAGTTTCAACTTGCCGCCCCGGTCGGAAAGGTAGTCACAAACTTTGAAGGGGAAGTGAAAGCCATTCTCTTAGGCCTTGAGATGTTAACTGAACGGAAAGACAAGAAAGTGGCTTTCTTTGTTGACTCACAGGCAGCCATTTTGTCCCTAAAAAATGGATATAGTATAAATCCAAATGTTCCTAAATGCCATCAATATTTGAACCAATTAAAGGAAAATGGGACAGAAGTCGCTTTCCAGTGGATACCAGGCCATTGCGGGCTCCACGGAAATGATGAAGCTGATAAACTGGCCAGAATAGGTTCTGGAATGATCCAACCCGATATTCCTCTGACCATGGATTCAACAAAAAGAATCATAAAGCAGACCCTCCAAAGTTCACCGAAAGCGAAATATGTACAAACAATTGAAGGGAAACGATGGAGTGGATTGCTGGAAGAAAGCGGCAGGATTCCTAGAGACCTCCCTAGAGGGCAAGCCGTGGCATGCTTTAGAATGCTGACAGGCCACGATTTCCTTCAGAAGCACCTCCACCGCATCGGTGTAAAAGATAGCCCGACATGCCCTCTATGTTCCTTAGACATAATGACAGGAGAACATCTGGATACATGCCCTGCATTACAGGACATAAGATGTTGCTTTAATGAAATGGACAGCTATTATACTCGGAGAGCAAAATTGTATTGGACTGCAAGAGCACGCATGGCTAACGAAGCAGGCGTTACTTAGGCGTAGGAAAAAAAAAAAAAAAAAATATATATATATATATATATATATATATATATATATATATTAATAA
Organism: Nezara viridula; assembly: GCA_928085145.1. NCBI lineage: Eukaryota > Metazoa > Arthropoda > Insecta > Hemiptera > Pentatomidae > Nezara > Nezara viridula. The sequence goes on from OV725078.1 coordinate 78,441,293, forward strand.
TGATTTTTAAAATATTTTTCATTTCAAGTATTTATGAAACTGTGCTTTTCTCACAGATCTCTTTATAGGAATTGATCCGTATTTATAAATGACAAATTCAATATTTATAGTCTGAAAATTTACGTCCAAAACAAAAAAACAAAACAAAAAACATGCTTGATTGTTTCAATTATTTTCATAAAAACGTAGGGCTAGAAACATGAAATTGAAATTTATCACTTATAAATCTACTTTTTTGATAGAGATCTGGAAGAAAAATACAGTTTCGTAAACACTTCACGTGAAAAGTATTTAACAAATCATTATTATTAATTTTTTATTTATAAATAAAAAGTATATTTAGAAAATTATTTTTATTATAATATATCCCAGATCATGGGAAAACAAGGAATAAAAGTTTTGCAACACTTAATAGCAGTCAATTTTGTTGAAAACAAAGATCCTTTTAGGTGACAAGATGAAAAATCACGTTTCTTTAAACAATTTGAGGCGAATATCAAGAATTTGTCAGATAAACCAGTGGGATATCTGTATAATTGGATAATGATAAAAAAAAAACTCCAATAATTTATGAATTTTTTTTTTAAACAGAACTTAGCCGCTTGAAAGTCCTCTTTAAATGCTTTTAACAGTGACAAATTATATTTTTATTTAAAGAAATTTTATTTAGTTTATAGTGAAACAATCGTCAATCACTTAAATTAAATATTTCTCAAGTTATCGCGTCCTGTTCATTTAAAAGTAAGACTTACTAAGAACACTAAACTTAGATTTTCTACTTTTCTGTTGAGAATTGGCCCACAGTTTACATGGACTTTTTTTGTAGGCCTTGAAGTCTACTATAACTCCAATAAAAAATTCCCACTACTTGTATCCTGACATCCTGTATACTCATACCCGAGCATAGGTATTTTTCTACCCATATTAAAAGCTTTGCCTAAGTGCTAAATTAAATCGGGAACGGATAGACGAAAGGAACGACTCAGTTTTAATTTTTTAAAATAATCTCATCTACTAAAATGCAATATATAACTAATGGGGGAACCGGAAATAGGGAGGGACAAAGGGGACACTTTCCCTGAGCGGCAGAATTTAGGGGGCACCAAATTTCAAGAAATTATTTTTTTTTAGCTGAATTTTTCTTCAGTTCTTTTAAACTTAATTCAGTTAATAAAAATTATATCTAACATTTTTTTTTTTTTTTTTTTAAATAGATAGTGTAAATAGATATTGATTGGTGCCGATGCGTAAATAACGCCAATGTAACCGGTGCGACGATTTTAGCTCATAGGTTGTGGGAGGAACAAAGCAAATAAATTTAAAAAAAAAATGAAAATAAGTTGTCTTTTAAAAGTTTTGATTAAAATTTAAATCGGGTTCTTTATTAATTGGTTTTAATCGTTTGTCCTCAATCAGTGGCGTCCCCACGCGACGGCCCTGATTTTAGGTAAGGAACTACTGGGAAAAAGGACAAAATTGCCTGGAACACCGCGAAAGAATAAAAAACTAATTCCATCTATTTTCTCTGACAAACGTTTGATTACAATGTAATTCTTTACTTGTAAGAATTATGCTCAAGGAAATTCTTTGTCTGACTGAACATTTTATTTCAAGTTTTTTATAATTAGTATAATTGTATTTTTCTACTTATTATAACTTTATGTGATTGTACAATTAATTTCAAGTTTATTGCTATTATATAATTATATTGGTATTTTTGAAGCTTTTATAACTCTTTTGACTTGTTTTTTGAATATTTTGTTTTCATTATTATGCATAATTAAACATAATGAAAAACAAATTATCAATTAAACAAATATTAAAAATATATCATGAATCTTTATTATTTAAAAAATCTGTGGTTAAGGCCACAAAATAATACACGGTGGGCCGGAACCTCCTACCGTGCACCCCCTCCCCTCCACATCCCTATAAATTGCATTTTGCTCTGTTCCTTGTAACTATTTATAAAAAAAAAGCCAATGTTCCCACAAACAAAAGTGACCGCACTACCCCAAACATGGCGGGCTGACAAGTATTACTTTAGTTAGTTTTTTGGTCACTGAGAATCAGCATTTTGGCTTTATTTCATCGTAGTTGGTATTTTATTAAAGCTGGGTAGTCAGGAAATAAGAAAACATGAAAACATATTAAAAACTAATTGGATTAGACAATAAAAAACACCAGTAAAGTAAATTTTTTAACAAAAAAAATTTCATGTTGAAAATCAAGCGTTGTTTGTAATTAAACGGCCAGCAATAACGGAAAACGTTCTGAAATAAAACATCTGGAGAATATGTTTTTCTTTCTAAAACACTGATTACTTAAAAAAATATTTGAAGTAGTTCTGTAGAAAATGCAAATAAGCGGCAGAAAAGCGATACTGGCATAAGTGTCTACTGACCTGTACCACATCGTTCAGTACTCATAAATGACTTAGTTATAGTCTTTTTGGTACATTATATGGATTGTATTATATTTACGAATATATTTATATATATATTTTTTTTAAAATTTAACTTCCTCTATTCCATACGGAGGTAGTTTAAGAAGGCCATTATTGTAAAAATTATATAATTATAATAATAAAACATAATTCAAAATACTTCACTGATTATCTTGAATTTTTTATTTAACGTTTGCAATTTATTGCTTTGTTTTGTATATTTACTGATTTTTAGAGGTAATTTAAATTATGTTTTATATAAGGTGTTTGTTTTACTTTTATTTCTATTTTTATTTACTTATGTGTATATATATATATATAAAGTGACTCTTCCTTTCTTTCCGCAGACAATATTTCCTCGGATCTTTCCTATTCCAAACAATCAACACTAGACACCCTTCTTACATCTACAGTCTCCTACAGTTTAAACCCGTGGTCCACTCCCAGAAAACAAGATCCCGTGTTTCCGACCTTTATATCCCTTCCCATAGAACTAAGACGTTTGAATATTCCTTTATTTCCCGATCCACAGCCTTCTGGAATTCCTTGCCATCTGAAATCCGTCATGCCTCTTCCTTGTCCTCATTTAAATATCATCTTTACCAATTCCTTCTCACATCCCAAAATGACGTTATACAATAAAATAAATATTGTGAAACAGATTTTGACTGAGGTGAATGATTGATAAAATTTATTGTCTTAATTTTAAAAATCAACCCATGCTTATTTTATTTTATTTTTATCTTCATTTAAATAATGTTGTTTTTTTTTATTTCGTTTTTTCTCAAAATTTTATTTTATTTTTACTTGTTTTAATTTAATTTCACTGAAGATACTGTATATATTCTTTAATATTGATTAATGTAATTTTTGGCCAGATGTAGTTTTAATTTTTTGTTCATATCTGTTATTCATAAGGGACCTTGTCCCAGAATAAAGTTTACTTTCTATCTATCTATCTATCTATCTATATATATATGTATATATATATATATATATATATATATATATATGTATTTTTTTTTTCTTTACTCTTTTGTTCTTTCTTCTTATTCTTTTGTTATTACTTTATTTATTTATATTTTTGTATATACGGTATGAATGCAATCTCTGAACTCTATTATAAGTGTCCTTAACTGTGACAAATTGTAATATTTCAGAATAAAGTGTTTTTAAAAAAATTTAAATTATATATACATTCCCGGAAACGAGTCATATTAATACCTGTTTTATAAACCAAAATAATATATACCTTATTTGAACTACGCATAATGAATAGTTGCCAAGTTGGTAAGTAAAACTCATATATCACTAACAAAAAAACTTATTTTTTATTTCCTTTATTTTTTTTTTCAGAAGTTGGACCATATCATAAAAATAAGAAATTTTAATATTGAGTGCATTATTCTCTCTGCACAAAGAAAGATGAAAAGGGCGAAGGTATAAGTTCTTCTAGGTAACCGAAACGGATTGTTAGCATCAGTAGTATATAGTATTAGTCTCGAAATGAGGTAAAACGCGAAATTAAACCCCAAAATTGGAAAAATACATTAAGCGAGGCCTTTATTGTAAAAATTATATAATTATAATAATAAAACATAATTCAAAATACTTCACTGATTATCTTGAATTTTTTATTTAACGTTTGCAATTTATTGCTTTATGTTGTATATTTACTGATTCTTAGAGGTAATTTAAATTATATATACATTCCCGGAAATGAGTCATATTAATACCTGTTTTATAAACCAAAATAATATATACCTGATTTGACCTACGCTTAATGAATAGTTGCCAAGTTGGTAAGTAAAACTCATATATCACTAACAAAAAAACTTATTTTTTATTTCCTTTATTTTTTTTTTCAGAAGTTGGACCATATCATAAAAATAAGAAATTTTAATATTGAGTGCATTATTCTCTCTGCACAAAGAAAGATGAAAAGGGCGAAGGTATAAGTTCTTCTAGGTAACCGAAACGGATTGTTAGCATCAGTAGTATATAGTATTAGTCTCGAAATGAGGTAAAACGCGAAATTAAACCCCAAAATTGGAAAATTACACTAAGCGAGGCCTTTATTGTAAAAATTATATAATTATAATAATAAAACATAATTCAAAATACTTCACTGATTATCTTGAATTTTTTATTTAACGTTTGCAATTTATTGCTTTATGTTGTATATTTACTGATTCTTAGAGGTAATTTAAATTATATATACATTCCCGGAAATGAGTCATATTAATACCTGTTTTATAAACCAAAATAATATATACCTGATTTGACCTACGCTTAATGAATAGTTGCCAAGTTGGTAAGTAAAACTCATATATCACTAACAAAAAAACTTATTTTTTATTTCCTTTATTTTTTTTTTCAGAAGTTGGACCATATCATAAAAATAAGAAATTTTAATATTGAGTGCATTATTCTCTCTGCACAAAGAAAGATGAAAAGGGCGAAGGTATAAGTTCTTCTAGGTAACCGAAACGGATTGTTAGCATCAGTAGTATATAGTATTAGTCTCGAAATGAGGTAAAACGCGAAATTAAACCCCAAAATTGGAAAATTACACTAAGCGAGGCCTTTATTGTAAAAATTATATAATTATAATAATAAAACATAATTCAAAATACTTCACTGATTATCTTGAATTTTTTATTTAACGTTTGCAATTTATTGCTTTATGTTGTATATTTACTGATTCTTAGAGGTAATTTAAATTATATATACATTCCCGGAAATGAGTCATATTAATACCTGTTTTATAAACCAAAATAATATATACCTGATTTGACCTACGCTTAATGAATAGTTGCCAAGTTGGTAAGTAAAACTCATATATCACTAACAAAAAAACTTATTTTTTATTTCCTTTATTTTTTTTTTCAGAAGTTGGACCATATCATAAAAATAAGAAATTTTAATATTGAGTGCATTATTCTCTCTGCACAAAGAAAGATGAAAAAGGCGAAGGTATAAGTTCTTCTAGGTAACCGAAACGGATTGTTAGCATCAGTAGTATATAGTATTAGTCTCGAAATGAGGTAAAACGCGAAATTAAACCCCAAAATTGGAAAATTACACTAAGCGAGGCCTTTATTGTAAAAATTATATAATTATAATAATAAAACATAATTCAAAATACTTCACTGATTATCTTGAATTTTTTATTTAACGTTTGCAATTTATTGCTTTATGTTGTATATTTACTGATTCTTAGAGGTAATTTAAATTATATATACATTCCCGGAAATGAGTCATATTAATACCTGTTTTATAAACCAAAATAATATATACCTGATTTGACCTACGCTTAATGAATAGTTGCCAAGTTGGTAAGTAAAACTCATATATCACTAACAAAAAAACTTATTTTTTATTTCCTTTATTTTTTTTTTCAGAAGTTGGACCATATCATAAAAATAAGAAATTTTAATATTGAGTGCATTATTCTCTCTGCACAAAGAAAGATGAAAAGGGCGAAGGTATAAGTTCTTCTAGGTAACCGAAACGGATTGTTAGCATCAGTAGTATATAGTATTAGTCTCGAAATGAGGTAAAACGCGAAATTAAACCCCAAAATTGGAAAATTACACTAAGCGAGGCCTTTATTGTAAAAATTATATAATTATAATAATAAAACATAATTCAAAATACTTCACTGATTATCTTGAATTTTTTATTTAACGTTTGCAATTTATTGCTTTATGTTGTATATTTACTGATTCTTAGAGGTAATTTAAATTATATATACATTCCCGGAAATGAGTCATATTAATACCTGTTTTATAAACCAAAATAATATATACCTGATTTGACCTACGCTTAATGAATAGTTGCCAAGTTGGTAAGTAAAACTCATATATCACTAACAAAAAAACTTATTTTTTATTTCCTTTATTTTTTTTTTCAGAAGTTGGACCATATCATAAAAATAAGAAATTTTAATATTGAGTGCATTATTCTCTCTGCACAAAGAAAGATGAAAAGGGCGAAGGTATAAGTTCTTCTAGGTAACCGAAACGGATTGTTAGCATCAGTAGTATATAGTATTAGTCTCGAAATGAGGTAAAACGCGAAATTAAACCCCAAAATTGGAAAATTACACTAAGCGAGGCCTTTATTGTAAAAATTATATAATTATAATAATAAAACATAATTCAAAATACTTCACTGATTATCTTGAATTTTTTATTTAACGTTTGCAATTTATTGCTTTATGTTGTATATTTACTGATTCTTAGAGGTAATTTAAATTATATATACATTCCCGGAAATGAGTCATATTAATACCTGTTTTATAAACCAACATAATATATACCTGATTTGACCTACGCTTAATGAATAGTTGCCAAGTTGGTAAGTAAAACTCATATATCACTAACAAAAAAACTTATTTTTTATTTCCTTTATTTTTTTTTTCAGAAGTTGGACCATATCATAAAAATAAGAAATTTTAATATTGAGTGCATTATTCTCTCTGCACAAAGAAAGATGAAAAGGGCGAAGGTATAAGTTCTTCTAGGTAACCGAAACGGATTGTTAGCATCAGTAGTATATAGTATTAGTCTCGAAATGAGGTAAAACGCGAAATTAAACCCCAAAATTGGAAAAATACATTAAGCGAACGAGAAAGGAAGTGCAAAATCTCGGATAAGAAAACAAGGTTCAGCATTCACTATATGAAAAAACGAATATATAGTAGACAGATGAACAAACAGAATATTCCAAGATGCTGCTAAAAGGAGACAATGCAGATTTATTAGAGTGAAGACCATTTTATCAGCAAGAAAGATTTGCTCGAAGGAATTGGTAAGTCAGCAGGTCTGAACGAAGTAAACGAGGTATATTACGGTGAAAACCTCTTTATTTTCGATTGATATCTAAGTTGCACATTGGGAACATCTTCACCTTGAAGCAGGTTATAGAGAGGTCTAAAGGGAAATAGCTCTTCTTCTATTTATTGCCTTTGACTAAACAAGGCAAAGGTCTGGCCCACGGACTATAAGCGATTTGAGAAAAAGTGTGCGATCTTCCATGGCAAGATTGATCTAGCGATCAATGACGGGTTAAAATTCATTAGGTTTTATTTAGACACCCAATATAATTATTTTGTTTTATTAAATTATTTTTTATAAACAACTTTTTTGTTAATTAATATAGATAAAAATTAATTAAATTATATGATTATATAATTTCACTATTGTAAATTAGTAACAAATTAACAAGAGACAGAATTAAATGTTAAGTTATAGTTTAGAAAAATTCCAAACCACACAGCCTTATGTCTCCATAATCCTGGCAAAGACAAAACCTGTCAACGTTTCGCCACTCTTGCGATGAGAGTATTCGATTGGATTTCATGGAGTGATGGTCGATTAGCTGTTATTTTCTGTCCCGATGATGCCTGGTTTGGCGAAACGTTGACGATTTTTTACTTTGCCTGCATTTTTGACACATAAGGCTCTGTGGTTTGGAATTTTTCTAAACTATAACCTAACATTTAATTTTAACCTCACGTTCAATTTTACCTGTATTATTTTAATATTAATGTATATATTTGAATTTGAAATTTATGTTTGTTTTAACCTTTCATCTCAGTTCAACTTTTTAAAATATTTAATGTATTCAACTTACTTTCCTTGGTCGTAGCCCTCTGTAACAGTATTAATTTCATTCTCTTGAGAACTAGATATAAAAGCGTTCAGTAAAATTAAACTGATAGTCCAGCGATCCATAGTCATCTTCGATGTACTGCAAAAACAGAACACACAAAAATTAGTTGATTCAACTCAGTAATATTTCTGTCTGAGGATTAGGAAGTACGTAATCTGGTGCAATCCACTCTCCTTCCCCCATCGAGGGAAACCGAAAAGGAAATCAAGATTTTGTTCCAGTCCAGGATTCTATCATTAGTGTTGTGCAAACCAAATAACTAAAGCAGTTTTATATAAATAACTACTTTTTTTTTTTTTAATTTTGAGTTTAAGATGAATTATGTTCCAGAGGAAATTGGGCAATATGGTTTCTTAAGATTTTTAATTTCAAAAGTAAATATATTCTACTGATTTTATGGACATCTAAATATCCTCTGCCAAAAACTCTTTTTTTCTATGGCAAAAAAATATCACTCCCTAACGCGAATTTCATTTCATGTCCAGATATTGGCAGATCCATGGAGACGGAAGAGGGGGATTTTCCACTGCCAAAATAACTATTGAGGAAAATAAAAACGGGTGTTTAAAATATTCTTACTACTGCTAACACTGAATGAATAACTTTTAATAAATTATTATTCTTTAGAATGGAAGATAATCGATTAATTACAATTTTTTGTCTTAGACAGGGTGATATTTCTGTGGTCACTCTGTTCCTCCGAATAAACTATTTCGCTCTACGTTCTGATATATCTCGATGAGCTTTATTGAAATTTAAGTACTTGATTGACTTTCAACAGAAAGATTTACGGCTTCATAATTTGTCATTTGAAAAAATATGATAAAGACAGTTCTGCTGCGAGACAGTAATCAGCACCCTTGAAAGAAATATTTAAATATTTGAGAGAGAAATTCTCCGCATCATAACCAGAGCGATCAGGGGTCAGAATACGCATGGAGGAGAAAGACCAAGCTGCTTACAGAAACTGGTCAGTCAATATCTCATGATATGAAAGGCAAGGAGGTTAAGAACGGTTGAGCATGTAGCTCGGAACGTTCCGTTTGGAAGTATCCTCTACAGAACAATGAATACCACAATAGCAGAGATGGGCATATGCTACTTTGAGTACTGGGAACTAAGTATTTTTCTCAAATATATATATATATGTAGCTGAAATTATATTTCTAATAATAAGTAATATATTCAAAATCAGTGATTCACTATCACGAGGCTAATATCCTCTATTCAAAATATTACAAGAAACAATCACTTCGTAGAAGATGGGCATTAATCTGCAGACAATGGTTAACATTTTATAAAAGAGACATAACCTAACCACATTATTCAACTTAAAAAGCAACAAAAATGACGCATATTAATTAAATAATATTAAAAAAAAAAGAAAAGAAATCCGCTATCATATGCATTGCTCTCCTTCCGATAAGTATTACATTTTCGTTTAACTTTTTTATAGAAATATAATAACTTAGTACAGTGCTTAATGTTGGAAGAGATAGCCGCTACGGTGAGCAGTTTCAGCGAAAAACACAAGCATTAAAGGTTGGGAGGATGGGACGGCGGTCGCTGCTGGGGGGAGTAGAAGCAAAATAGAGAACCTTAAAATAGGGTTATCCCCCCCCCCCTGTTTGTTTTTCTGATTCACTTCTAGCCAGTAAATAGTTTTGTTTACAAAAATAGTGTTAGTATTTTTTATCTCTCTCCCCACTGAATATCTGCTGACCCAGTATATATGTAATTTTTTTAATTAATCTCATTTTTAAATCGAGAAATGATAAATGATTGATTTTTATTTAAAGATTGATTTATTTAATATGATTAATTGCATTTAAAGATTAATGCAATTGATCAACCAGATCTCCGTAAAATTTGATTTTATTGAATACATTTTTTGAAAATAACAGTTTCTTTTTTGTTTAAAGCCTTGCTTTTAATAATATTTCTTGTTAGAAAAATATATAAACCTCATATACAGGGTATCTCCTAAGTAAAGGAAAATATTTTAAGGGGTGATAACTTATCTCAAGAACTGTAATAAATGTTCCAATTTTCCCATAAAAGTATAAAATTTACGTGCTGATTGCTAGAATTATTTTCATAAAACTGTAAATAATAGCATTAAAAAAATGTAGTTGGTCACTTAATAAGGATACATTTTTATAATAGAAATCTGGGTAAAAAAAGAGAAAGACACAGTTTCATAATCACTTTAGATAATAAATATTAGGAAAATTATTAATTTCAACATGCTATATTTAAAATATTATACTACATTTACTATTAATTTTTTTTATTAGAAAAAAAGTAAATTAAGGCTTTACAATAATTTATTGTAGTTATTTTTGTTGAAAACTTGGGTACTTTTAGGCTACAGGATATCACATTACATACTTTTTTTTACATAACTTGTGGTGAATTTAAATTTATTTCCTAATAACTCTGACCTAACTAATATGGTTTAATAATTTAAAGTTGATTAAATAACGAAGTTTTTTATAAGTGGAGTATATGTAGAATAGTTTGAGGGTGATAAAGAAATTCAAGAATAATTCATTTTTTTTTTTTTAACAAAATTTAACATAGTTTATCCGATCAAATGGCTTCTTTAATGTTTAAGTGGCAATATATAAAATAACATCATTTTTTTTTTCATAACTTGACAACTTCACACAAGTTGAATCTCGACTTATTCCGTCATGAAACTCAACTGAATAAATATGGACTTAGGGCTTAATAAACAAGAAAGTTTTTCTAAAAGTGAGGTATCAGTTGTATATTTGAAGGATGATAAAACAAAATCTCGAATAATTCATGATTTCTTTTTTTTTTATAATAGAACTTAGCATAGTTTATCCGCTCAAAAGTTCTCTTCAAGTGGTTTTAACAACAACAAACTCTACTTCTAATTGAAGTAAATTTTGTCTAGTTTACTGTGAAGCAGTTGTCAATTATTTAAATTAAATATGTTTTTAATTGTCGTTTCCTATTTGTCGAGAAACGTGACACATAAAAAAAAAAAAAAAAAAAATACATTTCCTCGATATATATACTAGCTCTTGAGGTCAACTTTTACTCTTTTAAATATTTCCTTTGGTTTAAGGGACATACTATGTTTTCAGTATTAGAGATCCCTGCGCTACTCTCTCTCAACCGCCCCACTGGTGCTTAAGCCAGTGGAGATTGAGCGAGAGCGCTTTAGCCAGATACACCCATAGGTATTGTGCAAGGGAATTTGGATGATTTTAAGGTTCTGATGGTATTTAGAAAAATTTTCAGAGATAAGGCTAGGAAAAATGGGATATTAAGGGCATGTAGGGTGTATGCACTATGTACGGTTTTGTTGGTTACATAGAATGGAGGACTTTTGTTCGGAGGACTTTGGACTGAGCGTTGGATGCGTGTGATGTTAGGAAATTTTGCTGCCTGACAAAGCAATGAAATATTAAAAAATATCTTTTCCAAAAGTATATTAGAAGTATTAATAATTGCTAATATTATTTATATATATATATATATATATATATATATATATATATATATATATATAGAGAGAGAGAGAGAGAGAGAGAGAGAGAGAGAGAAATATTATTATAATTATATATAACTGAAAAATATTGAAATTGGAATCAACTGAAAGGCTCATTAAGTAAACACATTATTTATAACATAACGCTGTGCACTATACTTATAGCTAATGTTTAATTTATTCAAGAAATAATTTGTTCAATAATTAAAATAACCAATATAATATCAGTTAACGCTTGAATTATAAAATGATAATTTCAAATGGTGTATCTATGGTTGTCCATATCATGGTTCACCATTAACCAATTAAATGTCGACGAATGGCCATTTGATTGTTGTTAATTAGAGAATGGTGAATGAGTGAACTACTACGAAAATAAATAACTTCACAATTCTATTTCAGATCCATCATCAGTAATTAAAAATAAACAAATACTCTCCTCCACGAACAACACAAAACCATTGTGAAACTAAAGACTAAAATAGGGTTCAGTTATGTCATTCTGAAAAAACCTATTAATGAAATGTAAAATATCTTCGCCTGCAAATATTTTTCTTATATTGATTTATATTATTGGAATATACGATTGTATGGAAGCTGAAAAATCTGGGGCAATGCTTAAGGTAACTTCCCTCTACCGTACCACTTCAGTAGAAATTATATAAAAATAAAAAAAAAAAAAAAAAAAAAAATAAATAAATAAAATAATAAACCTTAAAAATATTACATTAATTTTTTTTTTTTATTCGAAAATTCTTTATGGGGATATATTACAATTTGTCATATTAAAGGACAGTAGTAATAGTAATAAAGAGTAGATCATTCACAATATTCGCTATAAATAAAAATGAATAAACAGCAAAATAATAAAATTAAATGTATATAAACAAAAATAAACTAATTAAAATAACTACTTACACAATTCATTACTCAAGATCTCTGATCCAAGCCTTTCTCCCCACTCGTAGAAGGAAAGGCAGGACTCTAGTATTTGTATATTTATTTATTTAAAAATAAAAACTATATATTTTATTATATTTCATTTATTTTACAAACTTAGTCCATAGTTAAAGACATCATGTAACGATAGAGGTGTCTTTTATAAAAGACTATACCCCCACATTGCCAAATGTTAAAAAATTACCAATTACTAATCTAGAAATAAAGTACTTTGTAAGGAAGCACTGTTTCTAGACCAAACGGTTGTGTTGGGAGGTGACCAAGCCACGATCACGCTTAACTACCAAGTTTTTGCTCTTAATTAATTATTTAATTAAGAGTACCCACTTTATTTTGTTTGGTACCCACTTTCTTTGGCCAGATGTAATCTTTTTATTTTGTTCTATTTTGTTATTCTCAAGGGACTGTGTCCCAGAATAAAATTATTTTTCTATTCTATTCTATTCTATTTATAGTGGCTGTATGTGCCACAGTATGGTCTCCCGAACCCAGTGTCGATCCACGCCTGATAAAACAGAATCAATAATTAATATCAGTGCCTAACCCACTGCTACACCGCTGCCTATAATAAAAAAAAATTAAAGTTATTTTAGAGGGGAAAAATGTTCTGTCAGACTATTTCAATGATGTTATTTTGATTAAAAAAAAAAAAATCCTGTACCACTACAACCCATGAAGGGTCTGGGGTTCAGTACTATTTAGGGAAAGTTACTGTTTCTAGGTCAACGGTTGTGCAAGGAGGTGATTTGACCGAGATCACGGTCCCCCTCAATTAATTATTTAATTAATGGTACCCACTTTATAGAGGCTGGGTGTGCCCCAGGAGGGACTCCCGACCCAGGGTCGCCCCACGGCCAATGAAACAGATAAATAAATTTTCTGCCATGAGCCGGGGTTCGAATCTGGGACCTTTGCATTGGAAGCTCAGTGCCCTACCACTGAGCTACCCCACTCCCTATTATTTTGATTAAAACTCTAAAAATATTTAACGCTATTGAATTTAAATTTAAATTTTTAAATGATAACAATCGTAATCGTTGCAGCCTTTTCCGGGAAAGTTGTAAAAATGTGTATTATCCGTGGTATTTTATTTCTAATAAGGTCCATCCCCGGTTAGTCAATTTTGATGAAAAGGTTGCTGTAAAATTTAAGGCGTTTGCCTATTTCAGTTTCACACTTTGCGCTTTTGAGCTAGACTATTTAAATTAGCAAACTTACATACAGAAAGAGTTATCTCTTATTTATACACTCAGACTTTTGTAAGGCTTGGCTATTTTGACTTAAGTAAACCTGTAAAAATATATTATCGTTGAAAACTCGGATTCGAAATATTTTACTATTGCAATACTCTCCTAACTATATAATTCACGGAAATCTAATTTTCCAGATCGAGTCCAAATACCCAAGTCTTACTAAAGGTGTGTGAGTCTGTTTTAGTGTGTAAGTAAACAGTCTAGCTCAGATGCAAAAATTCGAGTGAATCTGAAATTAACCACGTAAATTAATATACACGTACTTCAGGCACTAAATCCCCTTAAAGCAGACCACTGCTGTTAGACCATTACTTACATTAAAAAAGATGTTCAGATTCAACGAAAACCGAAAACAATTCCTATCCAACAATCCTTACGACATTGAAAATAAACTTGAAGGACCATGGTTGGAAGTCTAGAGAGTAATTCATTGAAATGCCGTGTTATAGAAAACAATGATTGGTTTTAATGATTATATTATATTGTAAAGATATAAAAAGAAAAATAATTATATACATGAAAATATTTAAATTTTAAGATCACTAAAGAGTACACAAACACATATATTTTAATGATTAAATAAATTAGTAATAAAATTGAGTTTATAAAATCCAGTTAAAAATTAGAAAATGGATAATTTATCAGAAGCTTTCTTGTCATTGTTTCTCTGAATTAAATAATAAACAAGGAGGGGAAAAAAAAGAAGAAAGATTTTATTCTTCCTTAATTATTCACGATTTGACTTCTTAATAAGGCCCCGTTTCCATTAAGGTTATCGACTTTTTTTTTGCCGAGAGTATTTACGGAATTAAGTAACTCGAAGAAAATACAGAAGTGAACTAAAATAAAAACAATGAAAAAATACAAAAAAGAAATGAAAGCAACGGGTCGTTGAACATGGAAAGTTTTTCCTACAAAAGAAAATAATAATAAAAATGTACTTCAGAAAAGTAGTTAAGTGTATTGTAAAGAATGGGAGTTGTAATAATCATAATAAAAATCAACTCGACCTTTAAAAGTACTCAGCACAATAGTCTTTTGTATATTATTTTGGGGATGAATTAAATATAATATTTTGTAAAGCATTATTGTAAATTTACTTCTACTTTATTTCAATTATATTTCATTTTTTAAACATTTAATTGTTTATTTCCAACTGTTTCATTAGAAACGGATTATTGTATTGAATAGTAGATAAGTGTCTATAATTATTTTTTTTAGCATAGCAAATATAAAATTTTAAAGAACCGACTTTGCCAACGTGAAATTTATAAATTTTGTTCCACCAGAAAAATATACAAAAATTTCGAATAACAGTCTAAATTATAGCTAAAATTTCTAATTAAATCCTGGAGTGGATACCGCTTTTAAGTAGTTATATAAAACTGTTTGGGCCGTCTCTTAGAATATATTCAACATAAAAAAAAAAAAAAAATCAACCGTCTGATAATACCAAATATGGTGAAACATTGTAAATGTATTTGAAATACTACCCACCTTTATAAATATTTAGTCAATAGATGGGAATCCAGGGATCATTCCTCTTCTAAATGGGAAATCAACTGGCCTAAAGAACTGTTACAGGAAACTGAAGCTAAATAAAACAGATTATGCAAGAGTTTAGTCAGCGTTTTGAACATAGTCGGTAGATTGGGGGCAATTCCTTAGCCAAAGACATACCAAAATTGGAAAATAGTCGATTGTGAACTTTCTTAATGATCCTTGAACTTTATAATACAGGCATGAAAGACAGGGAGAGGGACAGGATAGCAAATTTTCCGCAGAAAATTAGGAAATTTAAGTTTTTTTAAGTTAGTCACGTATTTTGTTGAATAGGAAGCCATAACTAAAAAAAATATTTAATTTAAGTAGTTAACAATTGCTTCACAGTAAACTAGATAAAACTTATTTCAAGTGGAAGTTTGTCATTGATAAACCCATTTAAAGAGGACGTTTCAGCGGCTAAAATAAAATTAGAATTATATATTTTATAATTAGAATTATTGATACAGCCGTTTTTGAGGAAATTGTAAAATTATGTATAATCGATAATTCAAAGGTCTCTTATCGGTTAGTCGGTTTTGAAGAAAAAGTTGCTGTAAAACCTCAGGCGTTTGCCTACCTTAAATACGTAATTTTACGGGTGAAGGCCTTTTTGTTTTTGAGATAAGCTGTTCACCTACACAGACACAGATCTAAAAGTGGTATGGTATTATGGTAACTCAATTTTAGCAAAAACGTTTCTGTAACATAACAAGGTTACGCTCATAACAAACCTATATACATACCTACCTTAAATATTTAGGTTAGGATGTTCAGTCAAAAACAAAAAGTAAAAATAAATAAATTATATTTATTTTTGCCGACGTTTAGCCCTAAATTTCAGGCCATCATCAAGATTGATCTTACGAAAGGGTCCCCTAAGATCACTAAAGATTTTTTATTTTTTATTTCTTAATGATATTTACAGCTATATTAAAGAAATACATTTAGTAAATTTCAAAATATGGATATAATGACCTGAAAACACTTGTTGAGAAACTACCCAATGGTAGCACTCTAATGATATGTCTAAATTAGGAGATCACGGGGCCCTCTTCTTTTCAGACGCCTAGCAGGGTTATTAGGAATTGAAGAGGAAGGTTAGAAACGAGAGGTTTGGGATGATTCTGAAGTTTATAATGGAAGGATAGGTATCTGGATTGGGCCAGATCTGAAATATAAGAAACATTAGGGTCATTATGGATGGTTTTATTTGTAACAAAGTAGAGAGCATCGAGGATTTTACGAAGGATTTTGGATTGTAAGGATTGGATACGAGAGGAATTCGATGGTTTAGTGGAGCCCCATAGCTCAACTCCGTAAGTCCAAACAGGCCTTATTATAGTCATGTATATGAGTATTTTGGAATTAATTGGAAGATTAGAGCGTTTGTCTAGTAAGTAATGAAATATTCGGAAATGTCGAGCGGTTTCTTGTCGTTCCAGTCTGGTATGATACTAAAGAATACACACATACATATTTTAATTATTAAAAATACCGCTGGTTTAGCCCGAGCCAGATACCTATTCTTTCATGATAAACTCCAGTCCCATTCGAATCCACTTGTTTCCAGCCTTGCTTCTTCCTCGATTCCTGATAATACCCCCAAGGCGTCTGAAAAGAAGATGGCCACGTCATCTTCTCACCAAGAATTAAATAGGGAGTGCTACCACTGGGCAGTATCTCTTCTAGTCTGTTCATGTCATTATTTCTAATTTGTGTATTTTTACTAGTTGTATTGTTTATACAGTTGTAAATTTCATTAAATAAATAAATACAAAAAAAATTATTAAATAAGTTAGTAGTAAATTTTACTTTATAAAATCCAGTAAAAATGAGAGAATTAATAATTTCTCAGAAGCTATCTTGTTATTGTTTCTTTGAATTAAATAATAAACAAGGAAGAAAGATTTGATTGTACCTTGATCTTACGGAAACCTTTCGTGGGATTAGTCCTGATGAAGGCCTGAACTTTAGCCGGAATGTCGGTATAATAAAAATAAATATCATTTATTTATTTTTACTTTGTATTTTTGACTGAACACCCTAACCAACTCCTCTTCAATTCAACTCAACCACCAATCCACTATCTTAAATATGTACTATAATTTTAGTAAGTTTTTTTGTTTTTTTCATGTGTGCTGTTTACATACCCAAAAATGTTTTTGTGTGACATGATTATTTAGACTCAAGGGACCTTGACACACGTATTTCTATTGAAGACTCGAATTAGAAAATTTTCACGTTTCTCTATTGCATACATAGTGTATTTCATATATAGGTAGTTGAAAGTAAAACATTTATTTTAGGCGATGCATTAATTTGCTTCGGTTATTATATTTGTGTGACCAATCGCAATACAAGAGCTATAGATTTATATGTACCCTCTCATAAAACCATTTCCTTCAGTAAATTCTTCATCATTCGTGCTACCTCCTTGTGGAACTCATTATCCATCTCCATACGTCAAACCACGTCCATAAACTCCTTCAAACAACTCCTATTCCACCACCTACTACAAATTCAAACTTCAGCAAGCTTGTAAAAATTTATGGATTATCTAATTACGTTGGTCACCAGCAGTTAATTGATAGAAGTCATTTTATTTTTATTTATTAATTTTTTTATATCTCAGTATTTATTGTATATATATATTTGTGTTTATCGTTAGTAAATTTTGTAGATGTTTATATTTTCATTTGTATTTTTTTTTTATATATTTGTATTTTCCTTAGTATCTTTGTGTGTGTGTGTATATATATATATATATATATATATATATATATATATATATATATATTGTTCACAATTTCCTAGGTATTTTTTGTATATATTTGTATGATACTTGCATACCAGACTAATGTATATATTTTTTAAACTCTACTATTATTCTAAGGGGACTTCAGTCCCAGAATAGAATTATTTTTCATTTCATTTCATTTCAAAAAGATCTCAACTGAAAAAACAAAACAACAACCTTGAAACCACCTTGTAATAGTAAACGTATCATTTAAGTTTCTGATGGATCTGGCCATTAAGCTCAGGTTTGTAAGTTAATGTTTGCTTAGTCTCCGTCACGTAGCAAGTAAAACTTTTAACAAGACAGACCATTTTCTTCCCTGATCAGTTTCCTTGTTTCAGCGACAGTCCACAAACAGGGAGAAAAGGAGACAGATATTAGTTTTTGCAATATTTGATGTACGTCAATATTAATTAAAATTCCTTTGTTTTACTTTAATCGACAAAAAATAGTTTGCAAAAACTTTCAAAGTCCATCCATTTTTTGGCAAAATTTCCATTGAATATACATAGTCCAACTTAAAAAAGTGGCAGTAGACCTTAAGAGCTAAACCAAAATCTTATGGACAAAGCTCCACAGAACAGCAGTAAATTTATGTTTTGTATTTTTTAAACTTAAACTTGTGTTGAATAATAGTATGTATTGTATAGTATAATATAATAATTATATGCATAGTATGTGTTGAATAATTGTATTAGCTAATTATTTAATTCAGGTAATTACAAATCTATAACAACATATGCCTCAGAAACATGGGCCATTGATGACAGACACCGTAAAAGATTTCTAGCGGTGAAAATGGATTTTTGGAGAAGAGCAGATAGGAAATAGAGAAGGGAAATAATTAAAAATACAATAATTCGGGAACTGGTGGAGGTGAAAAAGAACATTCATGAAGATATTGAAGAAAAAAGATTAAGGTGGTTTGTACACGTTAAAAGAGTATTTTCAGAAAGATTTCCAAAAATAAGTATGGAACTGGAACTATACGTTTACAACCTATGTATTTATCTTCACATAGCTGCCATTTTGTATTCCCAGCGGCTATATGCTGGCAGACGTTTCATTTTTCTCATCAGGCCTATGGATATGATTAATTTGTAAAGGACAAAGCTTAGAATGAAATATGACACCTTTTTTGTCACGGGCTCCCTGACTATAAATCTAACACTTAGGATTCCATGAAAATTCTAAAAATTGGCGTGTTTCATTTTTTTTCAGATTTCTCCAAATATTGACAAGCTATTGGCTTAAATTGGTATCGATTTCCTCTTTTTGGGTATTATGATTCCCTGCCTTGTGGTATGAGAATTTTCATTTACCCGATTATTGTTATTTCTGAAATTTAATACCACATTTCTGCTAAATTTTACTTCTTTAGAAAAACATTTTCTGCTGCGGAAGTTGGTGTTCTTTCCTTGAAAGTGCATTTAATGGCAGCATTAATTACAAAGTATATTAATATTGATTTAGGCTAATAACTAATTATTAGCATTTAAAATAAAAAAAACAAAATGAAACCCAACACATAAATTATTTTTTAAAAAGTTAATATTAGTATTAGAGTATTCCCTATTATTGCAATCTGTGTACAAATTTAGCTGCTTAAAATGGTTTTATCAGAGAAAAATTCTACTTGCATTTGAAAAAAAAAGTTTAAATTGGTGATTACATTTTTATTAAATAAAAAACGTGATATGAATAAAAAACCTATGGTGTGTGCTTTAGGCAAGGCGAGATTAATACTATGAAATATAAATTATAAATAATAGCTCATTATAAAGAAGATGAAATACTAAACATTTCCCTCACTTTCAGTACGCAGGTCCGATTTTTTAGTTTCTGAGATGTTTTAATCCATATCTTCCATAAAACTCTTTATCATTTGGTTTTGGACACTATTTTTTCCTTTTTAGTCTTGCCTTATCTTCCACACGTGGGGGAAAAGGCCCGACTTGGAGCTTCCTCGGCTCACTGTAAATATTGTAAATTAGCATGAATGTTTTTTTTTTCTTCTCTTATTTATTTATTTATTTTTTATTTGTGTTGTATCGTGTTTTATTTCATATATTTTAACTAAGCTTTCTTTCTCTTATTTTTGTTATAATTTCGACTATTTTTGTAATTATATGTATTGTATGAACGAGTTTCTCACATCTCAAATACTCAATGCTCTTGATTGAGGCAAAATCTATTTTTTCTCAATAACATTTATTATTTATTATATATTTTTTCCTTTATACCTCTCTAACACGGCGTCGCGTGAAGATACAATCCTGAATAATAGCCCATTACAAAGATGATGAAATGATGATAATTTCCCTCGCCAACAATATGCAGGTCCAACTTTTAGTTTTCGAGATATTTTAATCCATATGCAAAAACATTTAAATTAATCGACTCCAACCGAATTTACCCGAGCGTTACACATCGGAGATTTGACGGCTCTATCTAATTCACTCTCAACATAAAAATTGCAAAACGCGCCTAAAAAAGTTCACATAAAAAACGTAAGACTAAAATTGTCTGCTTTTCTAGACAAGTTCAAGAACTTTTTGTAGCTCTTACTCCCATTATTTACAGGAAACCCTGTAGAATGTTAGAATTATTAATTTAATATATATATATATATATATATATATATATATATATATATATATATATATATATATATATAATTAATATTTTCTACAAATTGTGGTATTGATTAAAACTTGTAAGGGATGGTCGAATATTGAATCACTAAACTCCATCAACATAATTAATTTAGGAAGTGTAATAGCATACAGTTAGTATAATCAGCATTTGCTTTTACATACCTATATAAAACAACTGGGATAGAGATTAAAAGTAATAAGCATAATGAGATTAAAAGGTATGTTAGCAAAAAGCGAAGTTTGGCGTAATTTCAACGAATGTCAAAACATTCTAACAAAACAGAGCCACAGTAAGTTTTGGACGCAAAAATAATCTTGTTTATCCTAGATTTTTTTTGTTTTAAATTTAGAAACTTTAAATGCTATTAGAAGATATAGATCATGGCCACGTAATATTATATTATTTCAGAATAACCTGGCTTCCTAAAATCGAAGGTATTCAGCAACTCAAATAATGTATTAGTGGTGAAAATTGAACTCGAAGGAAGAATGCATGCGTTCTGATAGAAAAAAAAAAAAAAAAAATGGAGTTCCTATGAGTTCCGTCTCTTGACAGCATTGAAAATACCAGATGGAGTTGGTAAAGCCTCCTAGATCTGGTCCTGACGTTGGATTTTAACCCATCACCTGGATAAATATTTAAAGAGGGAGTTTTGTTTAAATAATGTAAGCAATAATCAATAAAACCCATTTTTATATTTCGAACTTCAATTTTGGAGTAACCCAGTTGATTACTTATTTTTCCATTTTTAAATTGGTAACTTTATTTTTGTATATAAGTATACATGTTATATAAAAACCGAGATGTAATAATGCTAATTTATCAACAGTTATTTAACAGTAATTAACTAATTTATGAATCCATTTTTATTCCAAATGCATAACACATAAAGATTCTTTTATCAATTTTAAAGAACTTTAATTTATTTATTTGACACATATTTTTGCGACGTTTCGGCCACTTGGGAATTTTCAATTTTTTTCCCATGCAAATTATTTACTCCCTGTCTAAAATGCTTGGTAAAATTATTTGTCAATATCATATAGACAAAAAATTTTGTTTTTGTCAGTCAGGTTTTTTGTTGGTGGTTATTTTTTCTTTCTAAAACAGAAAAAAAACTTTTGTTACTATGTATATGGTATAATTTAATTAATATTTGTAATATTAATTATGCTTAATTTCATTACCTACAGTACCGCTAATTACGAATCATCAGCTAAAAATTAAATTAGAACATGTACAGAGTAACAAAAGTATTTTTTTTTCTATTTTAGAAAGAAGAAATAACCACTAAAAAAAATCCTGAATGACAAAAAGAAAAATTGTTGTCTAGATGATATTGACAAATAATTTTACAAAAAATTTAAGACAGGTGCACACTGGCTATGGTATAATTTATTACCTATTACCTAACGACATATCATAAATATATAAAGTTGAATGTATGTAATAATAAAAAATATCATTTTTTTAAAAATTAGCTATTAAACTCGTTATATGTTTATAATTTGGTCAGTATAGACAATTATATATTATTTACTCAAAACCTGGGTTGATAGTAACTCGAATACGCTAGTAATAAAATATTAAATAAATAAAAAGTAATGGTAGTCACTCGAAAAACAACGTTTCAGCGTGTTTAATTCTAATTAACTTCTGGGATGATTTTTTGAGGTAAGTTCTGAAAACTGTTTTTAGAAGTTCAAACCTTTGTTAATAATAGGATCTATCTGGTTTAAGGGCGATTTGTGAAATGGAACAACGTCGTAACAACTATGCATATATTTAAAAACCGATATTTTAGCTGTCTGTTTAGTATTGACAAGAGGTAACTTATTCTGCCCAGCATATACCGTTAGGTTTGAACCAAAAATTCTGACAAACCAGCTCTTATAAAAAATATAAAAAAAACTTAATATAAAAAAGATCGTTTTCATTCCTTTACATATTATCTCATATTATGTCACTATTAATGCGATAATTAAGTTAAAAATTGCTGGACATGATATTAGTTTGTGACTAATGCATTAAAACTTCCAAATTGTAACTTTTGTTTGTTCAAACCCAATGTCCGACCCATTGTGAAGCGGGGTAAATGATATGTGTAAAAAAAAAAGTTTGTATATGGCCAAATGGTGGAAACGTCATCGATTTTATGTTTTATTTTAACTAAATAAAAGTTTTTTAATATTGATAAAAGAATTTTTATGTATTTGGAATAAAAATGGGTTCATAGATTTGTTAATTGACTTTAAATTTATAAATTACCACTTGATTGCTTTTACAATATATTTATCATTATTAGTTTAACATTCACATATTTTTTACATAGAAGAAATGCTTATTCGAAAATAGGAAGGAATAATTAACATTTTATTTATTTTAACAACCGATTTTATTTAGTTTTGCTATTTTTTTTTAAATCTGAAGCGATGTGCGGATCACACAACTTTCATATACCAATATGCTTTCAGTAGAAATTAGTTTTAAATAAAAAAAAAACAATTTTAAGAATAGTCCTTTAACTATAAATATAAATATAATAGCTACTGTGGACTATTTATTTTTGACGTGTTTTCTACTCAATAATATAAAAGTAGAAATTATTAATGACAGCGATTATTTTTTATTACTTTTTTATCACCCTGCATTATCTTTTACGTATTTATATATTAGATAAAGTATACCAGAGTACTCAGTAAATTTTCTATTTATTTATTTATTTTTAATGTTTTGACTGCTAAGGAAAAAATAAAGGAATCAGATCAAGTGTCATTTCAACGAAGATAAGACGTGGTTGATGGTTAAATTGTAAAATCAATGATATAAAATGGCAAGCACCTCTGATATCCCAAGAATATACTTACCTTAAATAAGCAATTTCATTTCCGTACGACTTTGGTGTTTGAACTAGATCAGGGGTCTCCAAACTACGGCCCGCATCACTTAGACCAATTCGTCTACTCCCAATCCTCGAAAAATCTTTGAAAAGATCGTTTTGAAACGAATCTTATCCCTCATATAATCCCAAAATCATCTTTCCCATCAGTTTAGTTTTCTCCGAGTCGTTGACCATACATCACCAGCTCTAGAAAACAAGTAATGCTGTTAAGGTACATTTCTGGACATAGCTTGATTGAGTATGGTACCACGGGCTGCTCTTCAAGATTAAAATCCATCTCAATCAGTCCTGATGCCTAATCCTTCGATCATACCTCTCCTTTCGAGTACGCTGTGGAACAACATTTTCCGATATCTATGCAGTTAAAGCCGGTGTTCCCAGGGCAGCGTCTTGGGTCCCGTACTTTACATCCTCTTTACCGCTGACATCCCTGCTCATTCCGATACCTTCCTTGCAACATTTGCTGAGGTCAAAGCAATCCTAACATCCAACTCAGATCCCGAATTAGCAATCTTAAATCCTGTTTCAACACTGGTGCAATAAATGGCCATTGAAGTAAATGAATCAAAATGCAAACTTATTATCTTTACACTCCAAGGCAATTCCTGTCCACCAGTACACTTTAATTCCATCCAGCTTCCTTACTCAGACACAATCCGGTATCTTTGCTTTCTCTTAGACCGAAGATTAGCATGGAATTCTTTCTAAGCAGCAGAATGCTAAAGATGTAATCAAACATTATCATTTGGAAGAGGATTGATAAGTATTGACATACATAAAAATGAATAATCCAGTAAACGTACACAGTGTATTATATAGAGGGGCATTTTAAAGAAAACTCCTGCATTATTTTCCGGAAAACGCAATATATACCTCATACATAAGTAAATGAAAATAAAATACAGATTTTTTTTTTCAGGAAATTCATTCATTACTAGGTTTTAGCAGTAAATATTTTATTAATATAAACACAAAATTGAGTCACTTGTCATATTATATTATCATTAGGCGAAAAAAAAGGCACAAAAAAGTGTTTCTTGGGGAGGGGGTAAGTACGAATATCGGAAAATTAAAAATGATTTTAACACACATTTAATGGCATATTTCAGATGGTTCGACTAGATTTATTTTATTTATGCCAACTTCAAGTCAGACTTCTTCGAAAGAATTTTACTTTGGAGTAAGTAGATGGGGAGGGGGGAGGGTAAAATATTCGAATATCAAAGTTTTCTTTCAATCCACAACACTCCGAATTTTACCCTGCATAATCGCTTCTTTATACTTTTCGACTTTATACACTCTACATTTTTGAAATTTCATTGAAACTTATCCTACCATCAATAAATTTTATCTCCAATCATTATTATTATTTTTAAACTGGGAGATGGAAAGCAATTCAACGCCTAACTTAATTGATCGTAGATGAAATACAGATCTCTTCATCTAGAAATCGCAAACGAATCGTATACCTTTCAACATCCTCAACATGATCAACACCCTCACTTACAAAAATCAATAGCCATCTACTATAGTAGAACAAGTAAATGTTTTTTATGAAAAAGCAAGTCATATTTGTTTTAGTGTCTTTTAAAATTCTAAAATCGGAGTTTTTATAGCAATCAAAAATTGCAAATTTTATCACATGATTTTCTTGGATGATTTTTTGTTCCCGGTAGTTAACTATAGCATTATTAACTTCTCAGGATTTTGTCCATATTCAACGTTTGTACAACCATTGGAAAGCCGAATTACTGCTCTTACTTATATCAATAAATTTTAGATTTTATTCCTTTATAAGCCTGAAATCACGAAAACATTTTTGTATTTTATATGTTTTGTTCTAATTTGTTTACGGAGGCCGTGTTCGTCCTATTTGGTGTAACATAAAGGGCTGTAAATATCTGATAATATTTGTCTAGATAGGTGAAGTCTTGAAGTTATTACAATTTTTACGGTTTTTGAAAAAAATTCGATGGGTTCAGATTTTTCGATTGCTATGAAAATTTGTACTTAAGGTTTTTTTTTAAGTTTTAAAGTTTTAGGTGCGAAAAACGAAAATCAACTTTGCTTCTCTCTAAAGATATCATTACTGTAAGAGCGTTTGGTTATAATTATTATATCTTAGTTAAGTTATTTTATTTTGATTTATTGTATATACTTTTTTTATTATTGTTTAGTCATTTTGCTTCGGTTTATTATATATTTTATGGTTGTATAGTATGAGTGTGGTCATACTTCTCTATAGCTATTATACAATTGACAGCTATATTACTGAATTAAAAAAAAATTATAAATCATATATTATAGATAATTTAAAACCATAGGCAATTGTTGTCTTCTTATTCAGTCTAGCTTAGAAATCCGAGCGAAGCAAATAAAATAACCTATATATCAATTTTTACTCGGCACTTAAAGTCTATTCGAATTAACATTGGTCTACTATTTTCGGATGTAGCATTACAAAAACAAAAATTGGTTGAAATTGACAATCTACCGACTGTGATTTTCCGTTGTTAGTCATGAATTCCATCTGTCTGAGGATTATATATATGTGTATATATATATATATATATATATATATATATATATATATATATATATATATATATATATATATATATAAGTTATGCGTCTCCGGGCTTTGTAAATAAAAAAAAAGAAGGAAAGAGGAACGAGAAACAATACTCACGGCTTCTGAATAAACACTGCTTTATTCGTTCAATAATCTGCCTTATATACAATTGCTATGTTTATTTACATTACAAGATGGTATTAAGGCTGATATCGCCAGTCTCCGGTCTTTATCTCCCCCCCACCAGTTTACGAATAGGATTTTCGGAAACTTATAAATTCCTAGATCGGAGCCACCGGTATCAGCCTTAACCCTTTACAATTATTCGTACCAGTATAAACTTAAAGTACACCAAACCTCACTTCCACTCCGCTGGAACGAGAAATAAATAAAAAGAAATAAACCACAGAAAGTAAACACACAACGTCTTATTAACAATGGAACAGAACTCTTAATCCTATAAAAATTACAATCACCTCTATTATGCTGCCATATCTTTATTTACAAGAACAACAAAAATAATAAAAAAAATGACATCATCAACAGTAATAATAATAAAAAAAACATATTTTTTTATAATACGCGATAAGGGTACTACGAATCAGTTGGTTTCTGTACCGGTTCTAACATTGGGAGCTTCAATTGTTCGATATGAACAGTTCTCCTCTTCTTAGGTTCGTTAATGCTTTCAATGGTTACCAGATTATGCTCCCTAATAGCAACCACTCTGAATGGGCCCTCGTACCGTAACAATTGTTTCCCTCTGTTGGTTCCAATTCTACGATACACTATTGTTCCGATTTTTAATTCTCCCATTCGGTCACGTACCTGCACATTCTGCCGCGCTACCCGCTTCTCCTTTTCCCGCTGAATTCTCCCCGCTACCTTTCCCCACGTCTTTCCTACCTCTACCCTAGTACTCTGGATTTGCTCTACGAGATGTTCATTGGTCGTTGTTTCCCCCCAATCTCTCCTTGGCCTGCGCATCCCGAATAGTATTTCCACAGGTGAAAACCCCGTTACGGAGTGGATCGAATGGTTGTAAGCTGTTACGGCTTTCTTCATCGCAACATCCGGCTCCAACCCTTTCTCTCCCTGATATACACGGATGTGGTCACTCAACGTGCTGTGCAAACGTTCGATTCCTCCTCTACTCTTAGGGTGTCCCGGTGTGTTATAATGCCACACAACCTCTAACCTTTTCACCTCCTCCCTAATCGCGGTATTGTCGAATTCTCTGCCACCGTCTGATGTGATCCTCTCGGGAACTCCGTAAAACTGTATCCAGATTTGTAGGGCTTCCGCAACTGCATTGGCAGACTTGTCCATGACCTGATGTGCCATAGCTACTTTACTAAAGGTGTCGATGATCGTGACCCACTTGAACCCTTTCCAGGTGAATGTATCGATCTGGAGGTCTTGTAGCGGCATATTCCCTGTAGGTGTCTCTTCCTGAACTCCTCTGGGGGGGTGTCGATCATACTTTGTGCGCATACATACCTCGCATTTCCCGATGATTCCTTGGATAGATTTTTTCATTCCCCACCAGAAATACTTTCGCCGTAATGCCTGCAACGTCTCGTTGACGCCTCGGTGGTTGGTCTTCCCCTGGTGGTATGCCAATGTAATTGCTTGTTGCTGCTCCTCATCCTGTACGGTTTCCACTGCATACTTGCACCGGATGATCGTTCTATCCATGCCTATTCGCTCGGATCTCCACATCCGCTTTATTTTCTCCCATACCGTGTTGTTCCCAACATAGAGATGGTGTGTCTTTCCCGGTTCCGTGGCGTCCTTCAGTGCCGTACGGATTTGCTCCTCGCTCACCCCGGGTTGCGACCAAATGACGCGAATCCTACTTTTCCCGTATCTTCGGTAATCTATTTTCATGATCCCTGTTGTCCTGGTTTTCCAGATTACCTGTCTATGCTTGTCGTTGATGATTTCGTCTATTTCCTCCATCGCCACTGGTCTTTCCTCCGCTGAGCTATCTTCTTCCGGGGACCCCTCCCTGTCCTCTATACTGACGGTATCATCTGCCCCTTCACCCTCAGGAGTCCATTCCCTCAAGAATTGGCGCACGTCCCGCGATGGACCTCCCCCGTCCTCTTCTACCGCGTTGATCATGATGGCCCTAGAGAGCCAGTCTGCCACCACGTTTTCCTTTCCCGGCTTATACACCACCTCCATGTTGTACTGACTAAGGAATTCTTTCCATCTCGTGACCCTCGCAGAGGTTTCCTTAAGTTTTCCTACCCACTGAAGGGGTTTGTGATCGGTGTGGACTCGAAACTTCCTCCCAAATATGTATGGCCTGAAATGGTCGATGGCCCACACTATCGCGAGTAGCTCCCTCTCTAACGCGCTGTACCGTGATTCCGCGCTCGTAAGTCGTCGGCTCGCGTATGCTATCGGACGTTCACCCTCACTTCTGCCCTGGGATAAAACGGCCCCCAACGCGTATTCGCTCGCATCGGTGGTGACGTTGAACTGCTTCTCAAAATCCGGGAACGCCAATACGGGTTCTGCCTGCAACCTATCCATGCATTTCCGAATATTATTTTCCATTTCCGGTGTCACCACGATCCTCGCGCCTTTCTTCAGCAAGTTATTGATAGGTACCAAGTATTCTGCCATCTCAGGTACGAATCTTCTATAATAATTCAGCGTCCCGAGAAGCCTACGAATCCCTTTAACGTCCCGTGGCACCGCCATTCGTGTGATAGCCTCCACCTTTGCCGCATCCGGTCTGACCCCCTCGCTAGAAATAGTGTGGCCTAAAAAATTGATCCGCGTTTGTCCCAACAGGGACTTCTCACTTGACAGTTTCAGCCCGAATTGTCGCAGCCTTTCGAATACCGACCTCAAATGCCCCACGTGTTCGGCTTCCGTTCTGCTAAAAATCAGCAGGTCGTCCATGTATACTTGACATACGGAGTCGTCGATCCCCCTCAGAAATTCGTCCATCAGGCGTTGAAACGTTATGGGCGCATTCTTCAGACCAAACGGCATTCTGGTGAATTCGTAATGCCCCCTTTCGAATGTAAACGCCGTCTTATGTTGGTCCTTCGGGTGCATCCGTATTTGGTGGTATCCCGCCTTGAGGTCCAACGTGCTAAACACCACGGCCCCACTCAACCTATCAAGTATATCTTCGAATCTAGGGATCGGGTACTTTTCGTCTACCGTGTTGTCGTTCAACCTACGATAGTCCACTACCACTCTGTATTTTTCCTTATTATCCCCCGGCGCTGCCTTCTTTTTCACTGCCCACAGGGGACTATTAAATGGCGAGGTGCTATCGACTATGATCCCTTGCTCCTTTAGGCTTTCCAATTCCTCCCGAATATGCTGCCTCAGCGCCTGCGGGTATCTCCTTTCCTTTACGTAGGTCACCCTATCTTGCTTCAGTGGAACTTCGTGTACCGTCTTCCCTGTTACCCCCAATACCTCGCCCTCCCTGAAGAAAATATCTACGAACTCCGCTTGTAACGCCTTTCTCCAGTCCTCCACCCTGTTCACCGCTCCTATCCGCACCCTTCTTTCTCTCGCGACCCCTATACATCCAAATTTCCTCTTTCCCAGCCTGATACTCCAAGCTCCTCTACGGTTTCTAATGCTTACCCCTACCTGTCCTAACAGATCACACCCTATTATGACTTGGTACTCCCGCGTCATGCTCTCTACCACATGCACCTTTAGCTCCCCCTTTTTCCCTGCCCACCGATCAAGCGTAATTGACGCTTCCCCTTCTACTTTACAGGGACCACCCAGAGTGATTAGCTGGCAGCCACAGTTTTGTATCCGGAGTACCCTCTCGCTCCCGCACACTCTCCCCAACGCCCCCCGAGTCAAGATAGTACTCGAGCTCCCTGTGTCCACGAGACACTTCACTCCCCCGTCTACTTCAATAATCGGCAACCAGCATGGCTTACCTCTAATATTGTTGCAGGTTGCTGTGCGGTCGCCTCTCTGCTGACACCCTTCTCAGATGCCACCTCGCTTCCTCCTTACCGCCGTCGCTCGTCGTTGCTCGCTCCGTTGGCTGCTCCTGCCTCCTTCGCCTCCACTGCTGGCTGGCTCGTCAGTCTCCGTTCCCGACGTCCCCGACTCCTCGGTTGCCTCTTCCGAAGATCCGTCTCTCTGCTGCATCCTAGCTCGTTTTTTCAACTTTTGAGCGTTCACCTCCATTGGCTCGTCTAGAGGTCTCTCTCTCCTGCGAAACATGTACGGGCACTGTCTGGCAATATGCCCTTCAGTCCCGCACTCGAAACATCTAGTGCGCGGACATTGTGCTACCAAATGTCCCGGTTTCCCGCACCCGTGACATTTTCTGTCTTCCCTCCGGGGTCCATTCCTAGGCCTGGACTGTCCGGATCTTCTCTCGCCCGTCGTGGCTTTTTCTCCGTTCGGGTGTTTCATTTCCCTCTTCCTCCACCCTATCTGGGCTGTCCGGGGTCGTCTGTCACTCACTCGGGTCCACCCTGGTTCTTCTACTTCCATCCGCGTCTCTTCCTCTCTTGCACTCAGATCTATCATTTCTTGGGCACACTCGAGGAACGATCGCTCTCTAGGCAGTCCGTCCCTTCTCCCAGTCTCCTTAGCCAACTGAACCTTGAGTATTGTCGAAAGGAATTCCATCCTAGCTTCGACCTCTCCCACACTCATGGTTTCACGCATTTTCTCAGTTATGCGGTTGTACTTCGCCACTAGTACCCCCGCATACTGTCCTCTTGTTTGGCGTTGGGACCGACACTCCCTAAACATTTGGAAGATATCTTCTTCCGGCGTCCATCGGCCCCCTCCGAAAGCCTTCTTCAAACGCTCCTTAATCACTGGCCATGGTGTCTCCTCGTCCGCTTGGATTTGGTTGAGGATGTTCCTCCTCACTCGGCACACGAGAGCTGCCTTCAGTGCTTCTGCGTCTCCCAGGTTCACGAGGTCCTCCGCCACCTTTGCTTCGATTCTTGATATGAGGCGGTCTCCACCTTTCAAGAAGTGATTAAGTTCACCTATCTCGCCCCCGAATCGCTCCAGGTCTGCGATTGCTCTCCGTAGATCCTGCGTGGTCGCTGCCCTTATCTTCATCCACTCCAATGCATTGGCGTGCGCCTCTGCCAATGTGTCCCTAGGTAAGGGAGGGATCTCTTGTATCTGCGGTACTTGAGGTATCTGAGGTATCTGCGGAATCTGCGGAACCTGAGGGGCGATCTGAGGAATCTGCGCTATCGGCATTTCCTGAGGTTGCGGCATTTCAGGTGCGTTCAACACTCCTGGTCGAATTATGCCCTCTGTCGGCATCTCGTCTTTTCCTTATGACTAGGAGAAGAGAAAAAAAAATTAAAATAAAGAAAGGAAAAAAAAATTTTACTTCCGTGTTCTCCTGACGTTCTCCCGGGTTTCGGCACCAGTTAAGCGTCTCCGGGCTTTGTAAATAAAAAAAAAGAAGGAAAGAGGAACGAGAAACAATACTCACGGCTTCTGAATAAACACTGCTTTATTCGTTCAATAATCTGCCTTATATACAATTGCTATGTTTATTTACATTACAAGATGGTATTAAGGCTGATATCGCCAGTCTCCGGTCTTTATCTTATATATATATATATATATATATATATATATATATATATATATATATATATATATACATACAAAATCAGAAAGACATACTGACAAGTAGTTTTGCCCAAATACTAGACCAAGACGAGTCTTGGTCTTGCGCACTCAGTCTTGGTCTTGGTCTTGGTCTTGCGCAAGAGTCTCGCAGCAGTATAGCAGTTACTTATTAGCATATTACTATAGAGATATTACTGTAAATTTTCAGATAGTGGAAACCTAACTAAGGCCGAATGAAAAATTAGGTGAATTAAATGTAAAAGTATTTTGTCTATACTAATTCTTTATACATAGTAACTAAAATTGTCAAGTATTAGTAACTATTTTGTCTTAATTTTTATTCACAAAAACTTTTGTTTTTGTTTTTTTTACCAGTCTTGGTCTTGCAACAGTCAGGCGATCTTAGTCTTGGTCTTGCAAAGTGCAAGACCAAGACCGATTGAGGGCAACACTACTGACAAGATGATAGAACTAACAGTACTACAGATCCTTACGAAGCAAGCAACTAATCTATAATCTATATTATTCGGACATGAGGAGCAGAACTTGTTTATTACAAGATGAAATACAAATATTTTTATAGCACCATGGTGTATTTCAAATCACGAGATTACTTCCAAGAGATGAACTTCCAACAGTCTGAAGGATTAGACTTTTGGGGGAAAACTATGACGTCAGTTAAGTCATCGATAGTCGATATCAAACTAACCAGACTATAACCAAACTAACTTACGAAACTCCACAGCCCCCCCTGTGAACTCACTCTTGAATATCAAGTTTGAACTTGAAAAGAAGGAAATTTGCTATTTTTTAATACTAATGATAACTTTTAGAAGCCAATAATAATTTAATAGGGAGGATTTTATTAATAGAATAATTTAATAAGATGCCTTTTAATGTCTTCGTCAGGTCAGATCGTCTGAGATGATAAGTGACTTATCCGCACTACAATCAACTTTTACTATATTCGGTCTATTATCAACAATATCTCCAGCATTAATACTAATTTAGAAATATTGAATATTTAATAGTTGACCGTTGCATTATAAAGGAAGATGATGGTCCGGTGTTGCGGTCATAAATAGGCTAAATAATGGTAAAACTATTTTATTGAAAGCCGACGTTTCGATCCGACTTTGCAGGTCTTCATCAGGGCTAGAACGGACAAGATACAATTATATTTTACTTTTGCCAATTTCGGGTTTATTCACATTGTACTCTGATCTAGAATCTCTCAACTCTATTTTATATGTATATTTATATATTTATAATTTAATATTTCATAGATATAGTATTTTTCCATTGTATCCATCCATATCTTCAAATTTTAGATACTGTAATTCCAAGGTTTTTCCCAATTACTCAGTTAACACATGTTAGCTTCCCCTATACCTGCTACCCTTACATTTTCTTTCCAGTTCTAAGTGAAACTCCTAGATGAAAACACCTGTAAGTCTCTAATTTTATATCTCTCCTGTAGATTTTGTAGAAGTATATTCACATTTTCATTTATTATATATTACACTACAACAATTGTTAGCATCTATTTACTTCAGTTTAGGATCTTGTTACTCAGCTTACTTTGTTCATATTTTATTGTACTTACAGTTTATAATTTTAATAAGCTTATTCACATAGTTTATAAATTATGTCAAAATATTATGTAACTGCCACAATTCTCTATCGTTTTGTATCTTGTCCGTTCCAGCCCTGATGAAGACTTGCAAAGTCGGGTCAAAACGTCGGCTTTCAATAAAATAGTTTGACCACTATTTAGCCTATTTATGACCGCAATCCCGGACCTGAAAAGAAGGACGCTTTCTTTGATGATACAAACTCAATTGAGGTATAGTGGTGACCTGATTCCGAGCATCACGGCGAATGTCCTTCATAAGGTCTAATTTTAAAGAGGACACAGTAGTAGTTATTGAGCTGCGATTGAACCAATGGTGTAAGGAAAAAAAAAACACCTGAGTACTGTGTTCTATTTAAAGTTGTGAAGAATAATACGAAAAGTACCGCATCCCATGCTAAGAAAATTTTTATTGTATTGTATAAATTTTACAAGAAGCCTGACTTTAATTGACGCTGAAGTCAAATACATTTAAGTGCGTAGGAGTGCTAAGGGATGTTGCTTGGGTAAATAAGGAAGAGTGGCTGCTAATGGTTGGGCTAGCAGTTCCTCCTTCAGCTAACTCTGATACATTAGCCACCTGTCCTCGGGGGGCCCTAGCACCCCCCCCTCCCTAATCCCCTCCCGACTCCATCTACCACCGAAAATAATAAATTTATAAATTTCTTCAGTATAACTAAATATAACCACGTCTCACAGTGGGGCCGATAGCCAACCAAGGAGAACTAAATTCATTGAACATAATTTTCGATTGCATATCACGTATTATAAATAAATACAAATAAAACTTTTGTGGTCTTAATTAATTCAATATAAATAACATTTGTGGTGATTTTTTTTTATGTGATACTTACAACTGTATTAAATAAATACATCTAGTAAATTTGAACATATTGATATAATGACATAAAAACACTTTCTGAGAAACTACCCAATGGTAGCACTCTTATGATATGTCTACATTAGAAGATCACGTGACCTCGGAGGTTTATCAGGAATTGAAGAGGAAGCAAGGTTAGAAACGAGAGGGTTGGGATGATTCTGAAGTTTATTATGGAAGGATAGGTATCTGGATTGGGCTAGATCTGAAACAAAAGAAACATTAAGGTCATTATTGCTGGTTTTATTTGTAACAAAGTAGGGAGCATTGAGGATTTTATGAAGGATTTTGGATTGTAAGGATTGGATACGAGAGGAATTCGATGGTTTTGTGGAGCCCCATAGCTCAACTCCGTAAGTCCAAATAGGCCTTATTATAGTCATGTATATGAGTCTTTTGTAATTAGTTGCAAGTTTAGAGCGTTTGTCTAGTAAGTGCTGAAGTAATAGGAAACGTCGAGCGGTTTCTTGTCGTTTCAGTCTACTATGAGGATTCCAAGTTAGTTGTTTGTCCAGGTGGAGTCCTAGGTATCGGATTTGCTCAACAGGGATAAGTGGAGTATTGTTAAAGGAAACTGTAGGACAGGAAGTCATTGGTTTGAGACGAAGGGTAAAGGTATTTGCGAAAAATTAAAATTTAAAGTTATAATTCCAAATTATAGAAAAAAACATTAAAAATTAACAATGTTCCTTTTTATTAATATTAAAATAAAACTAGTCTGGAGGTATTCAAATTAATTTAATCCATTTCCACAATATAAAGCTCACTCTATGGATGAAGTACCTCACAATAGCTTCCTGCAATTTAAATTTAGTTTTTATTTCCTTCGTTTTTTTTTTCATTCCTTCTTTACACAGTTAGTAAATACGTGCTCGCCATCTCAAAAATCCACAACCTAGTAGAAATGTGCTCCCTAAAAAATGTTGATGGCGAAACGAGCACCTCGCTTCTTCAAGGCCGCCCTCCTCCAATAGTATATCCCTAGGGTATGGAACCTTTTTATCGTAGGATAGGCAGTGATAATCGAGGCCAGAATATTTTTTATATTTTATTGTTGCCATAAATATACATCCATCTACTCATGTTCAACTTAATTCTATTCATTTTAGAATTTTCTTAACCTAAATAATTTATTCATTTGTTCAGAAATTGGGCAATTATTGTCTTTCAAACCAGAATAAGTTTCATTATATAATTAAAAACTTTCCCTTATTATTAAAAATATGTGAGCCCAGAAATTCGGTTAACGTTTTCTGAAACAATTTAAATAAACAATGCATCTAAATCTTGCATTACCTACGATAAATAAGTATTAGTGAACTCTATCGAAAAATTTAAAACATATATAATTAAAACAAAATAAGGTTTTAAAATTTCATTTTATTTAACAATATTTTGGGCATGGCTAACACGTTTTTTTTCTTTTGGTGAAATAATGTAGTAAGACAAGTTACTATCAGTAACTTAGTTATACCTAAGTTTTATTCTTGGATTCCAATATCCAACATGTGAATGAGGGGGGGGGGCGAGGAGGCGATACCCCAATAAAAATAAAGAGGGAGCAAGAATATTTTGCCTTATCCCCTTCCCACAATTTTTTTTGAAGAAAAAGAAATCAAAATCGAAATGAAAGAATAAAATATGTAAACTGAATTCTGGAAAAGTCGATTAGATGACTAAGCTAAGACCTAGAAGTAGGTATGCAAGTATTCCACCACGCTCCATGTATCCTATCTTAGAATTTTATGATTGGCTATGGCGGTCTTGCTCAAAGTCCACTGGCTTTAGCACCAGTGACGAAGTTGAGAGAGTAGCGCAGGGATCTCTTAGTCTTCTTTTCCTTCTATAGTTGGAGGGAGAAGCCTGGCTTGGGGTACCCTGCCTGGTTGTATATAGGTATGACTGTGTTTTTATTTTTTTAATTTACTTATCTTTAGGTTATTTTATTTTTATTGTACATAGTTTTTTTTTTGTTTATTATTTAGTTATTTTTGTTAATATTAAATTTTCTGTATATATGGTGTGAATGTGATCATATATCACTATAATTATTGTCCGCGAGATAGATTATTATATGTCTAAATAAATAAATAAATAAAAGAATTTTATGATTCATTCATGTCCACCCTTCCATTTGTACGTGAAGATTTATCACATCTTACGCGGAAAATTTGAAGCATCGGAGAATTGAGAATTCATGTCACTGCTTCAAATCTTTAAATAAAGAGGAAAATATGTAATATATTCAATTACTTAGTTAACATATTCAAACATATCCATACATAAAAAAAAAACTAATATATGAAGATATTCATAGATTTATTTTCATAAACAATATTAAATTGTCCCTTTAACAATAATTACATTGATCGTGTTAATTATTACTTATAATTTTTATACATAATATAAACTCCCAAACATTTTTTTAGAGTCAATTTTTGGGGCTACATTTTACTACCGTCATCTCAAAAATGTTTTCTTGGTAGCTATGTTACCGCTATATCAAGATATTACGACGACAATTTTATAATCCCAACCTATTTTCAATAATTTTACTACTTAAATGTCTTAATACCGGGCTTTCCGTATGGCGGATGCGGACAGACTTGAGATGAAGATTTTTATTGAAAAGTTTTTCCAGAACGGAAAGCAGGGAGCTTGTGAGCTCACCTTCTGAGAACATCAATGCAATCAATTGTCGCTTAGTTCAATAATGCCTCTTGGGAATTCGGTTTTAAAATAGAGTTTAGAGTCTAAGGCTCTTATTGTCACTTCCACAGATTCGATTTCAACGTTCCACAGATTCGATTTCAAATTTGATCAAAGAAACGTTATGATATTAATGAATGTATCGGAAAAGCATATTATTCGAAAATTAGCTACTTGATAAAAACTTAGCGATTTAGCATTTTAAATAAATGACAAATACTGTGAACAGCGTACAAAACGCGGAAAAGTCAATACAAAGAAAATAATTTTTTACGAGTAGTTAGTATATGCCGTAGTAACATAAGAATTATTTTGCCAGGCTCATGCCTTAACCCTCCAGCGTTCAAACTATCATTTCGAGCAATTCTGTCGTGGACCTTTGAGCTGACAATACATTTTCGTGATCTCTGAATCCTCCAAATCCTCAATGAATATTGAAGAAGTCCTGTCAAAAATTTGTTGTGAGCTGAAAAACAATTTTCGTTTTGAAGAAGTAAAGTGACAGAATTGTAACGATTTTATCTATTCATAACAATTTGAAAAATAAAATCGCTATGATAGTTCAAACAAAACATTACATATTCCAATTTTTTTTTTATTTACATAGAATAGAATTAAACAGAAAAGAAACTTTATTGGGGACTAAGTCCCCTCAGAATAACAATGATGAACAAATAAACAAAAAGTACATATCTAGCAACAACAAAAAAAATATAAAAACAAGTTTACGTTTTATACGTGTTATTTTGTTGTAAAAAATATAAATTTCCTCATTAAAATATTTTTGATCGAATTTTATTTTCAAGATTCATAAATTATAAAATACAATTTTAGTTTTCTATAGTGTTTTTCTTCCATTTTTTCTAAAACGGACATCTCTCTATAGCGGAAAATTTTGGATTTCCCGTCAGTGTCCACTTCTGAGGGGTTTTACTGAAGCGACTAAAATGGTCTAGTATTAGTAACTATTTTGTCTTAATTTTTATTCATAAAAACGCTTTTTTTTTTCTTTTTCTATCTTGCTCCGGTCAAGGCTAAAGATTAATGTTTTGCTATTATTTGGAAAGCTATACTCAAATATACAATTCAACCGAAGAAAAACAACGCTATCAAGATTTAAGGCACGGTTAAAATGTTTAAGTATATAATATCTAAAAATTGTTTCAGTTTGACTTTACTGCAAGACCGCAAGTGTCTCGCAGGTCAGTATTGCAAGTCCTGCCGGGTCTGGTTTTGCTCTTGGTTTGCATCAAATAACGCGGTCTTGGTCTTGGTCTTGCAAACGTGCAATACCAAGACCAAGACTGCAAGACAAAGACCAATTTATGCAACACTAGTAAGGACGACTTTGTATATCCCTCCTCATAAAACAACTTGTTTAGAAAGGGGCCACGGTTGTCGAGCGAGTTAAGGCTGTTGCAAAAATTGTACGCTTAAGTTTTCCACGAACAGGATTTAATAACAAAAAAAAAGATAAAAAGATTAAATAATTAATAATAAATTGAAATAAATAAGTGCAGTGCTT
Organism: Nezara viridula; assembly: GCA_928085145.1. Taxonomy (NCBI): domain Eukaryota; kingdom Metazoa; phylum Arthropoda; class Insecta; order Hemiptera; family Pentatomidae; genus Nezara; species Nezara viridula. Next base: position 78,479,997 of record OV725078.1, read on the forward strand.
GTTTAGACCACTACGGCTCGCGGGTTCGATTCCCGCATGGGGACGGTAACGTCTTCCTGAGATTCGCAGAAAGGTGAGCGAATGACAGAAAGGTGAACAAAATAGCTCCTTGGGTACTCCAGATTGGGATTTGGGCACCGGGCTAATAACTCTGTCACGTAAAAAAACAACAGGATAGGCAAAAGGCAAAAGGTTGCAGGCCATCCTGATGACGAGGGAGTGATTTGTGATCGCGTTCGATTATTAGATACCGCGTGCTCTCAATATAAGAGATCCAGACGATCACAGCTATCGCCTAGAACAGTCCCAATGCTGCTAGAAGACTAATGGCTGAAGTAAAATAAGTCTAGAGGCGTTAAAAAAAATTTCTTTGGAACATCATTTATTTTTCCGTCTCCCCAATTATTTATCTTCCACAACCATGTAGAGAATAAATGTCAATGTAACTTGGTGTATATAAGTATATGTTCTCAATTTTTATATCTTAATTTTATTCATAATTCGCTTTTTAGATTATAATTAATTCAATTTGTTCTAATTAATGCAGCTTGGATTGTGCTTTTATGTTAATTAAAAGGGACTAAATGTCCCAAAATGAATTTAGATGTTAATAATATAAAAAAGAGCTTAATCGTCAGAATGTTATTTACAAGTCTTTTTCAGGGGTAAATTTAATTTTTAATATCGAATATTTTTCGAGTGCTTGAGTATGAATTTTGTTGTTGTTAAAATTGGTTTTTGAATAAGTGGAAAAGAAGTAATTGTTATTTTGCTCCTACTATTACACACTTAAATATGGTGATTAAAATTAATCTAATTGCCTACAATTTAACAGGGTATTTTGCTTGGAATATACGACCGAACTCGTATTTTAAAGTAAATCTATTGGAAGGTTTATTAAATGCCTCGTTGGTGTAGCCATCAACTGAGGGAAATGTAAAAAACTGTTAACAGGTGCTCAATATTTAACCCCGAATATAAAGCTCTGTTTGGTCAGCACCAGAGATGGTATCAAATGTTTTTTATATAATCCATGTTGATATTATATTCAGCAGAAAAACCTTATTGTTAATCAGACTTTAAATTATGAATGATTTTTATTTATTTATTTTTATTTGACATTGTTTTCTATATTCCTATCCCGCTCTTTTACATTAAATATTTATTAATTAGAAGGAAAAACAATTTCTTTATAGATTTTTCAAAATATAGTATATGTTAATTTTATTTAATATTAGTAGTATGTGTAATGTTAGTTTAATTTCTCTTCTATTTAATATTTTTATTGTTATTATTATATGTACTTTTAGATATTGTAGCATGTTAGTTGTTAGGTGAATCTTAATTTATGGCAGTTATACAGAAAGTTTTAATTTTTTTAAATTTCTTTATTGAGTATTATAACAATCTGTCTGTTGGACATTGGTTATAGTGAGGTAGGATGACATTCACACCATATGTACAAAAAAATAAAATAAATAGAACAAAATAATAATCAAAAGTATATACAATAGACAATAAAATAAAATAACCTAAAAAATAAGAAAATTAAAACTAAGGAAAAAAAAAAAAAAAAACACATGCATACCTATATACAATCAGGCGAGGGAACTCCAGGAGAACCCTGCGCTACTCTCCCAACCGCGTCACTGGTACTAAAGCCAGCGGAGATTGGTCGAGAGCACTTTAGCCACATACACACATGTCTTGAGTGAAGAATCTGGCCATTGCCAGAACTCCAATTTATATAATCTACAAAAGGTCGCGAGGCCACTGCCGTTTCAACCTTCTTGGAGGATTATAGGGATGGGAGATGCTTGATAGGGATTGTGCAAGAGGATTTGGGTGGTAAGTAAGGTTCTGGTGAAATTTGGAGAATTTTTCTGGGATAAGGTCTAGGACAAATGGGATGTTAAGGTCATGATGTAGGGTTTTGTTGGATACATAGAAAGGAGCATCGACTATTGTTCGAAGGACTTTAGACTGGAAGGATTGGATGCGCTTGATGTTAGAAAATTTTGCTGATCCCCACAGTTCTAGTCCGTAAGTCCAAATAGGTTTCAGTATTGTCTTGTAGATCAGTAGCTTGTTTTCAATGGAAAGTTTAGATTTTCTGCTTAGTAGTCGGTATAGTTGGCCGTATCGTCGGTTGAGTTCTTGTCTTTTGAGTCTAGTATGCGGGTTCCAAGTTAGTCTTCGGTCTAAATGAAAGCCAAGATACCGGACTGTGTCTGAATAAGGAAGCTGGATGGAATTAAAGAGTACTGGTGGACAGGAATTGCGTCGGAGTGTAAAGGTAATATGTTGGCATTTAGATTCATTAACTTTAATGCGCCAGTTATTACACCAGTGCTCAATCAAGGTGAGGTGACTTTGGAGATTTAAGGATGCTATTTCGGGATCAGAGTTGGATGATAAGATTGCGGTGTCGTCAGCGAATGTTGCAAGAAAAGTATCGGGATGAACAGGGATGTCAGCAGTAAAGAGGATGTAAAGCACGGGACCCAAGACGCTGCCTTGGGGAACACCGGCTTTAACGGAGTAGATATTGGAAAATTCTGTTCCACAGCGAACTCGAAAGGAGCGGTCAGAGAGGTAGGATCGGAGGACTAGGTACAAGGACTGAGGTAAATGGATTTTAAGCTTGGAGAGCAGTCCGGAGTGCCATACCCGGTCAAATGCCTGTGCAATGTCCAGAAAGGCACCCGAACAGTATTCCTTGTTTTCTAGGGCTGAGGAAATATGATCAACAACTCGGAGTCCTTGTTGAACAGTAGAATGTTGAGAGCGAAAACCAAACTGATGGGAAGGGATATTTTGGGATTCTATAATGGGTAGGATTCGTTTCAAAAATTTTTGAAAGGATTGGGAGTAGGCTGATTGGTCTATAGGATGTTGAGCTATTGAGAGGTTTTCCTGGTTTTGGGAAAAGGGTAATAGTGGAGTGTTTCCATAACAGAGGGAAGTGGGTGGTGCGTAGGATACAATTGTAGATATATTTAAGGAATATGACTGCTTTGGATGGAAGTTGTCGAAGGACTTGAGGGGTAAGGAGATCATGTCCAGGAGATTTAGGGGGGATTATTTTTTTAATTGAAATTTCAATTCAGAAGGATGATTAGCTTTATTACCTACTGGCCCACAGATCCCAACCGTAATCCTGATCTTCTTGACTTCTTTATCCACAGCGGCTTAAGTCCCCTCAATTGTTCCATTACACGTCTAAATGAACTTTCCTCTGACCATAGTCCTCTAATCCTTAATGTTTCACTTGAACCTGTTCCCAAATCTTCTCCACCGTCATTCATTAGGGGCCCAGTAAACTGGGACCTTTTCCGCCAAATAATCTCCGATAATATTGATCTCAACATATCCCTCAAAACTCCCGATGACCTTGATAGTGCCGTAAATTCCTTTACTACCACAATCCAACAAGCCGCCTGGACTGCCTCCTTCCCAAAAGACTCCTCCAGAATTCCTATAAAGACCATTCTATCCCAACACATACAGAAAGTAAGATTTATATTTTAAAAAATAGAAGAAAAATGTTTAAAAAATAAATTAAATGAAAACAAAATAAAAATGAATAAAAAAACATGTATAATTAATATATTGTCAGTTTATTGCAAAGAGACGCTAAGTGAAATTTCATAACCTTAACTCACTGAGAAAAAAATCTGTACTACTTATAACCCATGGTGCGTCCTGGGTTCAGTATTTTGTAAATCATAGCACTGGAGCCAGGGTCCAAAAATGGACCTGATTGCAGGTGAAGGTTTGATTGTAAATTACGAAAGTGTATGTTATTCTGAATAAAAAGAACCTTGTCTGCCGTTCAAGAGCCGCTGCTGTAAAAAATGGCAGCTGATTTAAGGAATATTAGGCCAGTAATTTGAGGATCGAAATAGGAAATCCATCGCATAAAATCTGAGAAAAGTTTATATTTTTTAATCTTGTATATATGGGTTTAGACATGTAAAAAACTAAATCGCTAACGCAGACCACCAAGTGAAATCTTTTTACAGCAAAAAAAGTTTAAAATTTCAGTACTCACTGGACGCAAAATTTGATGGTCTACAACTTTGAATCTATGTTTTTTTCTTCTTAGGGAACTCATTTCCAAGTTACAAGGCCATTTATAGTAACTTGTCTCAGTTTTGGACAAATTTAGTAAAAAATCAGCGTTGTATGACCATGGTTTTATACCTTACTACGTAATCATATTATAAATTTTATGTACTTGTTTAACCCAAAATTAAACGTTCTTTAATTTATTAAGGAGTCCATTTTTTGCTTTTGGGCATCGTTTAGGAGTTATAAGAGAAAAAAAATATCGAAAAAATCTTACTTTATTGGCTGCAAAAAGTTTTCCCTTGGTGGTCCGCGTTAGCAATTTAGCAATATATATGGTCAGAGACAGCCATCAGTTAACATCCTCTGTATTATCACGTGTTTTATTTCGTTTAAGTTGCGTTGATTTTTGAATTTTTTTCTTTCTTTTTTTATCTCGTTAAATCTATAACCATAGATAAAATTAACAGTTCGTATTTCCTCACGGTTCCTCAAAAAGTGGACGTATTTAAGTAATATAAAATATTACAAGCCACGGGACTGTGATAAACAACTGTGCTCTGTAGGATTAAGCACTGCTGTTGGGCTTAGGGATCTTAACAACACATCGTGTTATTGTAAGTAAACTTTATTTACTTCATATTAATATGGCTCAATGCCCGGTATGCAGCAGCACCATCAGTCGTGAAGAAAAAAATATTTTATGTTGCGCTAAATGCAAATTATTATTTCATAGCAGATGCTGTAAACTTAGCGATAAAGAGTTCGAGACTCAACATTCGAGACTTCGCGGGTTGAAAAACATGTTAACACCGAAATAAAAAATATTAAAACAGCGCTGGACAAATACGGAGACCTGACCTTTGAATTAAATGCAAGGTTAACAAAAATTGAGAACCATTTAGAGGGACAAGCGAAACATTTTGAGGAAATTATATCTGAAAATAAAGCCCTCAAGTCTAAGGTAGGCGAATTGGAGGTCAGGCTAAATAAAGCGGAGCAAGGCGTTCTTCGGAGATTCGGGGCATTCCGGTTCGAGCGGGTGAGACCCCTGCAGCCCTGGTTCCAAGTATTGGGGGAAAATAAAATATACCTGGTTCGCTTCCGGCACAGTGCGGTGTAGAAAAGACGACGGCCATCAGGTTGTCCTCATCAACCAGGCACAGGACTTAGACGTCTTTGGATGACGGCTTGAATCTCGTTCACCATCAAGCATCTACGAACATTTTGGCACGCTCACCGGACCTTCATCGGAAATCTTTTATTTTACATTATATTATCAAGGCTATTTATTAACTTATTATTTATATACTTTTTTCTACTTTATTTTTTCTTCACGTCATCTAATGTATTTAATCTTTTTCAGCGTCTTTCCATCAAATACCGAATGTCCTCTCCGAAATCCTACTCATGTTTAGTGTCCTAACTTCCTGCAATGTCAACTCCCAATCCCTTCCAGCCCATTACGATGAATTCCTAGCATATTTTACCCAAAACTTTTACCACATCATCGCAATTTCCGAAACCTGGCTCAAGCCCTACATACCCTCCTCTTCAGTCTCCCTTCCTAACTACACCCTAATCCGCCACGACCGGGACAGCCGGACTGGTGGAGGTGTAGCTCTGTACGTTCATACCAGCCTAAAGACCCGAATTCTCCATCGTTCTTCTCCAACCGATCAGCCACAAGTCGAGTTCTTTATCGTCGAAATCTCCTGTAACACCTCTCATCTCCTCTATTCCGTGGTATATCGTCCTCCTCTTGTTCCGTTTGACCCGTCTTTCGAAGCTTCCCTCTTTAACTTTGTGCCCCTTTATTCCAAAATTATCATTTCCGGTGACTTAAACACCAATTTCCTCTCCGACTCCAGCGACAAATCATACCTAGAAAACCTTTTTTTCTCCCTTCATCTTTTTATCGTTCCTTTTTCTGCTACGCATCACACCGCAAGGTCCGACACTTGGTTGGACCTGTACATTATTGATTCCACTCAAAACCTCCTTTCCTCTTCCCAATTACCAGTTTCTTTTTTATCGTCGCATGACCTAATCCAAATATCCTATAATATCCAAACCCCTCCGATCGTACCGAGAACGGTAACTTTCTGGAACCTTAATGGCCTTACTCGGGAAAAAATCTTACCTTACCTAGAATCTCTAGATTGGAATATAATATATTCCTGTACCTCAATTGATTCCATGGTTGATATTCTCACCTCCAATCTTATTAATATCCTTGATGACCATGCCCCTCTCAAAACCTCCACCTTTCGTCGCCTTCCTGCTCCCTGGATGTGTCAGAAAATTAAGGATCTTCAGAAGAGGCGTGATGCAGCCCGGAGACGCTTTAGACGCACTAGATTGCCTGACGACTATCAAGCGTTCAGGGCGCTCCGCAACCTGACACAATCCACAATCCGACGAGCCAAATCTACCTATTTCCATGTAGCCCTTTCCTCAGCTCCTGATTCCAAATCCAAATGGCTACTCCTTCGTAAACTCTCTCTTTGTGATCCTACCAGATCTCCTCCCTCTGCAGTGCCCCCAGTTTCATCAAATGACTTAAATTCTTATTTTATATCTGCTTCCTCTTCAACTCCTTCATTTCTCCCTTCCTTCTTTCCTCCTGGAACATCTTTCAATGACGCCGATTTTTATTTTTCAGATATTTCTCCCACAGACCTCATATCCGCCGTGATGAAATCACACTCTAATTCTATTGGTCCAGATGCCATTCCCGTCAAATTAATTAAATTATGCCTCCCTGAAATCCTTCCGGTACTCCTTTTCATCTACAATTTTTCCCTTCAAAATTCAGTATTCCCTTCCTTGTGGAAAAAAGCCACAGTCCGTCCTTTAAATAAAAATTCTAATCCGTCTTCCCCTGAAGATTTCCGGCCAATCTCAATCCTTTCTAACCTTTCCAAACCCCTGGAGAGAATTGTGCAATCCCAAGTTCCAGTCAACAGTCCAATCAACTTGACCTTTACCAATCTGGTTTCCGACCAGGTTATTCCACACAATCCGCCCTAATCAAAATCATTAATGATGTTCAGTCCGCCATTGATGTCAAAAAACTAACCGTCCTTATACTCATTGACTTTTCCAAAGCCTTTGATTCCATCAACCACTCCATTCTCTTTTCTAAATTAAAATCATTATCCTTTTCCCATAGTTCTATCCTATGGTTTCAATCATTCCTTTCCCAACGCTCACAAGCTGTCGCTATTCCTAATCAACCCTTGTCTTCCTATCTTACTTTGTCCACAGGAGTGGCCCAGGGCTCTAGCATATCTCCCCTCCTTTTTAGTTCTTATATCAATGACATCCATAATTCAATCCTTCACTGCTCCCATCACCTTTACGCCGATGACTCCCAAATCTACCTTTCCTTCCATCCCTCAGAGTTGCATGAAGCGTTTGCCAAAATTCAAGAAGACTTGAATCGGATCAGTGCCTGGGCAAACTTAAATGGGTTAAGGTTAAACGCTGCAAAAACTCAAGCCATTGTCATTGGTTCCAAACCCCTTCTCAGAGCCAATACCAACATACCTATACTGTACCTAAATGACCATCCCATTACCTTCACCTCCTCAGTAAAAAACCTAGGCATTTTCATAGACCAAACCCTATCCTGGAAACACCATATTGCTCACATTACCCGACAGTCAATTGGTACCTTGAAACTATTCCATCACTTCCGCCATCTCCTACCCATCTCCACACGTAGACTCCTAGTAACTTCCCTCATCTTCCCCCACCTTGATTACGGCTGCGTGGTGTACGGCGGCTTCTCGGCAGAACTCGGGGAGAGACTGAAAAGTATTATGAATGCCTTCGTAAGATTTGTCACAGGGGCCCTGAGGTATTCCCGTGTTTCGCACCACTATGCTGAATTAGGATGGCTCTTCCCTTCCTTCCGAAGACAATATTTCCTAGGCACATTCCTTTACCAAATAATCAATAGTCATCGTCCGTCCTACGCATACAATCTCCTACAATTCAAATCATCTATCCACACCCTCTCCACAAGATCTCGTCCTTCTGACCTTTACACTCCTTTCCACAGATCTGCATCATTTAAACATTCCTTCGTTGTCCGTTCCACTGCATTCTGGAATTCCATCCCACTAAAAATCCGCCATGCATCATCCTTATCCACCTTTAAAACCCTCTTATTCCAATTCCTCTTCACAATCCAATCAGACGCTGGTTAAATACATACTATGTTATAAGGATTTAATTTTCTTTAGACATTATTTTTTTCTCTTATTTTTTATTGTTTTATTCTGTGTTGAACGTGAATTTTCATCACCACTCACTAAGCATTGTGAGTAGATAAAATTTGTTTTCCTTAAGTTCTAATTTGTTATTCATGGAATGTATTTCAGTGAAATGTATTTTATTTCTAATTATCTTCAACATACTTCTCGCTATGTGTATATATATACTTTATTTTATTTTCTCTTCTCCTAATCTTTACGCATAATCACTTAAATATCTTAGGGAACATATGTATATCATTATTTGTTTTTTTATATATTTTTTTTGTTTTAGTTTTTACAATTTCTTTCCCTACATATTAACAGTTATTATTATTTTTCTTAATTTTTATATTCCATCACTACAATGCTTTACCTATAAAATAGATTTTACTTTCCTTTATAATTTCATTCAGTGATTATTATGCAATTATTTTAGCTCCAATATTGTTGTACTGAACCCCTATTACCCAACTGTCCTCGTTAATTTATCCTAAGAGCTTAATTAATACTTAATGTATTACATGTATTTTGTCATTATTCATTGTAATAAGTCTTTTGACCAGATTTGTATTTAATATATATGAACAATACTGTTATTCTAAAGAGACCTAGTCCCAGAATAAAGATGATTTTTCTATTTCTATTTCTATTTATATATATATATATATATATATATATATATATATATATATATATATATATATATATATATATATATATATATATATATATATATAAGTTAAAAAATAAAAACATTTCTCAGATTTTTGCTATGGATTTCCCGTTTCGATCCTCGAATTACTGGCCTAATGCTCTTTAAATTAGCAGCCACTTTTTAAGGCAGTGGCTCTCGAACGGCAGAAAAGGTTCTTTTTACTTAGAATAACATACACTTTCGTAATTTACATTCAAAACTTCGCCTGCAATCAGCTCGATTTTTAGGCCCTGGCATCAAGGCTATCAGGAACCGCGGTTTCAAGGCCAAAGGTTGAGGAGGGAGGTAATCGGATCAGGGTCACGCTCAACCACCAGGTTTCCTCCCTTAAGTAATTATTTAGTTAAGAGTATCCACTTTAAAGAGGTGGGTGTGCCCTAGGAGGGATCCCAGGGTCGATCCCCGGATGATGAAAAATTTGTTGTCCTCAGCCGGTTTCGAACGCAGGACCTTGAGCTTGGAATTCAGTGCCTTACCACTGAACTACCCCGCTCTTCTTTAAAATAATAATAATAAAATATGAAAAATGAACGAAATAAACAAAAATCTCGAGGGACTTTCTCTAAGTTAATTCAGAAAATTATGCGCTTGTTGCATTAATATTTGATTTAAAAGGGCTCAGGTCATTTTGGCACACTTACAGCGTTTTTGTACTGATAAATAAGGAAAAATTATAGGAACGTAGTTGAAAATTTAGCTCCATCAAGAATATACTTAATGACTTTGAAATGAAATGAAAAATAATTTTATTCTGGGACTGAAGTCCCCTTAGAATAGTAGCAGAGTCTAAAAAATATGTACATTAGTCTGTCATGTAAGTATTATACAAATATATACAAAAATACTAGGAAATTGTAAGCACATGTATATATATACACACAAAGATACTAAGGAAAATACAAATATATAAAAAAATAAAAAATGCCAAGGAAAATATAAATATCTACAAAACTACTTGTAATAACTCCGACGATATATTGAAATGGTATTATATATTTATATATAAGTGTTTGTTAAAAGATTGTCTTACAAATATCAGCTGAATACATTTGGGCGGCACTCTTTTATGATAATTAGGTTTTTCTCTCTTATGGGTGGGAAGTTGCTTAAATATTGCATTCTCAGTGAAAAAAAATCTATTTTATATTGACGTTCAGGCCTAATACCAAACAATAAACTCTATGAATGAGCAGCCCTGATACAGGCCAGAAATTTAAGTTGAATCCCACATCCAACTTCTTAACAATATAATCTACAATCAAATATTTCTGTACGACCAATGTGCATTTAATTTTCAAATTATTTAAGGATGATATTAAACTGTTTCTTTATATTTGTAGCGTTTCTTAAAATAAAATTTGTTGCAGACGTTGAGGAAAAAGTTGAAGATGAATAAATTGGGAAAAAAAAGTACAAATATCATAACAGTTAATGTCAGAAGGGAAGAAACCTAGGCAATAAAATTAAAATATTGAGTTTGCTTGGATGTTTGTGGCTCATGTGCCCTCTCTCAATCTGCTGGCTTTCACGCGGCTGGAAGAGAAGCGCTGGGATCTCCTGGAATCTTGTTTTGCCTTTCACACGTGGAAAGCCTGGCTCGGAGTCTCTTGGGCAAATGCAAATATTGTATATCTAGATGTGAATGAGTTTTAGATGAATTTTATTTTATTTTTTTATTCACCTTTAATTTACTTTTTGTTATCTACAGATCTTGTAACCATTATCTATTTATATATGTATATCCTTTTATTCGTGAAGTCATATATTTGTTAATTTCATACTCTCTTTATTACTACATGTTGATATTTCGTTTGTTAATTTTTTTACTATATTTTATTTTTTCTAATTACCTTCCCGCAAAGCTCCTTGACACGACCTAATTACATCCCAGATCCTAAAACTGCTTCCTCTGAAGGCCATTCTATTCCTTACCTATATATATATATATATATATATATATATATATATATATATATATATATATATATTTTTTTTTTTTTTAAACTATCAATTATTAAAATGATACATAAACCCAAAAAACCTCCAGAATACGAATCCTCTTACCGTTCTATCTCACTTTTACCAATCATGTAAAAACTTATCTTAAAACGCCTGTATCCCATCCTAGATTCTAATTTGGATTCCGCACATCTCATTCCACTATCCAGGAATGTCCTCGTGTGGTGGATGTAGTCTCCTCTGCATTGGAGCGCGGATCGTACTGCACGGGATTCTTTCTCGACGTTGAACAGGCGTTTGATAGGGTCTGGCACCCTGGACTGATTTACAAAATCCGTAAATTTCTAACACCTCCATACTTCCTCATCATCCGCTCCAACCTCACTGATAGATGTTTTAAAGTAAATCACAAAAACTCTTATTCATGCCTTCTTTTCCAGTCTGCTGGTGTTCCTCAAGGTAGTATCCTTGGTCCTATCCTTTACACAGTTTATACAGCTGACATCCCAACCCATCCTGACACTGTCATCACCACATATGCTGATGACACATGTATCCTATCTGTTAATAATGATCCATCAACTGCATCCCAAACTCTCCAATCACATATCACAAATCTTGAAGAATGGTGTAAAAACTGGAGAATTAAAATAAATTCCAATAAATCCCATCAAATTATCTTTACCCTGCGTCGCAAACTCATGACCTCCTGTCCTGCAGTATCCTTTAATAATTCCCCTCTTATCCCAGTTGAACAAATCCGTTACCTAGGACTCCACCTGAACAAACGACTCACATGGATCCTCATACAAGACTGAAACAACATGAAACTGCTCGACGTTTCCGACTACTCCAACACTTACTAGACAAACGTTCTAAGCTTTCAATCAATTACAAATGACTTATATATATATGACATTAATAAGACCTATTTGGACTTACGGAATTGAGCTTTGGGGTTCCACTAAACCATTGAATTCCTCTCGTATCCAATCCTTACAATCCAAAATCCTTCGTAAAATCCTCAACGCTCCTTACTTTGTCACAAATAAAATCATCCATAAAGATCTTAATGTTCCATATGTTTCCGATTTGGCCCAATCCAGATACCTATCCTTCCATAACAAACTCCAGAACCATCCGAACCCCCTCGTTTCAAACCTTGCTTCCTCCTCGATCCCTGATAACCTTCCGAGGCGTCTGAAAAGAAGATGGCCTCGGGACCTTCTAATATAGAACTTTAATTTGAGTTCTACCAATGGGTAGTTTCTCTTCATGTTGTACATGTCATGTTACCAATGTCACATTTACTTGTTGTATTTTTAATGTAATATAGTTGTCAATTTCGTTAAAATGATTTTTTTTTCTAATTTGTTTTTAATTGCGTATTATTTCTTTAACTTGTTTTTTTTATTTTTCTTGTATGTATATATTATATGATTGGGTACCTTCAGCTGTAATGCATATTGCCCTGGGTTGACAAGTTGTGTTATTAATCAATCAATAATAAATAAAAAAATATTATGTAATTTTCATATAACCATTCCATAAAAAATCCGAAATTTAAATAGTTAGGAATTGGATCATAGTTTAAAGGGACTTGGCGAATTAATTGTTATTGTTTAATATTAGGTGCTGAATAACGAATGGATGTTACAATTATATATTATATACAATTAGTTCTATTATAGCAAATATTTCTTCTAGAAACATTTATAAAATTCTAAAGAAAATTACAATAGAGAATGTATTTCTATTATGACTCGACCCCGAAGGCTCATTTAAGATTCGATTGGGTCAAGGTGGCTTAATTGCTATTTGGGAGTGACACGGATGGCCAATTACCAAACTCTATTTCCCTTGTTACCTTGAAGTGATTTCTGATGTCTCTATCGGTCTTCATAAAGATTGCCAACTGTTCTCGGTAATCAGGTGGACTATATTTGTTATAAACCCAATTACCGCAGTCAATGTTTTTAATTATTATTACTGGGAATAATAAAAATGTTTCTCGGACAATAGGATTTTAAAAAAAAATTATTTATTGAGTAATACAATTATAATGAACAATAATTATGGTGAGGTAAGAATATACTCACGCTATGTGTACACAAATTATAAAATAAACAGAAGCAAAATTACAAATAAATAATAATCAAAAAGTTACAATTAAGATTGAAAAAAAAAACTTTTTTTCCCTATGCCGAAGTCATGACAAAATACCTCAAATTAATCAACTTCTAAAAAAATTCTTTATCGAATTTTATTACATTTTTTCACAATTAAGGACATAAGTTATAGTGATACAGGAGTTCATTCATACCATATATACAATAAACAGAAATATATTAAATGGAATAATATAGGTCTTTTTGCATTACAATAAAGAATGTCCATTCCTCCATCCATTCCCTATCTGCAGGTCTCCCTCAAGGCCTCTGTCTTTCTCCTACACTATACAGCCTATACATCTCAGACCTCCCTTCCATTCCTTCAGTAGGATACTCCCTATATGCAGTTGATACACCTATCTACAATTCAGAAGCGACAATATAACCAACAGATTACAATCCCAATTCATAAAACTCTACAAGTATTTTGAAAAATGGAATGAATAAATGATAAAAAAATTGAAGCAATTCTTTTTACAAAAAGAAGACCACGCCTAAACCATGTTATACACATAAAAGAAGTACCGATCACTTGGTCTAACTTCATGAAATATTTAGGCCTAGAACTTGATAGGTCCATAAATTTCACCCAACATATTACATAACAAGTACAATAAAGCAAAAAGTCACCGTATTTCAATAGATTTTTATAGAGTTTCTATGAAAAATAAACTGATTTTATATAAAACTGTAATCCGCCCTTTAATCACTTATTCCGTCCCAGAATGGAGTTTCACATGCGAGACTAATTACAGAAAACTTGAAGTGATTCAAAATACATTTATGAGAATCATACACAATTACCCACGCTATACCAAAATATCGATTATGCTATCAGAGTTATAGCTTCCCACTTCAAAACAATATATTTATTTTAAAAGGCAGAGATTTTTCGAGCTAACACCAACGTCTGAAAACCCTTTGATCCGAACAATAGGAAACTATGACACGACATCTTTGAAACGCTATTCACACAGACGGACTAAACACATACTATTATACCTCTAAATAAATCTGTTTATTCATGCAATTTTAACGGATTCTTATCTATTAACAAACAAGTTGCAATAAACTGTATCACTCCAATTAATAAATTATATTTATAGGATGTGTGTGTATATTTATATATATGGGTGTGTGTCGTGGCCAACAGTAAATTTTATATTTATGTATATGTGTCTATGTACTATGTATATGTCTATGTACACCTAATATTATTGATAAGTATTAAGGCTTAAATACGTAGTCTATATTACGGACTAAGCGGGCGCCCAGTTTAATGCTAGTCTTGCTTACATCCTCATCAGGACCATTTATAAGCCTCTGGTGTGACTGAGGTTGACAGTGGGTACCCCTCTAGTAACTAAATATTAATCATCAGCGGAGCTATCATTAAAAAAAAAACAAATGCAGATTTATTTTTATACTGTGTTAATGGACCCGTACGTTCCTCATATATAATATGAAATAAATTAAGCAGCCGTTACTTTTGGAAGCTATTCTAGCCTCTAAGCTAAGTTCGATTGCGCTCTGGGGTGTACTCGTTAGTCGTTGGTTCAACGTACCATCTTACTTGCCCTTATTTATGCTTCGGTTGATTATAAATTTCTTTAAGGATTTGTATTTATCCCTTTTGTATAACAACTAACGATGTGAAATATTTATTTTTTAAAAATTAGCAAAATGAATACATTTTTGCGAAAGAAATTTTGATAGCTACCTAATTATTTTATAGTCAAGTAAGAGAAAGTAAAAATAAATTTCTCAGTCTAATACTAAAGTCAATTTACTTATTTCTACACTGTATTACCACTTAACCAATGGCCGATATACTATGCAAACTATTTGATATACTGTTAATGTACTGCTCATTATCGATTACAGTATTTTTTTTTTTTTTTGTACTGGAAACATTTACAATGAATTGCATATTCTGAGACAGTTAAGTTAATATTTAAGCTTACCAGCTGAAAGTGATTACAGTTGAAAAATAGTAGAATGCTAAAGATAATAGCACATTTCTAGTGTTTCTAATTTAGAGAAATCAAGCGGTGCTTCGGTTTAACAATTTAAAGTTTCAAATCTGAAATATTTCGTTCGAACTTGGTAAGACCGTACAGCTATTTATAGCTGATATTTTTAAATAGTCATTTATTTGCAATCACTTTTTAGTAATAACGGACCCTATATTTAATTTGGGATGGGACTTCAGTCCGAAAGCTTTTATATCTATATATATAAAAATGAATGTATGTCTGTCTGTCTGTCTGTTTGTCCTTAGTGCAATACTAAACCATTCTACCGATCGCCATGAAACTTTAGAATGTTGTTCCGTACACTCCTGGGAAGGTTTCTGGCATAGTACTTCTGTCTTACGATAATTTTATATATGTAAAAAATTAAAAATGTAAATGTTTTTCTGTTCAAAGCCACAAAAAAAATGTGTCGCTATAGCGCCAAAACGGCTTTACCGATTTTAACGAAACTTGGCTAAAGTCTTCCCCTTGAAACCCTTTTAATTATGTGTATAACATACTTTCTTGAAAACAAGCTGAACAATGTTACGATGAATTCAATATTCTATTTGCCGATAACTAAAAAAGTACACAATTTTCGGTTGATAATACCCACATTTATTTGAAAGATTCCTGATTTGCTGACAAAATAAAAAAAAAATCATCGAAATCGGACGGTTCGTTGCTGAGTTATAGAGTTTTGAACATTTACTGCTTTCTCTTTAGAAAAGGCCGTTTCCTTTTGCTTCCACACTACTGAAGGTCGGCAAGAATCTTTTTTTTATTGATTAATGGAAAACTTTGTAATTACTACAGTAATTGAAATTATCATTTTAAGAAGTTATATGATTCTCCTTATGTAGGTCAATACTATTATACGTTTTTTAAATTTAGTTTTATAAGTTCAACTCAGACTGTTTCTGATGTTTATGAATGATGGCGTATTCACTCAGATGATTATGAATGTTCATTTTGAATCATGAGAAAAAAAAATCATTAGAATTAGTTGAAATTGAAGCCATTTTACAGAAAAATTTGTTTCCCAAATTTTTAAAAATGACAGACGTCCTTTGCTACTAATCTACTCATATGTGCTTTCTATTTTCTTTCTTTTTCATTTTGCCATGCTGAGCCACAGCAGCGCGTGGTATGTAAAGCTATTATACATATACAAAATTTCTTCAACCTAACTTTGAGTATTGTATCAGAACAGAATTATTTAATTCGGAATTAGGCCACCTAATATTGTTGAATGAACTACAAAATGTCCATTGATCCTGCTGCAGCTTAATATCTGTGCTAGTGGACGGAGCTCTGTGCCTGTCGGTGTGTCCATGCCCTGAGGTATCGAGGCTCTATTTTAAAACATAGAAGAGGATCCCATTGTAACTATAAAAAAAAAAAAAAAAAAAAAGCTGGATCGAAACGTAGAATAAACAGCAGGGATCAATGAACATTTGGTAGTTTATTGAACAATTATAAAGTGGCCTAATTCCCAATTAAATAATTATGTCCAAATATATGTATATATACACGATAATTACTTCGAAATAAACTAACTATCTATATGAAATGATGTTGAAGTGATTCTTGAATCTCAATTAAAATAAAATGTAATTACACGAACAATAATACTTACAGAGATAATGTTGTATTTGCGTTATAATTTAAAATATAGAACTTCGTTTAAGTATTTAGCTTAGATCAATTACAGGAAAAAAAATATTGAACAATGAAAAGAAATAATTTGTACCTTTTGGGGAAAGGGGACTTCAGCCTGAAAGATTGGAAGGGAAATATCTCGTTTAGTAACGATTATTAATATTATTTACATCAATGTGCGCATTGTATGATTGCTGATTCCACTTACTCAAATCCAACAATTTTAATGGCTAAGAGGAAGTGATGCACACCATTTTGTTTAGGCTCCAAACAGCAAGAGATATTGCTGGAGCTGAAGGCAGCAAGGGTCGTCCTTAAGGCATCAAGTGGCCGGTTTGTTAACGCTGATATATTGGTGGTTGTCTCTGTTAAGGTCTCTCACCAACACAACCAAACACAAGCAAGCGGTAACCTTAGAGAACTGGTGTGTTGTATTCTCTGCCGAAAAACGGAATGGTCGGAACCGAAAATTAAAAAAAAGATGCAGGCATACATTGGTTTTGGATGTGAAAAAAATATAATAAAGTAACTATAGAAACAATCATTTTCTATCTATATGTTTTTTAATATACGATAATTCTTTCTAAGCCAGCACATTTAAAAAATAAATGTTAAAACTGTTTTATAAGTCTAGTTACTAGACAGTTTTGAAGATACAACATGTATATCGATGAAAAGATATGTTGTGTAAAATTAATTTCTATAAACACAAAGCTTTTATGAGCTTATATATTGACTTTAAGAATCATTTCGGTATTTTATGATATACGCAAAATAAAAAAACCGATGCAGTGCGCGCTTCACATAACTTACCACCTTGAGCAGAAATAGGTATTTTTATATATGGAGAAGTAAAAATTATAGACGATATAAAATATACATAAAAAAAAATTATTTATCATACCAAACATACAGATTAAAGAAAACGTAAAACTGTTAAAGAATCGTAGCTTGCTACTGAATGTTTAAAAATGTTTAAATTAAGATGTAAAAGTGGACTTTTTATAAAAATTCTGAGTTTTATCCTAAACATCTATCTCGAAAGACGTTTGGAAAAATTTAATAGACATATACTATAATACGAGGAGGCTTTGTAGGTCTTTACATAAAATTTAAATTTTAGGATTTATTTATTGTGCTTCAATTCCCTTCCGCAAAGGCCTACTTACTTTCAGACCCATTTATCAGAAAGGGTTATCCTAATTCAGAGAAGGAAAAGGATGACAGTTAATTTTTTCGCAGTAATTGTTTTATAAAAGTTTCTTCTCGGGTAGAAATAAGATCCTTCTACTTAACTTTTCTTTTCCCTTCACAATTATTGGGGTAGAAACAAAAACTCTTGATTGGAGGCCTCCTCGATTGGAATTTTCTTTCCACTCTATAAGCCCTAAGGGCCATGGTTTCAAAACTAAATTAAATAAATTTTCTTTTTGAATATACAAAGTTTTAATGATTTTATTAATATTGAGGTACTGTGTTGTGAGCTGGTTTGGATGATTGTTAAATTTATTTTAGTTAATTTAAATAAAGAAAAATTTAATTTTTTGATTTTAGTAAGAAATTTTATACATTACAAGGCAGATTCATTATTCGAATCAGCATAAAATACAATAATAAAACCAACAATATTTCTTTCATTGAATTCTCTCTCTCTCTCTCTCTCTCTCTCTCTCTCTCTCTCTCTCTCTCTCTCTCTCTCTCTCTCTCTCTCTCTCTCTCTCTCTCTCTCACTCTCTCTTTTTTTTTTCCTTCTTTCCCCCCGCTGTACCTTAGGGCAACCCTATACCAGCGGTACATCCAATTTTCTAACTGAAAAATATGCCACGAATTTAAAGGGCTCGGTTACCAGGATTGGTAACCAAGCCGGCAGGTCTGCTCTCACTTTGATCCAAATTCTTGGGTCAAAGTGAGGCAAAATTCGGTCTTTTAGTTTGATTGGGGCATTAATTATTACGGGTAAACCTACACTAACGGGCTGCCTGCAACTGGAGGGCTGTTCCCACCAAACAGATACTATTTCTAAATCTTATGATAACAATAAATTTATGTATTTGGTATATCATCGGTTTAATCTTTCCTCTCTTGCTATTTTTTCATGGAATATCCTCCTGGCGTATTTCTTAAAGGCATCAAATATCTCAGGTGTCTCCACAAGCTTGTCCAGGGACCGAGGAGGCCATTCCAACATGGAGTACTCTCCTGCCAATGCTTGTCGGGCGCCAGTGTACATTGGACATTCCAAAATCATATGTCTAGCATCCTCAACAGCCCCGCAGTGACAATTTGGACTGGCTCTTCTATGAAAAAAATGTAATTTTTCATTTATATCTCCATGGCCTGTGAGGAGTTGAACAGTCCAGAAATCCGTCTCCACCCAGTCATTCTTGATTCTTCTCCTGACATCTGGGAAGAACTCATGGGTCAGTCTTCCAGTCTCGCATGCATCCCACCTTCTCTGCCATTCAGAAAGGACTAGTTCTTCTATTCTGTCGGCTAACTCGTTGTACCTTCCACTAGGGCACACAAAACAGCTTGTTCCCACATTTGCTGGCACTCCTCTCTTTATTCTATATTTGGCTATAGATATTTGTATTTTCAGGTCTATAGGCAATTGTCCTGTAATTACTTGCAAAGCCGAAGTGGGTGCCGTTCTGTACGCTCCTGTCAACAGTAGGAGAGATCTTCTTTGAGCTTGCTCCAGCACACTGATGTCTGACTGTCTCAGTTTCTGGCCCCAGACCGGCGCCGCATATAATGCAATAGGCAAGAAAGAAGCCTTATATAGGGTTTCCCGGTAACCATATTTGAGACCCCAGGTGGTCCCTGCCATCGTTTTAAGGCAACTGTAACGGACAATAGTTTTGCTCTTGATTTCTTTTAGGTGGTTAGTGAAGTTACACCTCTCGCCCCTCATAAACCCTGATTCCTACCGTGAAGCATTTGAACAACTAAAAACTTTAGTCTGTAGTAGTCCCATAATTCAAGTACCCAACTTTGAAGAAGATTTCTACTTAACAACTGACGCCAGTAATTACGCCATAGGAGCGATACTTGCCCAAAAGAAAAATGGAAAAGAATTACCAATTTTTTTTCGCACCTAGAACACTTAATAAAGCCAAACAAAATTATTCTACAACAGAAAAAGAGTGCTTCGCAATAATTTGGGCATGTAACCATTTTAGGCCTTATCTATACGGCAGAAAATTTTTTATCTACACCGACCATAAGCAACTCGAATATCTTAAGACTTGCAAAACACAAAACGCCCATCTTATCAGGTGGAAACTGCTTCTAGAAGACTACGAATATGATATTAAGCACATCGAGGGTAAAGCGAACAAGGTTGCTGACCACTTGTCGCGACATGCAGTTGACAAGCATGTTTCAGAGACACCCGAGTTCGACATGTATCATATCGCAGAAGAGGATGACTCATCTCTAGATACCCAACACTCTGCCGAGTCTTCAGATAACAGGATCCTTATCGTCGACGATGGTCAAACAACTGTCAATATAGAGAAAAATCAACGCTATTGAATCTATGGCAACACTGAGGAAATATTTGGTCCATTTCCCAAAACCATTGGTAATCACGACAGATAATGGCCGTGAATACGACAACAATTTATTCAAAGATTTTTAAAATATCTAAAAATTGAAAAACATGAGACAACACCTAACCATCCAAATTCGTTAGGATTACTTAATAGAGCAAGCTCAACGTTTATAGACTTAATCAAAATAATAAATACTCAATCCACCGCGCCTGACGGAAGAAAAACTAGAACTAGCAACAATCGCATATAACAATTCAATGAACCAAGACTTAAAATTAAGTCCGAACGAAATAACATTTGGAATCGGTAGAGACAACTACAATGAAAATCCAGAAGTTCAGGAATACTTGGTTCAAGAATATCATGAAAAACTTAGAAATACCAGGGAAGCTATAAAAGCAAACATAAACATAAAGAAAGATATATAAACAAAAGAAATGAAACTAGAGATATTCCCAAATTACCAGAAGACGTTTTTATTAGAAAACCCAGTTCCAATAAAAAAAGATCCAAAATATCAAAAAGGTAAACAATCTAATGGTAAATTTGAAACCACCAAGGGTAAAAAGAAAAAATTTCATGCAAGCCAAATAAAAAGGCTCAGGAAAAAGAAAAACGATTTAGGAAAACCCACTACCATTCAAGGCACAAATCAAAATGAGTCTCTAGCAAATAATGTGTATGCACAAAAATTAAATGAAGAAATCGAAAAACGAATTCAGGATTTGAGGGTTAATCCCAATAATCTTCCTGTTGCAGATTTTGAAGATGAAGGACTGTTTCAAGTTTCTTCTGATCTTAATTCTTCTGGCTCGAACCCTCCAGGTAGAAACGTTGAAAATCCAGACGCTGTCGAATGACCCTGGGGCTTTGATCATTCAAATGAATTCGTCGTATGTGATGACGGAATGGTACACTTTCCTACATTATAAGACTTTATCTCAATTAAATGATGAAATAACCACACTAAAAACACACATTAATAGTTTAAAGACAGAAAAAGAATTTAAAATGTTGCATCAAATACTAGATAAGAGGTATGAGAGAATAACTAATCAAATCACCCAACTTATTAAGCGCAAACATATAAAAAGAGGAAAACGTGGTATAATTAATGGTTTAGGATCTGCTCTCAGTTGGTTGACGGGAACTATGGATGCAGATGATAAAGAAAAATATGACATCATCCTACAAAAGGTTGAAAGTAATTTATATCACACAGAACACAACGAGGAAGCTAGGCTTAGCCTCAACCGGAAATTAACACAGGAATTAAATAAAGATATTATAATTTTAAATAACTTCAAAAATAATATAGAAACAAATAATAACGCATTGGATTCCACAATCATCAAATTACCATCATGACCTTTTAGCATATTTAACTCTCATAGAAGCACAATTACAAGAAACAGAAGACGCATTAGAACAATGTAAACTAGGCATGACACACCCCAGAATTTTATCGTATGACGAAATTAAAAATATAAAAACTCCATTTAAAAATTTACTAACAAGAGACGTAGAATTAAATTGGTTATTAAGTAAAGCAGTTTGTTCAATGTCCGATTCGGGAATGATTCATTTCTTTATTAAATTACCACTAAGGGTTGCCTACCTTACCGAAAAACAAACATCCTAGTTCGGAGGACCTAACTTTTTAAGGAGGAAATAGTTATGGAAACGAACTATGCTGACTTGACATTCTGAGCAGCCTCCCTCTTCTCTACCTATATATACCCCCATCAAATCCTAGGCTAGTCAGTAAGTAAGAGATCTGTAGCAGTAGTACTTAGCATGTCATAATATTCATTGTTTGATTTGTTTTACCAATAAAGGTTTTTTTTCACTTTTCGACGGTTGAGTTTCGTAATTCAGCTCATACTTCGGGTTGCTTCCATCAAACTCCATCTTGTGATCCGGGGTCATCATCATCCCTTCCTCATCAAGGGCACGGATGAAGATGTTTCTGATTTTCCCTCAAATTTTTTCATAAGATGTTAAGACTCCCTTTTCTAATAGGCGTGAATTTCTTCAGGGACAAGTCTGATTCGTATATGACCAAGCGTACATGTGTTTTTCATATTTTATTTTATCTTTTTTCAATTGATGAGCGTTGTGTCGTTTCCTGTTTATCGTCTTTCTTATTTTTCTGTAATTACAGAGACATATGCCTTCTACCCACCGCCTCTAAAATTTTTTCAAGGATTCTTTATAGAAGAATCATTTCTTATGCCGAGGCTGAAATCGGAAAATACCAGGTCGGATTCATTAAGGGTAAATCAACTATCGATCAAATATTCACCTTGCGAATCCTTCTGGAGAAAACCAAAGAATATAAAATTGGTACACATCACATCTTCATTGATTTCAAGCAAGCATATGATTCCATAAATCGTGAGGAAGCATACAAAGCAATGGTAGAAATGAATGTACCTAAAAAACTTGTAAGGCTTGTTAGAATGACAATGGAGGGTAATGAGTGTTTGGTACGAGTAGGGGAGACTTGTCAAAGAGGTTTAGAACATCGACAGGTGTAAAGCAGGGAGATGCTCTGGCATGTCTGGTATTCAACTTTACCCTTGAAAAAGTCATAAGAGATTCTGGTATCCAGACTACAGGAACCCTCCTAAATCGAATGACCCAAATACTTGGATATGCGGACGACATTGATATAATGGGAAGATCGTTTGCGGCAGTACAGGAAGCTTTTACAAGTCTGGAAGAGTCGGCAGCCAAAATCGGTCTTATTATCAACGCGTCCAAAACAAAATATATGTCCACCCTATCCTCACGTCTAACAAGGGAAAACCAAGCATGGCTGGAACAGCGTGGAATCGATAATGTTGACGAATTTGTATATCTTGGTTCATTGATAAATGCACGAAATAACATTGATTGTGAGATAGACAGGCTAATCGGTGTTATTTCTCCCTCCAGAGACATCTTCGCAGCAGAATGTTGTCAAGACAAGCCAAAATAAAATATATAAAACTGTTATTAGACCAGTGCTCACATATGGCTGTGAGAGTTGGACCTTAACTAAAGCAGTTGAGAAAACCCTGCTAAGATTTGAAGGGAGGATTATACGACGCATATTTGGAGGGGTCCAGGAAACACCACAGAACTCGAGGAGGAGAACGAATTTGGAAATAAAGACATTGTTTAATGGCCTGGATGTGAGCCAATTCATCGTACTGGCAAGACTACGCTGGGCTGGACATGTTGCGCGGATGGATATGAATGCACCCCCCACAGAGAGCTATGAATGAGCCTGTGTTTGGAAACAAACGAGTGTGAAGACCATGTTTGCGCTGGCAAGACTGTGTGGCTGCTGATGCATGTAGACTACTTGGTGTCAGAAATTGGAAGGCTGCAGCAACTAACCGGGAGAACTGGAGATCCATGCTGGAGCAGGCCAAGTCTCAAATAATTGGAATGTAGTGCCATTTAATAATAATAATAATATTTTACCTTTTTTGAAATTGTAACTGTCTGTAATACGCAATTTTAAAAACAATTTATATGATATTGTTTACTTATAATCTATCATTAGTTAATTAATGGTTATTAACATGTTTATGAACCCATTTATATCCCATGAGACATAACACATATAAATTAAAACTTTTATTTGGTTACATCAACATTTATTAATTTTGTAACGTTTAAAAATGTTTATATTTGTCAATATCATCAAGACAAGTACATTTTTCTTTTTGTCGGTCAGGAATTTTTTAATGGGTTCATAAAAACGTTAATTACTATTAATTAACTAATGATAAATTAGCATTATTACATCCCAAGTTTTTATATTATATATACTTATATAACAAAAAATAAGTTACCGATTTAATGATTAAAAAATAAAAAATGTTTATTTATCATAAATATGGTTTGAATGTTTACTTAATTAATTTTGATTGATTTAATTTGTTAATTAATGCCCTTAGAAGTGTCATATCGATAATAGTTGCAGGTAAACAGTTTCTCTCTCACTCACTCTCTCTTTCAACCTTTCTCTTTCTTGAAAAAAGATATATATATAATGTATTTGGAACCTTTCTTACGTTTTGAAATGTTATATTTTCGGAATGAAATGAGGTTTGATTAAGATTTTTTATTGCGTTCTGTGTAGGTATAATATTTTCATATTTCTCTTTATAATTACTAGTTTTACTATTAAGAAGATTCTTTCACAAGAATAAGTATATAAATATCCTGTATATACATAAGTTTATGATATATGTACCACACCTTATACGGAGTGAGGCTTTAAGGAGAACGCACATGAAATATTTTATCGGAAGCAGGGCTGCTAGACGTGATATGATGTAGGTTCCCATTTGCTTAAAAGCATTATTCACTAGTGGAAGGTTCATATATTTCATACTTTTGGAGCGCGTTCGAACTTATATGTCCGCAAAAATTATTAATATTAATGAATATATTGTTTGCAGTATTTTTTTTGACATTATGTTTTTTTTTGTCATGTCTTGGCGGCTGTATAATTGTCCAGAGTAGGTTGATCCGTTCTGGTTTGGCAAAGAAATTTAGTTTTTCTTCTTCCTCCACTGAGTTTTCCTATACTTCAGTGAGCCACTTCTTTCCTAATTTCGTAATATTTGAATATTTTATTTTAGCCCTACCATTATATCAGTTTGTCAAGCTTCTCAATATTGGACGACCGCGTGTTCCTCTGAGTCGCTATGTTCAAAATTATCCTTCATCTCATGCTAGATTTTCATTTACGCATTAGGGTTCCGTAATAAGACCGGTGGTAATCCATATCTAAGCTGGCATACCAGAAAAACTAGGATTATGAATAAAAAGGCTAATGACCTAAGGATACTGGGGAACACCCTGGGACTAATGTATGAAGATGGAATTTGGCGTCTTTATGAAAAATAGGGATCTATATAATAAATACCAGGACCTAATTATCGCAGCCAACATCAGGATCGAGAGTTTTGGCTATTTATGAGAATGGACAAGAATAGGATGACAAAAAGACTTTATGAGAGTTCATCAGATGGAAAGAGAAGTAGAGGGAGACCCAAGGGTCGGTGGAGAGATAGTGTACTACAAGACATAATATAGGCAGTTGAAGGTGAAAAGTTTATGTAACGGATAAAGAAAAGTGGATGGCAGAAGTTAAATATTCCAAGGGCTCCTATATGCGCTTGTGGCGCTTAGTGAAGAAGTACAATACATCATTCTTAAACTAGTTCGCATGTTTTCGTAAATTCGCTTACTCAGAGAAAGTGAGACTGGCTGCGATTGATAATGTAACTAATTACGTTAATCGAAAATGTTTTTAATTAATACATTGTGTCATTCCACTAACAACAGGATGGAAATAGTTTCTTTGGTTCAGAATCACACCTATTCGAATAAAAGTAAGATAATTTAGTAGAGGCTGCGACAGATCATCTGCTGTCTAAGTTTCTGAAAAATATGATAGCTACGCCAACAGCTATTCAAAACTTCGAACATTTGACAAAATCGGAATAGGCAAAGAAAAAAGGTAAGGTAGATAAAGAATGCTGATATACAATGTCACGTTAAAATATAAATAAAACTTTAGATTTAATGGTATTCACAACTTAAATATTGTTCTTGAGGCATAAAAAAATATGCATTTAGTATTTTCTTTACATAGAATACAAAAATCTTTATTTTCATGCAATAAATAATTATATTTAAATAAATTGTTAAGTATCCTAGGCTTTAGCGACGTATTCAGATTAAGTTTCTGCGGTTTCGTAATCGTGCTAATATTTACTTTTTTTTCACACCATGTTTCTTTTTCTAAATAAAATCCGAAGAAGCCCGTAATACAGAACCCTGATAGAAATTTCACCGTAGACGTTGATAAAAACATTCACTTACAGAGGCTAAAAGAATATCAAACAACAACATGCAAGAGAATTTCGCAGCGAAAATGAAAGCGGAAATCATTTCTTACAAATTCCGAATATTAACAGAAACAATATAATGTGGAAAAAGTTTCTATTGATAATTTGACAACCAAACTTCACCATAACTGTCGGAAATCAGTATGTCAGCGTTGGTTCACCAACACGGAATGAAATCTATGGAATGGCAAAGGTCATTGAAAAGGTAAGGAACCTAGATGACTACAGCGGAGAAGGCTGCGATTAATCCTCTAACGAATTGTGAACAACATTTAAAAAAGTATGATGTGGAGCAGGCAGCGATTGATCATATTGTTGAAGTTATTATAAGCTATTATTTTTCACTATCAGGTTTGATTTACTTTATTTGTATTTGTTAAAGAACATGAATTCTAGTACAAAATACGATACAAAGTATTTACAAAATATGTCTTTATGTGCGTCGTTTCCCGCACTTCATAATAAAGCTTGCATTTTAGCAAATGCTTATTACTCTTATTATAATATAAACATAGTCCATCTGATATTAGATACATAATTTTACTTCATTTATGAATCAATAACTAATATATATATATATATACGCACACTACATAAGCAAATTCATATGTAGCAGCACTACTACCTCTGTTCTAATTAATAACTGCGTCAGTGATAATATATCACCATGTGATATAAATAGGTAATAAATTAAGAAGGCACACTAGGTTATACAGAGTTAGATGTACTGAATGTTTGTACCACTTATAACATTAATCATATAACAGAACCATGTTAATATTATGTAATAGAATATTCCTTTTGTAAGGCCGAGCTTTACGTGTCACATGTAAGTGTAATAAATAATTCATGTAAAGTTATATTTTTATGTTGTTAAAATAAATATGTTTATCTAGTTTATTTGCGTTACCTATTTAAGTTATGATAATAAATAAGTAATACATACATATACATATCACACAATATAAAATAAATACAAAATAGAAAAATTTAATAAAACAAACATTAACCGAATTTGTTCTTAATACGTTGTGTTCATTATAATGTTAATATAATGGATAAATAGAATGTTAAAAAAAGTCCTAAAACTTGATTTAGCTTCATAAATCTTGGACTTAGTTGGACGAAGCACAGGCTTCGTAAAACCGTCAGCAAGTTGATTTTTGGTATCCACTCTCCGGATGTGAATTTCTCTCTCTTGAACCTTTTTTCTGGCAAAGAAGTCACGACTGGATATATGTTTTATACGTTCGTGCCACACAGGAATCTCTACTAATTTGATGGCAGCATTATTATCTACAAAACAAGTGTACCTTATTTAAAGTCATTCATCTCTTGAAGAAGCCTTTTGAGCCAAACCATCTCTCTTGTACCATCACTTGGAGCGTCGACCTCTGCTTTAGTGGTAGAGATGCAAACTGAACTCTTTCTTGTAGTAGACAATATGACACCACCTGCATACATACAAGCAATGCCAGTTGTAGATCTGCCAGTTAATTTATCATCACCAGGATCTACATTAGAGTAGCATTAAAGAATTCTTTAACCCTTCTACGATTTTTCTTGTACATTAATCCCAATATTCCCTTGTACAATATTCTTGTAAGTTCAGAAGTCCCTATTAAATAACCCAGGCTATATCACAATCTGAAGGATTGTGTAGCTTTAAGCTATTTTGCTGGAATAAGCAATATCTGGTCTTGTTCAGTCCATCAAATACATTAAGGAGCACACAGCTTCTATAAATTGAATAGTGATATTGACTTGATGTTTCTGAGTTCCTTTACATTGTCTAAATCATCCTTTAAATTCGGAGTACTGACAGGTCGGCAATCATTCATTATTTCATTTGTTAGTTCATCTGTGAACTAAGGTATATTTTCTTAATTACTTAAAGAATAAAGTAAATAGATAATAATAGATGGGCTTCAATTTTATGACAGAAAACAGGAATTCAAAATTTTCTCATAACGATATTATATAATTTGATTTTTAGGAAATATAGGCAATTTTAATAAAGAACCATTATCTAATTATTCAGTTACTATTAAAATTATTATTAACACCAAATAATCAATGTATGGCCGTCCCTGTGATCTATTTTATAATTGACTGATTTGGAACCTCATTATTAGAGGTTTGGGTAGTTAGGAAACAGGAAAGGAAACATATCATGATGACTAAAGAGGAGCAGGCTGAGATTGATCCTCTAATTAATTATGAAAAACAAATATTTCCATGTTCAATATGTCAGCGTTATACCACCAATGGATGGAATAATTCAACAAAGAATCACACATATACAAATGAAAATATAAACAAATAAAAAGTAAACAGAAAAAAAACTATGATGTGGAACAGCTGCGATTGATTATCTGCCTAACTAAATTTATAGAAAATATGGAAGATCAGTATGTCAGCTTTGTTCCACAAACATAAAAAGAAATCTTTGGAAAGGCGAAGTATCACCTCAATTGGAAACGAAACATATCCAGAAGACTCGAGTGGAATAGGCGTCGATTGATCTCTTTAATTAATAACAACAAATATATCTGCGATTAATACGTCTGCGTTGTTCCACAAACACACTGACAGGCAAAAAATTCCACCCACTTGATTTTTTCACGTTTTCATCTAAAAATATTTCTGATTTGGATTGGTCTATTGTTTTTTATGAATAAATAGGTAATTTTTTGTTTGTTTTCAATTAGGAATGTTAATATAGAGGACAATAACCCTTAATCCTTAATTCAATAAAATGATTCTAGATTTCAATGTTTACTTTCTATGGAATCAAAATGTTTATTCAGTATCATTAGTTCAGTGCCGTTTCTTGCAGTACATTTCTTAGTCTCCGACTTTTAATTTTTTCAATATTAAGTTTAAAAATGCCTCTTAGTGCTGAGAATGTTGAACGTAGTGTGGCACTTATTGATGATGGACGTTCCATTAGATATGCAGCTAATGCCATCGGAGTTTCATATGGAACTTTACGAGACGCCGTGAGGCGTTTTCGTGAAACTAATTCTTACAATAGAAGGCCCGGTTCTGGACAGCCTAGGGTAATAGAACCACGGGATGACCGGTTTTTGACTTTGAGAATTTTATGAAACCGGCACCTTACCGTTGTTCAAGCGATTCATCAGCTCGAAGAAGTTATGGTGTGCAAATTACTGAACGTACCGCTCGGAGAAGATTAAATGAGTATGGATTAATGGCTTTTCGTTCATTAGGAGGACCAGAGTTAACCAGAACTCACAGAGTAACACGGCTGGCTTTTGCTCGAGAACACAGCCATTAGACTATGGACGAATGGAGTGCTGTACTTATTACAGATGAGTCAAGATCCGCTCTTCGATCTCCAGACGGGCGTGAAAGGGTGTGGAGAAGAAGAAACGAAATATGTGCAGCCTGTAATTTTTCCCAGAGCCAACCTTTCCAAAGTGGTTCCTTAATGAAGTGGGCTGGGATTTCAATGGAGCGCCGCACAGAATTGGTTGTTGTTCGTGGAGGGTCTTTGACGGCAATTCGTTATGTAGATGAGATTTTGGAACCTCATGTGTTGCCTATCCTCAACGAAATCGACGATCGTTCTATTCTAATGCACGATAATTCACGCCCACATGTCGCCCGCATAGTGCAGACGTTCCATGAACAGAACAATATTGAGGTTTTAGCCTGGCTAGCACGTTCTCCAGATTTGAACCCCATTTAGCATTTATGGGGTAATCTCGGAAGACGAATAAGAGCGCGTGCAACACTTTCTGATACACTGCAGGACCTTGAAAGGGCTCTTCGTTAGAAATGGGCTATCCTCCAACAAAGGGACATTTCCCGACAGGTGGAAAGTATGCCGAGGCGTCTTCAAGAAGTAGTGAAGGCAAGAGGAGGAAACACGCGCTACTAAACAATGATGTAATTAATTTCTTTTAGAATAATAATGGTTCGTTTTCTGCTATCAATAAGTCAGCGTTGTTCCACCAACATAGAATGAAATGTTTGGAATAGCAAAAAGTGACAGCACATGGGCAGGAAACAAATCCCGATGTCTAGAGTGGAGCAGGCTGCGATTGATTATCGGACAGTACAAATTAACATAAGGTATAGGAGATCAGTATGAAAACGTTGTTCCACCAACATGGTATGAAATCTATGGAATAGCTATGTATTACCTGAAAATACATCCTGAAAACTAGAGTTGAGCAGGCTGCGATTAATCTCCTACTTAATCGATAACAACAAATATCCCCTTGATGAATAAGTCAGCTTTGATCCACCAACATAGAATGGAATGTTTGGTATAGCACAAAATCACAGCAAATACAAAGTAAAAACCTCCTGATCACTAGAGTTGAGCAGACTGCGATTGATCATCTGGTGATCCAAATTATCGGAAGACATAGGAGATCAATATGACAGCTTTGTTCCACCAACATAGAAACGAATCTTTGAAAGTGCAAAGTATTACCTCAATTCCTAAAGAGACACGTCCAGACGATTCGAGTGGAGAAGGCTGCGATTGATCTCCTATTTAATTAATAACAACAAACATATCCGCGATGAATTAGTCAGCGTTGTTCCACAATTATAGAATGAAAAGTTTGGAATAGCAAAAAGTGACAGCGCATGGAAAAGAAACACCCTGATGACTAGAGTAGAGCAGGCTGCGATTGATCATCTGGTGATCCAAATTATTGGAGGATATAGGAGATCAATATGACAGGTTTGTTCCACCAACATAGAAACGAATCTTTGAAAGTGTAAAGTATTACCTCAATTCCTAAAGAGACACGTCCAGAAGATTCGAGTGGAGAAGGCTGCGATTGATCTCCTATTTAATTAATAACAACAAATATATCCGCGATCAATTAGTCAGAGATGTTCCACAATCATAGAATGAAAAGTTTGGAATAGCAAAAAGTGACAGCACATGGAAATAAAAGACATCCTGATGACTAAAGTGGAGCAGGCTGCGATTGATTCTACAATTCATTATAATAATAATAAAAGGCTTAGCGAACCCGAAGGTTCGATGCCGACACCACCAATCGCATATTACACACCTCCCTCCATCGTTCGCAGTCCAAACCCAGTCCCTTCAGATCGGCTTTAATGCAATCTTCCCACCTTCGCTTCGGTCTACCCCTCGGACGCTTACCATTCGGCACAGCAAATATTAACCTTTTAGGAATTCTCTCGTTAATAAGCCCAACAACTTTACAAGCCCATTTGATTCGCCGCGATGAAATTACCTCAATTATATTACCCGGATACAGTTCACGAAATTCGGCATTGTGTAACCTTCTGAACTCTCCGGTTAACTCATCCTTCTTCGGTCCGAATATTCTACGCAATACTTTGTACTTTAAGGATTAAGAAACCTTTATGCTTACAAACAAACTGTATCTAAATATAAAGGATGAAGAGAATAATAAAGTTAGTTGCTCTTGAACCTGCGTACCGTTATTCTGCCCGAAACCCCCCCCTTTTTTTCGTTCATTCTCTCAGTCTAATCATAAGTGGTGCCGAAACCCGGGAGGAATTCCGAATTTCTATCGCGCGGCTAATAGTATCATGAAGTTCCGAAAAATCACCAGGCGAACCCAGGCAAGCTTCTAATCAGTTACGGATAACAATTACGATGGAAGAAGAATTGATGAAACTGGATTACCAACTTGCTCAATCTACGGTGGAGAGACAGAAATTGGAAGCGGAGCGTCAGAAACTAGAAACACAGCAATAGAAAGCGACCGAAAACACACAGATCGAGTTACTTAAGATAAGGACGCAGAACTCGGCATTTATCCACGAGGCAATTAGCCAGCTAGAACCATTTACGGGAGTTGTAGGTGACCTCGAGCATTTCATCAAAGGTGGTGACCAAATTAAAACTTGATAACCACCAGACAGGAGACAGACACGCTACTGGAATCCGACGTAAAATACTGGCGGCCTCTTTGATTGGTAGTATCTCGCGTCGGGATTTAACACTCGGGTACAGGGCGATTTGACGGCCTCCTGGGAGACGCTGAAGATACATCACAAGAAGCTATACGGCGGTGGCAGGTGGACCCCGGAAGAGGATGTTTTCTATTTGTTTAAAGAGCGCAGAGCCCAGGGCCAATCGGAGGGTGAGTTCGCTGAAAAGCTATTGTTGTTATACAATAGACTGACGGAGAAGATGGTGGAAACATGCCAGGCGGAAGGAGCCCAGAAGATGGAGTTTCTAAGGGGAGTGCTAAAGGTGCAACTAAATCATTATTTGGACCGTCCAGGATCGCTGCCCAGAGACCGCAATTTTATCGAATGCGCCCACGACCTGGTCGATACAAGGGAGCAGAACGAAACCCGCTTCGAAAAACCGGAAGCGGAATGGACGGAAGTGAGATCACCGAGGAGGCGGCAACGCAGTCTTACCAGGAGGAATAACCCTAACGGAGGCTTGGAAAAGCGGCCAAGCAAAGGCTAGGAGGACAGGAGACGGAAACCTGGGCGCCGTTGCTACGAGTGCAATCGAACGGGTCACGTAGCGGCCCAATGTAAGCTCACGAGGTGCTAAGAGTGCGGCAGGCAGGGGCACGTTGCGAAAGATCGCCCAAGGCACCACCCCCGACCGCACACAAGGGATTGGCTTATTCAATATCTAGATTGGGGTTTTGCCACACTGTCGTGGTATGCCACTCGTCTTGTATACTTTACGTCTTCAAATATTTTACGGTAACAAATCACAATCAACTAGGAATAGATAGGTTTATTTACGAATATGCCATGAACTTTGGGCTTCAACTGTGCTTTGATGCTAGGCAAAGACGCACCCCGGATTCGACCAGCCTACTACTAAAAATCGGTAAAAGTCTTCTAAAAATCAATTTTTAATAAAATGATTAACAAGATATTAATAGAAGAGCTACATGGTGGAATATCACATATTCGAATAAAAAATAGAGAGGGGGTTCAGTTCGTTGATAGACAGTCCTAGGAACGGCATCTACGTCTTGAAGAGGGATGATTCCGCGTAGAAGACACTGACTTCGCGTTGTTTTGGGACCCTACAAAGGGAGCGGGTAGAAGAGCTCTCGTGTGCAGTCGCCATCAGGATCGAGGATAATCTCCATGGACGGCCTAATGTTAGCCACCAAAATTTCGTCAACTGCGGTCCGCAGGGATCGAACCAGCTCCACACCTCGTAAAACTCCGCTCTACTCATTTCGGTTCCGTTGGAGACATATCTAATCTATGAGATAATTTCTATGCAGTTCATTGTCAAGTTACACCGTACAAGCTGAATTAGATTGTTAGTAATTAGATTAGAAAAGATAATTAATTCATAATCGCGCTAAAATGAAATTTAAAATTATTCAATGCGGCTATTGAACCATTACAAATGCAGTGTACTATTTAATTTTACTCGACAGAAAATTTTAATTTATTTCTAATTATCTGATATCACTCTACTCGTCATTTAGCTTTCTTAGACTGCTATTGTGATTTAACTTTTACCATTGAATATTATTCCTATTTTCCCGCAAGGGCTAGCTTTGAGCAAAGCTAGTGGGGATTAACGCTCCCCCGGGTTCCCCAGTTCCCCGTGCCTAACAACAACGCTCGAAAGCGTGCACGGTTAACACATACTAACTTACAGATCCTCAGAAAATTCTCGCTACGGTCTTCAAGACTGTTGTATCGGTAGATTATGTTATTTTTTAAATCTCAGCTAACCAGCGACCGATGAGGAAGGCAGGAAGAAGGATATTTGAAGAAACAAATAACAATGAGATAGTCGTGACTAACGGAGGCGCGAATGATAATTACATAATTTATTGACCAGTGTTGTGATTCCCATGAAGATGAAACCAATTGTAGGGATTAATTTTTGTCTAAAATTCATAGGCATAAACTGGGCAGTACATGGAGATCATCTTCGGTCTCGATGGCAACCGCACACAGGAGGTCTTCTCCTGCTCTCCTTGTAGGGTCCGGAGCAAGGTGAAGTCAGCTTCTTCTTCGCGGAGTCCTTTCTCAATTAGGCGTTTCTGCAATTCTTAAAGGTCAGAGTAGATTGGGGTTTTGCCACACTGTCGTGGTATGCCACTCGTCTTGTATACTTTGCGTCTTCAAATATTTTACGGTAACAAATCACAATCAACTAGGAATAGATAGGTATATTTACGAATATGCCATGAACTTATGGCTTCAACTATGCTTTGATGCTAGGCAAAGACGCACCCCGGATTCGACCAGCCTACTAGTAAAAATCGGTAAAAGTCTTCTAAAAATCAATTTTTAATAAAATGATTAACAAGATATTAATAGAAGAGCTACATGGTGGAATATCACATATTCGAATAAAAAATAGAGAGGGGGTTCAGTTCGTTGATAGACAGTCCTAGGAACGGCATCTACGTCTTGAAGAGGGATGATTCCGCGTAGAAGACACTGACTTCGCGTTGTTTTAGGACCCTACAAAGGGAGCGGGTAGAAGAGCTCTCGTGTGCAGTCGCCATCAGGATCGAGGATAATCTCCATGGACGGCCTAATGTTAGCCACCAAAATTTCGTCAACTGCGGTCCGCAGGGATCGAACCAGCTCCACACCTCGTAAAACTCCGCTCTACTCATTTCGGTTCCGTTGGAGACATATCTAATCTATGAGATAATTTCTATGCAGTTCCTTGTCAAGTTACACCGTACAAGCTGAATTAGATTGTTAGTAATTAGATTAGAAAACATAATTAATTCATAATCGCGCTAAAATGAAATTTAAAATTATTCAATGCGGCTATTGAACCATTACAAATGCAGTGTACTATTTAATTTTACTCGACAGAAAATTTTAATTTATTTCTAATTATCTGATATCACTCTACTCGTCATTTAGCTTTCTTAGACTGCTATTGTGATTTAACTTTTACCATTGAATATTATTCCTATTTTCCCGCAAGGGCTAGCTTTGAGCAAAGCTAGTGGGGATTAACGCTCCCCGGGTTCCCCAGTTCCCCGTGCCTAACAACAACGCTCGAAAGCGTGCACGGTTAACACATACTAACTTACAGATCCTCAGAAAATTCTCGTCTTGAAGAGGGATGATTCCACGTAGAAGACACTGACTTCGCGTTGTTTTAGGACCCTAAAAAGGGAGCGGGTAGAAGAGCTCTCGTGTGCAGTCGCCATCAGGATCGAGGATAATCTCCATGGACGGCCTAATGTTAGCCACCAAAATTTCGTCAACTGCGGTCCGCAGGGATCGAACCAGCTCCACACCTCGTAAAACTCCGCTCTACTCATTTGGGTTCCGTTGGAGACATATCTAATCTATGAGATAATTTCTATGCAGTTCCTTGTCAAGTTACACCGTACAAGCTGAATTAGATTGTTAGTAATTAGATTAGAAAACATAATTAATTCATAATCGCGCTAAAATGAAATTTAAAATTATTCAATGCGGCTATTGAACCATTACAAATGCAGTGTACTATTTAATTTTACTCGACAGAAAATTTTAATTTATTTCTAATTATCTGATATCACTCTACTCGTCATTTAGCTTTCTTAGACTGCTATTGTGATTTAACTTTTACCATTGAATATTATTCCTATTTTCCCGCAAGGGCTAGCTTTGAGCAAAGCTAGTGGGGATTAACGCTCCCCGGGTTCCCCAGTTCCCCGTGCCTAACAACAACGCTCGAAAGCGTGCACGGTTAACACATACTAACTTACAGATCCTCAGAAAATTCTCGTCTTGAAGAGGGATGATTCCACGTAGAAGACACTGACTTCGCGTTGTTTTAGGACCCTAAAAAGGGAGCGGGTAGAAGAGCTCTCGTGTGCAGTCGCCATCAGGATCGAGGATAATCTCCATGGACGGCCTAATGTTAGCCACCAAAATTTCGTCAACTGCGGTCCGCAGGGATCGAACCAGCTCCACACCTCGTAAAACTCCGCTCTACTCATTTGGGTTCCGTTGGAGACATATCTAATCTATGAGATAATTTCTATGCAGTTCCTTGTCAAGTTACACCGTACAAGCTGAATTAGATTGTTAGTAATTAGATTAGAAAACATAATTAATTCATAATCGCGCTAAAATGAAATTTAAAATTATTCAATGCGGCTATTGAACCATTACAAATGCAGTGTACTATTTAATTTTACTCGACAGAAAATTTTAATTTATTTCTAATTATCTGATATCACTCTACTCGTCATTTAGCTTTCTTAGACTGCTATTGTGATTTAACTTTTACCATTGAATATTATTCCTATTTTCCCGCAAGGGCTAGCTTTGAGCAAAGCTAGTGGGGATTAACGCTCCCCCGGGTTCCCCAGTTCCCCGTGCCTAACAACAACGCTCGAAAGCGTGCACGGTTAACACATACTAACTTACAGATCCTCAGAAAATTCTCGCTACGGTCTTCAAGACTGTTGTATCGGTAGATTATGTTATTTTTTAAATCTCAGCTAACCAGCGACCGATGAGGAAGGCAGGAAGAAGGATATTTGAAGAAACAAATAACAATGAGATAGTCGTGACTAACGGAGGCGCGAATGATAATTACATAATTTATTGACCAGTGTTGTGATTCCCATGAAGATGAAACCAATTGTAGGGATTAATTTTTGTCTAAAATTCATAGGCATAAACTGGGCAGTACATGGAGATCATCTTCGGTCTCGATGGCAACCGCACACAGGAGGTCTTCTCCTGCTCTCCTTGTAGGGTCCGGAGCAAGGTGAAGTCAGCTTCTTCTTCGCGGAGTCCTTTCTCAATTAGGCGTTTCTGCAATTCTTAAAGGTCATAGTAGATTGGGGTTTTGCCACACTGTCGTGGTATGCCACTCGTCTTGTATACTTTGCGTCTTCAAATATTTTACGGTAACAAATCACAATCAACTAGGAATAGATAGGTATATTTACGAATATGCCATGAACTTATGGCTTCAACTATGCTTTGATGCTAGGCAAAGACGCGCCCCGGAATCGACCAGCCTACTAGTAAAAATCGGTAAAAGTCTTCTAAAAATCAATTTTTAATAAAATGATTAACAAGATATTAATAGAAGAGCTACATGGTGGAATATCACATATTCGAATAAAAAATAGAGAGGGGGTTCAGTTCGTTGATAGACAGTCCTAGGAACGGCATCTACGTCTTGAAGAGGGATGATTCCGCGTAGAAGACACTGACTTCGCGTTGTTTTAGGACCCTACAAAGGGAGCGGGTAGAAGAGCTCTCGTGTGCAGTCGCCATCAGGATCGAGGATAATCTCCATGGACGGCCTAATGTTAGCCACCAAAATTTCGTCAACTGCGGTCCGCAGGGATCGAACCAGCTCCACACCTCGTAAAACTCCGCTCTACTCATTTCGGTTCCGTTGGAGACATATCTAATCTATGAGATAATTTCTATGCAGTTCCTTGTCAAGTTACACCGTACAAGCTGAATTAGATTGTTAGTAATTAGATTAGAAAACATAATTAATTCATAATCGCGCTAAAATGAAATTTAAAATTATTCAATGCGGCTATTGAACCATTACAAATGCAGTGTACTATTTAATTTTACTCGACAGAAAATTTTAATTTATTTCTAATTATCTGATATCACTCTACTCGTCATTTAGCTTTCTTAGACTGCTATTGTGATTTAACTTTTACCATTGAATATTATTCCTATTTTCCCGCAAGGGCTAGCTTTGAGCAAAGCTAGTGGGGATTAACGCTCCCCCGGGTTCCCCAGTTCCCCGTGCCTAACAACAACGCTCGAAAGCGTGCACGGTTAACACATACTAACTTACAGATCCTCAGAAAATTCTCGTCTTGAAGAGGGATGATTCCACGTAGAAGACACTGACTTCGCTTTGTTTTAGGACCCTAAAAAGGGAGCGGGTAGAAGAGCTCTCGTGTGCAGTCGCCATCAGGATCGAGGATATTCTCCATGGACGGCCTAATGTTAGCCACCAAAATTTCGTCAACTGCGGTCCGCAGGGATCGAACCAGCTCCACACCTCGTAAAACTCCGCTCTACTCATTTGGGTTCCGTTGGAGACATATCTAATCTATGAGATAATTTCTATGCAGTTCCTTGTCAAGTTACACCGTACAAGCTGAATTAGATTGTTAGTAATTAGATTAGAAAACATAATTAATTCATAATCGCGCTAAAATGAAATTTAAAATTATTCAATGCGGCTATTGAACCATTACAAATGCAGTGTACTATTTAATTTTACTCGACAGAAAATTTTAATTTATTTCTAATTATCTGATATCACTCTACTCGTCATTTAGCTTTCTTAGACTGCGATTGTTATTTAACATTTACCATTGAATATTATTCCTATTTTCCCGCAAGGGCTAGCTTTGAGCAAAGCTAGTGGGGATTAACGCTCTCCCGGGTTCCCCAGTTCCCCGTGCCTAACAACAACGCTCGAAAGCGTGCACGGTTAACACATACTAACTTACAGATCCTCAGAAAATTCTCGTCTTGAAGAGGGATGATTCCACGTAGAAGACACTGACTTCGCGTTGTTTTAGGACCCTAAAAAGGGAGCGGGTAGAAGAGCTCTCGTGTGCAGTCGCCATCAGGATCGAGGATAATCTCCATGGACGGCCTAATGTTAGCCACCAAAATTTCGTCAACTGCGGTCCGCAGGGATCGAACCAGCTCCACACCTCGTAAAACTCCGCTCTACTCATTTCTGTTCCGTTGGAGACATATCTAATCTATGAGATAATTTCTATGCAGTTCATTGTCAAGTTACACCGTACCCAGCTGAATTAGATTGTTAGTAATTAGATTAGAAAACATAATTAATTCATAATCGCGCTAAAATGAAATTTAAAATTATTCAATGCGGCTATTGAACCATTACAAATGCAGTGTACTATTTAATTTTACTCGACAGAAAATTTTAATTTATTTCTAATTATCTGATATCACTCTACTCGTCATTTAGCTTTCTTAGACTGCTATTGTGATTTAACTTTTACCATTGAATATTATTCCTATTTTCCCGCAAGGGCTAGCTTTGAGCAAAGCTAGTGGGGATTAACGCTCCCCCGGGTTCCCCAGTTCCCCGTGCCTAACAACAACGCTCGAAAGCGTGCACGGTTAACACATACTAACTTACAGATCCTCAGAAAATTCTCGCTACGGTCTTCAAGACTGTTGTATCGGTAGATTATGTTATTTTTTAAATCTCAGCTAACCAGCGAGCGATGAGGAAGGCAGAAAGAAGGATATTTGAAGAAACAAATAACAATGAGATAGTCGTGACTAACGGAGGCGCGAATGATAATTACATAATTTATTGACCAGTGTTGTGATTCCCATGAAGATGAAACCAATTGTAGGGATTATTTTTTTCTAAAATTCATAGGCATAAACTGGGCAGTACATGGAGATCATCTTCGGTCTCGATGGCAACCGCACACGGGAGGTCTTCTCCTGCTCTCCTTGTAGGGTCCGGAGCAAGGTGAAGTCAGCTTCTTCTTCGCGGAGTCCTTTCTCAATTAGGCGTTTCTGCAATTCTTAAAGGTCAGAGTAGATTGGGGTTTTGCCACACTGTCGTGGTATGCCACTCGTCTTGTATACTTTGCGTCTTCAAATATTTTACGGTAACAAATCACAATCAACTAGGAATAGATAGGTATATTTACGAATATGGCATGAACTTAGGGCTTCAACTGTGCTTTGATGCTAGGCAAAGACGCACCCCGGATTCGACCAGCCTACTACTAAAAATCGGTAAAAGTCTTCTAAAAATCAATATTTAATAAAATGATTAACAAGATATTAATAGAAGAGCTACATGGTGGAATATCACATATTCGAATAAAAAATAGAGAGGGGGTTCAGTTCGTTGATAGACCGTTCTAGGAACGGCATCTACGTCTTGAAGAGGGATGATTCCGCGTAGAAGACACTGACTTCGCGTTGTTTTGGGACCCTACAAAGGGAGCGGGTAGAAGAGCTCTCGTGTGCAGTCGCCATCAGGATCGAGGATAATCTCCATGGACGGCCTAATGTTAGCCACCAAAATTTCGTCAACTGCGGTCCGCAGGGATCGAACCAGCTCCACACCTCGTAAAACTCCGCTCTACTCATTTCTGTTCCGTTGAAGACATATCTAATCTATGAGATAATTTCTATGCAGTTCATTGTCAAGTTACACCGTACCCAGCTGAATTAGATTGTTAGTAATTAGATTAGAAAACATAATTAATTCATAATCGCGCTAAAATGAAATTTAAAATTATTCAATGCGGCTATTGAACCATTACAAATGCAGTGTACTATTTAATTTTACTCGACAGAAAATTTTAATTTATTTCTAATTATCTGATATCACTCTACTCGTCATTTAGCTTTCTTAGACTGCTATTGTGATTTAACTTTTACCATTGAATATTATTCCTATTTTCCCGCAAGGGCTAGCTTTGAGCAAAGCTAGTGGGGATTAACGCTCCCCCGGGTTCCCCAGTTCCCCGTGCCTAACAACAACGCTCGAAAGCGTGCACGGTTAACACATACTAACTTACAGATCCTCAGAAAATTCTCGCTACGGTCTTCAAGACTGTTGTATCGGTAGATTATGTTATTTTTTAAATCTCAGCTAACCAGCGAGCGATGAGGAAGGCAGAAAGAAGGATATTTGAAGAAACAAATAACAATGAGATAGTCGTGACTAACGGAGGCGCGAATGATAATTACATAATTTATTGACCAGTGTTGTGATTCCCATGAAGATGAAACCAATTGTAGGGATTATTTTTTTCTAAAATTCATAGGCATAAACTGGGCAGTACATGGAGATCATCTTCGGTCTCGATGGCAACCGCACACGGGAGGTCTTCTCCTGCTCTCCTTGTAGGGTCCGGAGCAAGGTGAAGTCAGCTTCTTCTTCGCGGAGTCCTTTCTCAATTAGGCGTTTCTGCAATTCTTAAAGGTCAGAGTAGATTGGGGTTTTGCCACACTGTCGTGGTATGCCACTCGTCTTGTATACTTTGCGTCTTCAAATATTTTACGGTAACAAATCACAATCAACTAGGAATAGATAGGTATATTTACGAATATGGCATGAACTTAGGGCTTCAACTGTGCTTTGATGCTAGGCAAAGACGCACCCCGGATTCGACCAGCCTACTACTAAAAATCGGTAAAAGTCTTCTAAAAATCAATATTTAATAAAATGATTAACAAGATATTAATAGAAGAGCTACATGGTGGAATATCACATATTCGAATAAAAAATAGAGAGGGGGTTCAGTTCGTTGATAGACAGTCCTAGGAACGGCATCTACGTCTTGAAGAGGGATGATTCCGCGTAGAAGACACTGACTGACTTCGCGTTGTTTTAGGACCCTACAAAGGGAGCGGGTAGAAGAGCTCTCGTGTGCAGTCGCCATCAGGATCGAGGATAATCTCCATGGACGGCCTAATGTTAGCCACCAAAATTTCGTCAACTGCGGTCCGCAGGGATCGAACCAGCTCCACACCTCGTAAAACTCCGCTCTACTCATTTCTGTTCCGTTGGAGACATATCTAATCTATGAGATAATTTCTATGCAGTTCATTGTCAAGTTACACCGTACCCAGCTGAATTAGATTGTTAGTAATTAGATTAGAAAACATAATTAATTCATAATCGCGCTAAAATGAAATTTAAAATTATTCAATGCGGCTATTGAACCATTACAAATGCAGTGTACTATTTAATTTTACTCGACAGAAAATTTTAATTTATTTCTAATTATCTGATATCACTCTACTCGTCATTTAGCTTTCTTAGACTGCTATTGTGATTTAACTTTTACCATTGAATATTATTCCTATTTTCCCGCAAGGGCTAGCTTTGAGCAAAGCTAGTGGGGATTAACGCTCCCCGGGTTCCCCAGTTCCCCGTGCCTAACAACAACGCTCGAAAGCGTGCACGGTTAACACATACTAACTTACAGATCCTCAGAAAATTCTCGTCTTGAAGAGGGATGATTCCACGTAGAAGACACTGACTTCGCGTTGTTTTAGGACCCTAAAAAGGGAGCGGGTAGAAGAGCTCTCGTGTGCAGTCGCCATCAGGATCGAGGATAATCTCCATGGACGGCCTAATGTTAGCCACCAAAATTTCGTCAACTGCGGTCCGCAGGGATCGAACCAGCTCCACACCTCGTAAAACTCCGCTCTACTCATTTGGGTTCCGTTGGAGACATATCTAATCTATGAGATAATTTCTATGCAGTTCCTTGTCAAGTTACACCGTACAAGCTGAATTAGATTGTTAGTAATTAGATTAGAAAACATAATTAATTCATAATCGCGCTAAAATGAAATTTAAAATTATTCAATGCGGCTATTGAACCATTACAAATGCAGTGTACTATTTAATTTTACTCGACAGAAAATTTTAATTTATTTCTAATTATCTGATATCACTCTACTCGTCATTTAGCTTTCTTAGACTGCGATTGTTATTTAACATTTACCATTGAATATTATTCCTATTTTCCCGCAAGGGCTAGCTTTGAGCAAAGCTAGTGGGGATTAGCTGCCCCGGGTTCCCCAGTTCCCCGTGCCTAACAACAACGCTCGAAAGCGTGCACGGTTAACACATACTAACTTACAGATCCTCAGAAAATTCTCGTCTTGAAGAGGGATGATTCCGCGTAGAAGACACTGACTTCGCGTTGTTTTAGGACCCTACAAAGGGAGCGGGTAGAAGAGCTCTCGTGTGCAGTCGCCATCAGGATCGAGGATAATCTCCATGGACGGCCTAATGTTAGCCACCAAAATTTCGTCAACTGCGGTCCGCAGGGATCGAACCAGCTCCACACCTCGTAAAACTCCGCTCTACTCATTTCGGTTCCGTTGGAGACATATCTAATCTATGAGATAATTTCTATGCAGTTCCTTGTCAAGTTACACCGTACAAGCTGAATTAGATTGTTAGTAATCAGATTAGAAAACATAATTAATTCATAATCGCGCTAAAATGAAATTTAAAATTATTCATTGCGGCTGTTGAACCATTACAAATGCAGTGTACTATTTAATTTTACTCGACAGAAAATTTTAATTTATTTCTAATTATCTGATATCACTCTACTCGTCATTTAGCTTTCTTAGACTGCTATTGTGATTTAACTTTTACCATTGAATATTATTCCTATTTTCCCGCAAGGGCTAGCTTTGAGCAAAGCTAGTGGGGATTAACGCTCCCCCGGGTTCCCCAGTTCCCCGTGCCTAACAACAACGCTCGAAAGCGTGCACGGTTAACACATACTAACTTACAGATCCTCAGAAAATTCTCGCTACGGTCTTCAAGACTGTTGTATCGGTAGATTATGTTATTTTTTAAATCTCAGCTAACCAGCGACCGATGAGGAAGGCAGGAAGAAGGATATTTGAAGAAACAAATAACAATGAGATAGTCGTGACTAACGGAGGCGCGAATGATAATTACATAATTTATTGACCAGTGTTGTGATTCCCATGAAGATGAAACCAATTGTAGGGATTAATTTTTGTCTAAAATTCATAGGCATAAACTGGGCAGTACATGGAGATCATCTTCGGTCTCGATGGCAACCGCACACAGGAGGTCTTCTCCTGCTCTCCTTGTAGGGTCCGGAGCAAGGTGAAGTCAGCTTCTTCTTCGCGGAATCCTTTCTCAATTAGGCGTTTCTGCAATTCTTAAAGGTCATAGTAGATTGGGGTTTTGCCACACTGTCGTGGTATGCCACTCGTCTTGTATACTTTGCGTCTTCAAATATTTTACGGTAACAAATCACAATCAACTAGGAATAGATAGGTATATTTACGAATATGCCATGAACTTATGGCTTCAACTATGCTTTGATGCTAGGCAAAGACGCACCCCGGAATCGACCAGCCTACTAGTAAAAATCGGTAAAAGTCTTCTAAAAATCAATTTTTAATAAAATGATTAACAAGATATTAATAGAAGAGCTACATGGTGGAATATCACATATTCGAATAAAAAATAGAGAGGGGGTTCAGTTCGTTGATAGACAGTCCTAGGAACGGCATCTACGTCTTGAAGAGGGATGATTCCGCGTAGAAGACACTGACTTCGCGTTGTTTTGGGACCCTACAAAGGGAGCGGGTAGAAGAGCTCTCGTGTGCAGTCGCCATCAGGATCGAGGATAATCTCCATGGACGGCCTAATGTTAGCCACCAAAATTTCGTCAACTGCGGTCCGCAGGGATCGAACCAGCTCCACACCTCGTAAAACTCCGCTCTAATCATTTCGGTTCCGTTGGA
Source organism: Nezara viridula (assembly GCA_928085145.1). NCBI lineage: Eukaryota > Metazoa > Arthropoda > Insecta > Hemiptera > Pentatomidae > Nezara > Nezara viridula. The sequence goes on from OV725078.1 coordinate 78,524,609, forward strand.
GACATATCTAATCTATGAGATAATTTCTATGCAGTTCCTTGTCAAGTTACACCGTACAAGCTGAATTAGATTGTTAGTAATCAGATTAGAAAACATAATTAATTCATAATCGCGCTAAAATGAAATTTAAAATTATTCAATGCGGCTATTGAACCATTACAAATGCAGTGTACTATTTAATTTTACTCGACAGAAAATTTTAATTTATTTCTAATTATCTGATATCACTCTACTCGTCATTTAGCTTTCTTAGACTGCTATTGTGATTTAACTTTTACCATTGAATATTATTCCTATTTTCCCGCAAGGGCTAGCTTTGAGCAAAGCTAGTGGGGATTAACGCTCCCCGGGTTCCCCAGTTCCCCGTGCCTAACAACAACGCTCGAAAGCGTGCACGGTTAACACATACTAACTTACAGATCCTCAGAAAATTCTCGTCTTGAAGAGGGATGATTCCACGTAGAAGACACTGACTTCGCTTTGTTTTAGGACCCTAAAAAGGGAGCGGGTAGAAGAGCTCTCGTGTGCAGTCGCCATCAGGATCGAGGATATTCTCCATGGACGGCCTAATGTTAGCCACCAAAATTTCGTCAACTGCGGTCCGCAGGGATCGAACCAGCTCCACACCTCGTAAAACTCCGCTCTACTCATTTGGGTTCCGTTGGAGACATATCTAATCTATGAGATAATTTCTATGCAGTTCCTTGTCAAGTTACACCGTACAAGCTGAATTAGATTGTTAGTAATTACATTAGAAAACTTAATTAATTCATAATCGCGCTAAAATGAAATTTAAAATTATTCAATGCGGCTATTGAACCATTACAAATGCAGTGTACTATTTAATTTTACTCGACAGAAAATTTTAATTTATTTCTAATTATCTGATATCACTCTACTCGTCATTTAGCTTTCTTAGACTGCGATTGTTATTTAACATTTACCATTGAATATTATTCCTATTTTGCCGCAAGGGCTAGCTTTGAGCAAAGCTAGTGGGGATTAACGCTCTCCCGGGTTCCCCAGTTCCCCGTGCCTAACAACAACGCTCGAAAGCGTCCACGGTTAACACATACTAACTTACAGATCCTCAGAAAATTCTCTTCTTGAAGAGGGATGATTCCACGTAGAAGACACTGACTTCGCGTTGTTTTAGGACCCTAAAAAGGGAGCGGGTAGAAGAGCTCTCGTGTGCAGTCGCCATCAGGATCGAGGATAATCTCCATGGACGGCCTAATGTTAGCCACCAAAATTTCGTCAACTGCGGTCCGCAGGGATCGAACCAGCTCCACACCTCGTAAAACTCCGCTCTACTCATTTGGGTTCCGTTGGAGACATATCTAATCTATGAGATAATTTCTATGCAGTTCCTTGTCAAGTTACACCGTACAAGCTGAATTAGATTGTTAGTAATTAGATTAGAAAACATAATTAATTCATAATCGCGCTAAAATGAAATTTAAAATTATTCAATGCGGCTATTGAACCATTACAAATGCAGTGTACTATTTAATTTTACTCGACAGAAAATTTTAATTTATTTCTAATTATCTGATATCACTCTACTCGTCATTTAGCTTTCTTAGACTGCGATTGTTATTTAACATTTACCATTGAATATTATTCCTATTTTCCCGCAAGGGCTAGCTTTGAGCAAAGCTAGTGGGGATTAACGCTCTCCCGGGTTCCCCAGTTCCCCGTGCCTAACAACAACGCTCGAAAGCGTGCACGGTTAACACATACTAACTTACAGATCCTCAGAAAATTCTCGTCTTGAAGAGGGATGATTCCGCGTAGAAGACACTGACTTCGCGTTGTTTTAGGACCCTACAAAGGGAGCGGGTAGAAGAGCTCTCGTGTGCAGTCGCCATCAGGATCGAGGATAATCTCCATGGACGGCCTAATGTTAGCCACCAAAATTTCGTCAACTGCGGTCCGCAGGGATCGAACCAGCTCCACACCTCGTAAAACTCCGCTCTAATCATTTCGGTTCCGTTGGAGACATATCTAATCTATGAGATAATTTCTATGCAGTTCCTTGTCAAGTTACACCGTACAAGCTGAATTAGATTGTTAGTAATCAGATTAGAAAACATAATTAATTCATAATCGCGCTAAAATGAAATTTAAAATTATTCAATGCGGCTATTGAACCATTACAAATGCAGTGTACTATTTAATTTTACTCGACAGAAAATTTTAATTTATTTCTAATTATCTGATATCACTCTACTCGTCATTTAGCTTTCTTAGACTGCTATTGTGATTTAACTTTTACCATTGAATATTATTCCTATTTTCCCGCAAGGGCTAGCTTTGAGCAAAGCTAGTGGGGATTAACGCTCCCCCGGGTTCCCCAGTTCCCCGTGCCTAACAACAACGCTCGAAAGCGTGCACGGTTAACACATACTAACTTACAGATCCTCAGAAAATTCTCGCTACGGTCTTCAAGACTGTTGTATCGGTAGATTATGTTATTTTTTAAATCTCAGCTAACCAGCGAGCGATGAGGAAGGCAGGAAGAAGGATATTTGAAGAAACAAATAACAATGAGATAGTCGTGACTAACGGAGGCGCGAATGATAATTACATAATTTATTGACCAGTGTTGTGATTCCCATGAAGATGAAACCAATTGTAGGGATTAATTTTTGTCTAAAATTCATAGGCATAAACTGGGCAGTACATGGAGATCATCTTCGGTCTCGATGGCAACCGCACACAGGAGGTCTTCTCCTGCTCTCCTTGTAGGGTCCGGAGCAAGGTGAAGTCAGCTTCTTCTTCGCGGAATCCTTTCTCAATTAGGCGTTTCTGCAATTCTTAAAGGTCATAGTAGATTGGGGTTTTGCCACACTGTCGTGGTATGCCACTCGTCTTGTATACTTTGCGTCTTCAAATATTTTACGGTAACAAATCACAATCAACTAGGAATAGATAGGTATATTTACGAATATGCCATGAACTTATGGCTTCAACTATGCTTTGATGCTAGGCAAAGACGCACCCCGGAATCGACCAGCCTACTAGTAAAAATCGGTAAAAGTCTTCTAAAAATCAATTTTTAATAAAATGATTAACAAGATATTAATAGAAGAGCTACATGGTGGAATATCACATATTCGAATAAAAAATAGAGAGGGGGTTCAGTTCGTTGATAGACAGTCCTAGGAACGGCATCTACGTCTTGAAGAGGGATGATTCCGCGTAGAAGACACTGACTTCGCGTTGTTTTGGGACCCTACAAAGGGAGCGGGTAGAAGAGCTCTCGTGTGCAGTCGCCATCAGGATCGAGGATAATCTCCATGGACGGCCTAATGTTAGCCACCAAAATTTCGTCAACTGCGGTCCGCAGGGATCGAACCAGCTCCACACCTCGTAAAACTCCGCTCTAATCATTTCGGTTCCGTTGGAGACATATCTAATCTATGAGATAATTTCTATGCAGTTCCTTGTCAAGTTACACCGTACAAGCTGAATTAGATTGTTAGTAATCAGATTAGAAAACATAATTAATTCATAATCGCGCTAAAATAAAATTTAAAATTATTCATTGCGGCTGTTGAACCATTACAAATGCAGTGTACTATTTAATTTTACTCGACAGAAAATTTTAATTAATTTCTAATTATCTGATATCACTCTACTCGTCATTTAGCTTTCTTAGACTGCTATTGTGATTTAACTTTTACCATTGAATATTATTCCTATTTTCCCGCAAGGGCTAGCTTTGAGCAAAGCTAGTGGGGATTAACGCTCCCCCGGGTTCCCCAGTTCCCCGTGCCTAACAACAACGCTCGAAAGCGTGCACGGTTAACACATACTAACTTACAGATCCTCAGAAAATTCTCGTCTTGAAGAGGGATGATTCCACGTAGAAGACACTGACTTCGCGTTGTTTTAGGACCCTAAAAAGGGAGCGGGTAGAAGAGCTCTCGTGTGCAGTCGCCATCAGGATCGAGGATAATCTCCATGGACGGCCTAATGTTAGCCACCAAAATTTCGTCAACTGCGGTCCGCAGGGATCGAACCAGCTCCACACCTCGTAAAACTCCGCTCTACTCATTTGGGTTCCGTTGGAGACATATCTAATCTATGAGATAATTTCTATGCAGTTCCTTGTCAAGTTACACCGTACAAGCTGAATTAGATTGTTAGTAATTAGATTAGAAAACATAATTAATTCATAATCGCGCTAAAATGAAATTTAAAATTATTCAATGCGGCTATTGAACCATTACAAATGCAGTGTACTATTTAATTTTACTCGACAGAAAATTTTAATTTATTTCTAATTATCTGATATCACTCTACTCGTCATTTAGCTTTCTTAGACTGCTATTGTGATTTAACTTTTACCATTGAATATTATTCCTATTTTCCCGCAAGGGCTAGCTTTGAGCAAAGCTAGTGGGGATTAACGCTCCCCGGGTTCCCCAGTTCCCCGTGCCTAACAACAACGCTCGAAAGCGTGCACGGTTAACACATACTAACTTACAGATCCTCAGAAAATTCTCGTCTTGAAGAGGGATGATTCCACGTAGAAGACACTGACTTCGCGTTGTTTTAGGACCCTAAAAAGGGAGCGGGTAGAAGAGCTCTCGTGTGCAGTCGCCATCAGGATCGAGGATAATCTCCATGGACGGCCTAATGTTAGCCACCAAAATTTCGTCAACTGCGGTCCGCAGGGATCGAACCAGCTCCACACCTCGTAAAACTCCGCTCTACTCATTTGGGTTCCGTTGGAGACATATCTAATCTATGAGATAATTTCTATGCAGTTCCTTGTCAAGTTACACCGTACAAGCTGAATTAGATTGTTAGTAATTAGATTAGAAAACATAATTAATTCATAATCGCGCTAAAATGAAATTTAAAATTATTCAATGCGGCTATTGAACCATTACAAATGCAGTGTACTATTTAATTTTACTCGACAGAAAATTTTAATTTATTTCTAATTATCTGATATCACTCTACTCGTCATTTAGCTTTCTTAGACTGCGATTGTTATTTAACATTTACCATTGAATATTATTCCTATTTTCCCGCAAGGGCTAGCTTTGAGCAAAGCTAGTGGGGATTAACGCTCTCCCGGGTTCCCCAGTTCCCCGTGCCTAACAACAACGCTCGAAAGCGTGCACGGTTAACACATACTAACTTACAGATCCTCAGAAAATTCTCGTCTTGAAGAGGGATGATTCCGCGTAGAAGACACTGACTTCGCGTTGTTTTAGGACCCTACAAAGGGAGCGGGTAGAAGAGCTCTCGTGTGCAGTCGCCATCAGGATCGAGGATAATCTCCATGGACGGCCTAATGTTAGCCACCAAAATTTCGTCAACTGCGGTCCGCAGGGATCGAACCAGCTCCACACCTCGTAAAACTCCGCTCTACTCATTTGGGTTCCGTTGGAGACATATCTAATCTATGAGATAATTTCTATGCAGTTCCTTGTCAAGTTACACCGTACAAGCTGAATTAGATTGTTAGTAATTAGATTAGAAAACATAATTAATTCATAATCGCGCTAAAATGAAATTTAAAATTATTCAATGCGGCTATTGAACCATTACAAATGCAGTGTACTATTTAATTTTACTCGACAGAAAATTTTAATTTATTTCTAATTATCTGATATCACTCTACTCGTCATTTAGCTTTCTTAGACTGCTATTGTGATTTAACTTTTACCATTGAATATTATTCCTATTTTCCCGCAAGGGCTAGCTTTGAGCAAAGCTAGTGGGGATTAACGCTCCCCGGGTTCCCCAGTTCCCCGTGCCTAACAACAACGCTCGAAAGCGTGCACGGTTAACACATACTAACTTACAGATCCTCAGAAAATTCTCGCTACGGTCTTCAAGACTGTTGTATCGGTAGATTATGTTATTTTTTAAATCTCAGCTAACCAGCGACCGATGAGGAAGGCAGGAAGAAGGATATTTGAAGAAACAAATAACAATGAGATAGTCGTGACTAACGGAGGCGCGAATGATAATTACATAATTTATTGACCAGTGTTGTGATTCCCATGAAGATGAAACCAATTGTAGGGATTAATTTTTGTCTAAAATTCATAGGCATAAACTGGGCAGTACATGGAGATCATCTTCGGTCTCGATGGCAACCGCACACAGGAGGTCTTCTCCTGCTCTCCTTGTAGGGTCCGGAGCAAGGTGAAGTCAGCTTCTTCTTCGCGGAATCCTTTCTCAATTAGGCGTTTCTGCAATTCTTAAAGGTCAGAGTAGATTGGGGTTTTGCCACACTGTCGTGGTATGCCACTCGTCTTGTATACTTTGCGTCTTCAAATATTTTACGGTAACAAATCACAATCAACTAGGAATAGATAGGTATATTTACGAATATGCCATGAACTTATGGCTTCAACTATGCTTTGATGCTAGGCAAAGACGCGCCCCGGAATCGACCAGCCTACTAGTAAAAATCGGTAAAAGTCTTCTAAAAATCAATTTTTAATAAAATGATTAACAAGATATTAATAGAAGAGCTACATGGTGGAATATCACATATTCGAATAAAAAATAGAGAGGGGGTTCAGTTCGTTGATAGACAGTCCTAGGAACGGCATCTACGTCTTGAAGAGGGATGATTCCGCGTAGAAGACACTGACTTCGCGTTGTTTTAGGACCCTACAAAGGGAGCGGGTAGAAGAGCTCTCGTGTGCAGTCGCCATCAGGATCGAGGATAATCTCCATGGACGGCCTAATGTTAGCCACCAAAATTTCGTCAACTGCGGTCCGCAGGGATCGAACCAGCTCCACACCTCGTAAAACTCCGCTCTAATCATTTCGGTTCCGTTGGAGACATATCTAATCTATGAGATAATTTCTATGCAGTTCCTTGTCAAGTTACACCGTACAAGCTGAATTAGATTGTTAGTAATCAGATTAGAAAACATAATTAATTCATAATCGCGCTAAAATAAAATTTAAAATTATTCATTGCGGCTGTTGAACCATTACAAATGCAGTGTACTATTTAATTTTACTCGACAGAAAATTTTAATTTATTTCTAATTATCTGATATCACTCTACTCGTCATTTAGCTTTCTTAGACTGCTATTGTGATTTAACTTTTACCATTGAATATTATTCCTATTTTCCCGCAAGGGCTAGCTTTGAGCAAAGCTAGTGGGGATTAACGCTCCCCCGGGTTCCCCAGTTCCCCGTGCCTAACAACAACGCTCGAAAGCGTGCACGGTTAACACATACTAACTTACAGATCCTCAGAAAATTCTCGCTACGGTCTTCAAGACTGTTGTATAAGGGAGGAAGAAGGATATTTGAAGAAACAAATAACAATGAGATAGTCGTGACTAACGGAGGCGCGAATGATAATTACATAATTTATTGACCAGTGTTGTGATTCCCATGAAGATGAAACCAATTGTAGGGATTAATTTTTGTCTAAAATTCATAGGCATAAACTGGGCAGTACATGGAGATCATCTTCGGTCTCGATGGCAACCGCACACAGGAGGTCTTCTCCTGCTCTCCTTGTAGGGTCCGGAGCAAGGTGAAGTCAGCTTCTTCTTCGCGGAATCCTTTCTCAATTAGGCGTTTCTGCAATTCTTAAAGGTCATAGTAGATTGGGGTTTTGCCACACTGTCGTGGTATGCCACTCGTCTTGTATACTTTGCGTCTTCAAATATTTTACGGTAACAAATCACAATCAACTAGGAATAGATAGGTATATTTACGAATATGCCATGAACTTATGGCTTCAACTATGCTTTGATGCTAGGCAAAGACGCACCCCGGAATCGACCAGCCTACTAGTAAAAATCGGTAAAAGTCTTCTAAAAATCAATTTTTAATAAAATGATTAACAAGATATTAATAGAAGAGCTACATGGTGGAATATCACATATTCGAATAAAAAATAGAGAGGGGGTTCAGTTCGTTGATAGACAGTCCTAGGAACGGCATCTACGTCTTGAAGAGGGATGATTCCGCGTAGAAGACACTGACTTCGCGTTGTTTTAGGACCCTACAAAGGGAGCGGGTAGAAGAGCTCTCGTGTGCAGTCGCCATCAGGATCGAGGATAATCTCCATGGACGGCCTAATGTTAGCCACCAAAATTTCGTCAACTGCGGTCCGCAGGGATCGAACCAGCTCCACACCTCGTAAAACTCCGCTCTAATCATTTCGGTTCCGTTGGAGACATATCTAATCTATGAGATAATTTCTATGCAGTTCCTTGTCAAGTTACACCGTACAAGCTGAATTAGATTGTTAGTAATCAGATTAGAAAACATAATTAATTCATAATCGCGCTAAAATAAAATTTAAAATTATTCATTGCGGCTGTTGAACCATTACAAATGCAGTGTACTATTTAATTTTACTCGACAGAAAATTTTAATTTATTTCTAATTATCTGATATCACTCTACTCGTCATTTAGCTTTCTTAGACTGCTATTGTGATTTAACTTTTACCATTGAATATTATTCCTATTTTCCCGCAAGGGCTAGCTTTGAGCAAAGCTAGTGGGGATTAACGCTCCCCCGGGTTCCCCAGTTCCCCGTGCCTAACAACAACGCTCGAAAGCGTGCACGGTTAACACATACTAACTTACAGATCCTCAGAAAATTCTCGCTACGGTCTTCAAGACTGTTGTATCGGTAGATTATGTTATTTTTTAAATCTCAGCTAACCAGCGACCGATGAGGAAGGCAGGAAGAAGGATATTTGAAGAAACAAATAACAATGAGATAGTCGTGACTAACGGAGGCGCGAATGATAATTACATAATTTATTGACCAGTGTTGTGATTCCCATGAAGATGAAACCAATTGTAGGGATTAATTTTTGTCTAAAATTCATAGGCATAAACTGGGCAGTACATGGAGATCATCTTCGGTCTCGATGGCAACCGCACACAGGAGGTCTTCTCCTGCTCTCCTTGTAGGGTCCGGAGCAAGGTGAAGTCAGCTTCTTCTTCGCGGAATCCTTTCTCAATTAGGCGTTTCTGCAATTCTTAAAGGTCATAGTAGATTGGGGTTTTGCCACACTGTCGTGGTATGCCACTCGTCTTGTATACTTTGCGTCTTCAAATATTTTACGGTAACAAATCACAATCAACTAGGAATAGATAGGTATATTTACGAATATGCCATGAACTTATGGCTTCAACTATGCTTTGATGCTAGGCAAAGACGCACCCCGGAATCGACCAGCCTACTAGTAAAAATCGGTAAAAGTCTTCTAAAAATCAATTTTTAATAAAATGATTAACAAGATATTAATAGAAGAGCTACATGGTGGAATATCACATATTCGAATAAAAAATAGAGAGGGGGTTCAGTTCGTTGATAGACAGTCCTAGGAACGGCATCTACGTCTTGAAGAGGGATGATTCCGCGTAGAAGACACTGACTTCGCGTTGTTTTAGGACCCTACAAAGGGAGCGGGTAGAAGAGCTCTCGTGTGCAGTCGCCATCAGGATCGAGGATAATCTCCATGGACGGCCTAATGTTAGCCACCAAAATTTCGTCAACTGCGGTCCGCAGGGATCGAACCAGCTCCACACCTCGTAAAACTCCGCTCTAATCATTTCGGTTCCGTTGGAGACATATCTAATCTATGAGATAATTTCTATGCAGTTCCTTGTCAAGTTACACCGTACAAGCTGAATTAGATTGTTAGTAATCAGATTAGAAAACATAATTAATTCGTAATCGCGCTAAAATAAAATTTAAAATTATTCATTGCGGCTGTTGAACCATTACAAATGCAGTGTACTATTTAATTTTACTCGACAGAAAATTTTAATTAATTTCTAATTATCTGATATCACTCTACTCGTCATTTAGCTTTCTTAGACTGCTATTGTGATTTAACTTTTACCATTGAATATTATTCCTATTTTCCCGCAAGGGCTAGCTTTGAGCAAAGCTAGTGGGGATTAACGCTCCCCCGGGTTCCCCAGTTCCCCGTGCCTAACAACAACGCTCGAAAGCGTGCACGGTTAACACATACTAACTTACAGATCCTCAGAAAATTCTCTTCTTGAAGAGGGATGATTCCACGTAGAAGACACTGACTTCGCGTTGTTTTAGGACCCTAAAAAGGGAGCGGGTAGAAGAGCTCTCGTGTGCAGTCGCCATCAGGATCGAGGATAATCTCCATGGACGGCCTAATGTTAGCCACCAAAATTTCGTCAACTGCGGTCCGCAGGGATCGAACCAGCTCCACACCTCGTAAAACTCCGCTCTACTCATTTGGGTTCCGTTGGAGACATATCTAATCTATGAGATAATTTCTATGCAGTTCCTTGTCAAGTTACACCGTACAAGCTGAATTAGATTGTTAGTAATTAGATTAGAAAACATAATTAATTCATAATCGCGCTAAAATGAAATTTAAAATTATTCAATGCGGCTATTGAACCATTACAAATGCAGTGTACTATTTAATTTTACTCGACAGAAAATTTTAATTTATTTCTAATTATCTGATATCACTCTACTCGTCATTTAGCTTTCTTAGACTGCGATTGTTATTTAACATTTACCATTGAATATTATTCCTATTTTCCCGCAAGGGCTAGCTTTGAGCAAAGCTAGTGGGGATTAACGCTCTCCCGGGTTCCCCAGTTCCCCGTGCCTAACAACAACGCTCGAAAGCGTGCACGGTTAACACATACTAACTTACAGATCCTCAGAAAATTCTCGTCTTGAAGAGGGATGATTCCGCGTAGAAGACACTGACTTCGCGTTGTTTTAGGACCCTACAAAGGGAGCGGGTAGAAGAGCTCTCGTGTGCAGTCGCCATCAGGATCGAGGATAATCTCCATGGACGGCCTAATGTTAGCCACCAAAATTTCGTCAACTGCGGTCCGCAGGGATCGAACCAGCTCCACACCTCGTAAAACTCCGCTCTACTCATTTCGGTTCCGTTGGAGACATATCTAATCTATGAGATAATTTCTATGCAGTTCCTTGTCAAGTTACACCGTACAAGCTGAATTAGATTGTTAGTAATTAGATTAGAAAACATAATTAATTCATAATCGCGCTAAAATGAAATTTAAAATTATTCAATGCGGCTATTGAACCATTACAAATGCAGTGTACTATTTAATTTTACTCGACAGAAAATTTTAATTTATTTCTAATTATCTGATATCACTCTACTCGTCATTTAGCTTTCTTAGACTGCTATTGTGATTTAACTTTTACCATTGAATATTATTCCTATTTTCCCGCAAGGGCTAGCTTTGAGCAAAGCTAGTGGGGATTAACGCTCCCCGGGTTCCCCAGTTCCCCGTGCCTAACAACAACGCTCGAAAGCGTGCACGGTTAACACATACTAACTTACAGATCCTCAGAAAATTCTCGCTACGGTCTTCAAGACTGTTGTATCGGTAGATTATGTTATTTTTTAAATCTCAGCTAACCAGCGACCGATGAGGAAGGCAGGAAGAAGGATATTTGAAGAAACAAATAACAATGAGATAGTCGTGACTAACGGAGGCGCGAATGATAATTACATAATTTATTGACCAGTGTTGTGATTCCCATGAAGATGAAACCAATTGTAGGGATTAATTTTTGTCTAAAATTCATAGGCATAAACTGGGCAGTACATGGAGATCATCTTCGGTCTCGATGGCAACCGCACACAGGAGGTCTTCTCCTGCTCTCCTTGTAGGGTCCGGAGCAAGGTGAAGTCAGCATCTTCTTCGCCGAGTCCTTTCTCAATTAGGCGTTTCTGCAATTCTTATAGGTCAGAGTAGATTGGGGTTTTGCCACAATGTCGTGGTATGCCACTCGTCTTGTATACTTTGCGTCTTCAAATATTTTACGGTAACAAATCACAATCAACTAGGAATAGATAGGTATATTTACGAATATGCCATGAACTTAGGGCTTCAACTATGCTTTGATGCTAGGCAAGGAAGCACCCCGGATTCGACCAGCCTACTACTAAAAATCGGTAAAAGTCTTCTAAAAATCAATTTTTAATAAAATGATTAACAAGATATTAATAGAAGAGCTACATGGTGGAATATCACATATTCGAATAAAAAATAGAGAGGGGGTTCAGTTCGTTGATAGACAGTCCTAGGAACGGCATCTACGTCTTGAAGAGGGATGATTCCGCGTAGAAGACACTGACTTCGCGTTGTTTTATTACCCTACAAAGGGAGCGGGTAAAAGAGCTCTCGTGTGCAGTCGCCATCAGGATCGAGGATAATCTCCATGGACGGCCTAATGTTAGCCACCAAAATTTCGTCAACTGCGGTCCGCAGGGATCGAACCAGCTCCACACCTCGTAAAACTCCGCTCTAATCATTGCGGTTCCGTTGGAGACATATCTAATCTATGAGATAATTTCTATGCAGTTCCTTGTCAAGTTACACCGTACAAGCTGAATTAGATTGTTAGTAATCAGATTAGAAAACATAATTAATTCATAATCGCGCTAAAATAAAATTTAAAATTATTCATTGCGGCTGTCGAACCATTACAAATGCTGTGTACTATTTAATTTTACTCGACAGAAAATTTTAATTTATTTCTAATTATCTGATATCACTCTACTCGTCATTTAGCTTTCTTAGACTGCTATTGTGATTTAACTTTTACCATTGAATATTATTCCTATTTTCCCGCAAGGGCTAGCTTTGAGCAAAGCTAGTGGGGATTAACGCTCCCCCGGGTTCCCCAGTTCCCCGTGCCTAACAACAACGCTCGAAAGCGTGCACGGTTTACACATACTAACTTACAGATCCTCAGAAAATTCTCGCTACGGTCTTCAAGACTGTTGTATAAGGCAGGAAGAAGGATATTTGAAGAAACAAATAACAATGAGATAGTCGTGACTAACGGAGGCGCGAATGACAATTACATAATTTATTGACCAGTGTTGTGATTCCCATGAAGATGAAACCAATTGTAGGGATTAATTTTTGTCTAAAATTCATAGGCATAAACTGGGCAGTACATGGAGATCATCTTCGGTCTCGATGGCAACCGCACACAGGAGGTCTTCTCCTGCTCTCCTTGTAGGGTCCGGAGCAAGGTGAAGTCAGCTTCTTCTTCGCGGAATCCTTTCTCAATTAGGCGTTTCTGCAATTCTTAAAGGTCATAGTAGATTGGGGTTTTGCCACACTGTCGTGGTATGCCACTCGTCTTGTATACTTTGCGTCTTCAAATATTTTACGGTAACAAATCACAATCAACTAGGAATAGATAGGTATATTTACGAATATGCCATGAACTTATGGCTTCAACTATGCTTTGATGCTAGGCAAAGACGCGCCCCGGAATCGACCAGCCTACTAGTAAAAATCGGTAAAAGTCTTCTAAAAATCAATTTTTAATAAAATGATTAACAAGATATTAATAGAAGAGCTACATGGTGGAATATCACATATTCGAATAAAAAATAGAGAGGGGGTTCAGTTCGTTGATAGACAGTCCTAGGAACGGCATCTACGTCTTGAAGAGGGATGATTCCGCGTAGAAGACACTGACTTCGCGTTGTTTTAGGACCCTACAAAGGGAGCGGGTAGAAGAGCTCTCGTGTGCAGTCGCCATCAGGATCGAGGATAATCTCCATGGACGGCCTAATGTTAGCCACCAAAATTTCGTCAACTGCGGTCCGCAGGGATCGAACCAGCTCCACACCTCGTAAAACTCCGCTCTAATCATTTCGGTTCCGTTGGAGACATATCTAATCTATGAGATAATTTCTATGCAGTTCCTTGTCAAGTTACACCGTACAAGCTGAATTAGATTGTTAGTAATCAGATTAGAAAACATAATTAATTCGTAATCGCGCTAAAATAAAATTTAAAATTATTCATTGCGGCTGTTGAACCATTACAAATGCAGTGTACTATTTAATTTTACTCGACAGAAAATTTTAATTTATTTCTAATTATCTGATATCACTCTACTCGTCATTTAGCTTTCTTAGACTGCTATTGTGATTTAACTTTTACCATTGAATATTATTCCTATTTTCCCGCAAGGGCTAGCTTTGAGCAAAGCTAGTGGGGATTAACGCTCCCCCGGGTTCCCCAGTTCCCCGTGCCTAACAACAACGCTCGAAAGCGTGCACGGTTAACACATACTAACTTACAGATCCTCAGAAAATTCTCGCTACGGTCTTCAAGACTGTTGTATCGGTAGATTATGTTATTTTTTAAATCTCAGCTAACCAGCGACCGATGAGGAAGGCAGGAAGAAGGATATTTGAAGAAACAAATAACAATGAGATAGTCGTGACTAACGGAGGCGCGAATGATAATTACATAATTTATTGACCAGTGTTGTGATTCCCATGAAGATGAAACCAATTGTAGGGATTAATTTTTGTCTAAAATTCATAGGCATAAACTGGGCAGTACATGGAGATCATCTTCGGTCTCGATGGCAACCGCACACAGGAGGTCTTCTCCTGCTCTCCTTGTAGGGTCCGGAGCAAGGTGAAGTCAGCTTCTTCTTCGCGGAATCCTTTCTCAATTAGGCGTTTCTGCAATTCTTAAAGGTCAGAGTAGATTGGGGTTTTGCCACACTGTCGTGGTATGCCACTCGTCTTGTATACTTTGCGTCTTCAAATATTTTACGGTAACAAATCACAATCAACTAGGAATAGATAGGTATATTTACGAATATGCCATGAACTTATGGCTTCAACTATGCTTTGATGCTAGGCAAAGACGCGCCCCGGAATCGACCAGCCTACTAGTAAAAATCGGTAAAAGTCTTCTAAAAATCAATTTTTAATAAAATGATTAACAAGATATTAATAGAAGAGCTACATGGTGGAATATCACATATTCGAATAAAAAATAGAGAGGGGGTTCAGTTCGTTGATAGACAGTCCTAGGAACGGCATCTACGTCTTGAAGAGGGATGATTCCGCGTAGAAGACACTGACTGACTTCGCGTTGTTTTAGGACCCTACAAAGGGAGCGGGTAGAAGAGCTCTCGTGTGCAGTCGCCATCAGGATCGAGGATAATCTCCATGGACGGCCTAATGTTAGCCACCAAAATTTCGTCAACTGCGGTCCGCAGGGATCGAACCAGCTCCACACCTCGTAAAACTCCGCTCTAATCATTTCGGTTCCGTTGGAGACATATCTAATCTATGAGATAATTTCTATGCAGTTCCTTGTCAAGTTACACCGTACAAGCTGAATTAGATTGTTAGTAATCAGATTAGAAAACATAATTAATTCGTAATCGCGCTAAAATAAAATTTAAAATTATTCATTGCGGCTGTTGAACCATTACAGATGCAGTGTACTATTTAATTTTACTCGACAGAAAATTTTAATTAATTTCTAATTATCTGATATCACTCTACTCGTCATTTAGCTTTCTTAGACTGCTATTGTGATTTAACTTTTACCATTGAATATTATTCCTATTTTCCCGCAAGGGCTAGCTTTGAGCAAAGCTAGTGGGGATTAACGCTCCCCCGGGTTCCCCAGTTCCCCGTGCCTAACAACAACGCTCGAAAGCGTGCACGGTTAACACATACTAACTTACAGATCCTCAGAAAATTCTCGCTACGGTCTTCAAGACTGTTGTATCGGTAGATTATGTTATTTTTTAAATCTCAGCTAACCAGCGACCGATGAGGAAGGCAGGAAGAAGGATATTTGAAGAAACAAATAACAATGAGATAGTCGTGACTAACGGAGGCGCGAATGATAATTACATAATTTATTGACCAGTGTTGTGATTCCCATGAAGATGAAACCAATTGTAGGGATTAATTTTTGTCTAAAATTCATAGGCATAAACTGGGCAGTACATGGAGATCATCTTCGGTCTCGATGGCAACCGCACACAGGAGGTCTTCTCCTG